>ML778602.1:0-47167 GCA_009831015.1 Picea engelmannii | reverse complement strand
TGTGTGTGTGTGTGTGTGTGTGTGTGTGTGTGTGTGTGTGTGTGTGTCTGTGTGTGTGTGTATTTCCCTAAGGCCATCACTCATTTTATTCTGAATTGGTTATGCGTTTTGCTACTTGAAACATTTTTTTGCGTGCATAACTAAATTCCTCTCTTCAAGATATTTCCAATGACTATTTTCTTGCTTAATTTCGAGCTGGTGGAAAAAGGTTATGACCTTTATAAATTTCTTGGGTATTCACTCATTAATTTATGCAGTATTATCACATGACATCCATGTGGCGCTCAGTCACTTGTGTCATTCGACATGGTTTTGAAATAGACATTGACGTGGCAACTACCACCTGGTCCATCAATACACAAATCGATGTTTTGAAACAATTTAGAGCCTTTATTTATTGTCAAAATATTATCCATTAGAGTGCATCCACTCTAGTATTTAGTACCCACTTTGAAAGAACTGGTCAAATGAAACCCTTTTGGAAAATCTAATGGTCCTTCCAGTCAGGAAACAATGACTCTAATTTCTTTGAAGTCTCCACTTAAACAATGGTTACTCTCTTCTTTTAGTTCCCATTCTCCATGCTACGTATGTGACCCATGATATCTATGGTTGATGTCATATCTTCCCTCCTGCAATTCTATGGCTTTGAGTTATTCTCGGATCCCTTTCCATTAGGGTATCCCAACTTTAGTATGAATGACCACTCTAAACACCGCACTCAGATTGTACTTTGTACAACAGATCCAATGATTCCTAATATCATCCTCCAACAATAAGGATTTCGTTGGAGTTGAGAATTGTTTGACAGTTAAGTTCCATCCCTTTAACTCCTCATACTCAGCCCTATGGGACCCCATACAGATCGATGATTTTCCTTATGTTAAGAACCTAAATAGATCTACAAATATAATCCCCATAAATACTGAATACACAATAGATCCACATATCAAGATATAAGAGACCACACTTTATTATTACCAAACCCTTGAGGTAGGGAAACACCATACAACGGATCCTATTATGGAAGGGATCCTCTCATGTTCACTTGCCTCTTTGAGGGGGAATCCTCCTATTGAGCTACATCTCACAATACAATATTTCTTTTCATGTCCCATTACATTGCTTGAACCCATTTATATAGTGATACCATCACCTAAGAACATTATAGAGGAGGAATCTTCTAGAAGTAGAACCTTCTAATAAGTTCTCTTACATTTATTGTATCTAAATACCTATTTATTATATATGACTACCATAGTGGGATTTATTTAATAATATAGTGGACCTAGTCCACCTTACATTGAATGGCCTCAACTATTATCACTATGGACCCTCTTCCCCTCCTCACCACCTCTCTAGCTACCTTACACATTACCCTACACCCTCTCACTAATCAATAGTGAAGATCATTCCTCAAAGTTTCTCCCATCAGAGTGCCCCCTCTCCAAGACTGCAACTCATTATGAAAAACACCCCTCCGAAAAATGGTCAAGATCTATCATCCTACGTATATGAAGGGTAATATTTAAAAAGAATACCTAAGGGAATCCACGCCCAATCAAGACCACTTTTGTCACATCAACAAACCAAATGTCAAAACATATCATCCTCCGAGTACATTGATTTATATGATGGAATATTTGTCACCTTCATAGTCAAGTTCTCACACCACGTGACCATGACATCAACATTCTCTCTCATCTCGCGCGAACCACACTAGATCTATGACTCAGATCATGGGAATATTTCCCAATATATCAATGGTCCTCCTTCACTCTTAGAGTTCCTCCCATGCAATTTCCTCAACTTTAGGCATCCAAGGCCATTCCTACTCTCAAACACTAATGACACTCACCACAATTGATATAATTGCCTAGATATCTCTAAATCGACTCTTTGATGGATCAATGGTTATTGGAGTCCCTTTTCATCAGACTCCATGCAACTTTACACTTGTACATCTGAATGGAACTTTCCTCCAACCAATGGTGGATATATTTCCATCCTCATATCCAACAATCATCAATTAAGGGAAACCAACCAAAGGGTTAGGCCGAACAAGGGCCATTGACTCACTTGGAACATTCTCTTATGGAAATATCTACCTCACCCTATGAAAATTTTGTCAGGAGGTATTTTTCCATTTCCCTATTCAGACTTGAAGTCCCTTTTTGCAGTTCCAAGAGCTAAAAATAATATTTTTCCACATATATGTGCCCTAACTATTATACAACATGCGTATATGTAGGTTGCACCATTACAACCCGGGTACATCAGGTTTTATTCCCAAATTAAAAAATGGTGTCAATTTTCCATGTCACATCACAAGATCCATTATCCCTGACCTTCCATATACAGAAAACATTTTGACTGGGCCATTTAGTTCCATTTGAAGGCTATAAATGGGCCATATACAAGCTGTGG
Source organism: Picea engelmannii (assembly GCA_009831015.1). Taxonomy (NCBI): domain Eukaryota; kingdom Viridiplantae; phylum Streptophyta; class Pinopsida; order Pinales; family Pinaceae; genus Picea; species Picea engelmannii. The sequence continues at coordinate 44,740 of ML778602.1, read as the reverse complement.
ACAAAAGGAGAAGAATTCAACTTTGAGAGAAAAGTTACTCTAGAGATATTATTCACTTCATGTTGATTTTGTATCCCTTTATCCTTTTAAGTCTAAACACATTGTTCAACCCCCAAGATCTTCCCTACTTGATTGAGAATCTCATTATCTCTCTTATATGAGCTTTCCTTTGGTGGAGGATTGAAGTGGTGGAGGCTCAATTGGAAGGGACTTAGTTTCTCAATTTTGAACTGTGACGACACATAAGTTTGTAATTAATACACTTTTGTTGATTAAATTTTAATAGAAATACTCTTTTCTCATCCAATTAAAGTCTTCCAAATATTTGAATTGTTATTACTCGTGGGTTACTCAGAGGGCGGGTGAATCAATAATAGCGTAATTATAATATTTTTTCTCCAAATAATAAAAGTGTTATATCAATGTAGAACTATTATTCAATAATGAGAAATAAGAAATGAACAATCAGACACATACATAGTACACCAGTGTTTTATGTGGAAACCTAAATCAGGAGAAAACCACAAAATGCTTTATCTTATATGTCATGAAGAATTACATTAATTGGAAGAACCAACTTCCTTTTTTTTCCAGTTGCAATTGGAAGGAGGCTCAAACCCCCTAATTTCTCAATCTACAAACTGAGGGAAGCCCCAACTCCCCAGTTCTCTGGCTACAACTAGATGGAGGATACAACCCCCTATGTTCTCCGACTACAACCACCTGTCCTTGCCCTGTCCAACCGCTCTGAAATAGAAGTGGAATGATGGAACCAATGTCACACTATCACTATGATATATATCATTATTAACATGTACCTCAACCTATACCTCAACCTGTGCATCAACCTATACCTCAACCTATGCATAAACCTGTACCTCTACCTGTACCATAAACAAGAGCATCAACCATGCACCAACCTGTACCAAACAATCTGTAATCAACCTGTACCATAAACAAGTGCAATAAACCATGTACAAAGTACATACCAATCATGTGTCAAGTACTCATCAACTATGACTCATCAATATGTACCAACATCATGAACTATACACCTCATGTATGTGCCAACTCACAAACTACTTGTCTCAACCATGTACCCAACTTGTACCTCCACCAAAATCCCTCATCAATTTCATCATACAAATATGATTTGTAACTCTATAATAGACTTGGTGTATATTATCACATACCTACAAACCTTCCTTAACTTTAACAACAAGAGACTAGCATTTTCATCAAACGTTTCTTTAGTCTCACAAGACTAGTTTTGGATTACTCAACAACCCTAACTTGAAATAATCATAACTTTGTACCTATAATGAATGAATATATGAAACTGATACACAATGTTATTCAATGTGTTTTGTGCAATTCCTCTAGTTTTCACTACTTGGAACCTCTCAAAAAAGGAGTTATGGAAAAAATGACACACCTTGTTGAATTATGGCTTATTCTAGAGAGCGACATTGTAGAGTGTGCCCCGCACAGAATATTTGTTGAATTTATATGAAAATGTTACAAAAAATACTAAAGATTTTAATATAACCAACACATTTGGGCTTACTAAATTTGGATCTTTTATGAATAAGTTATGACATTTTTACCCAAAACACTTGTTTTTGACTAGTTTCAGGACTAGCCATAAACCCTATTTTCCATGGAGTGTAACTCCAAAAATACAATGAACCACAAGTTGAATGTATTAAAACCAATACTTTGATATGTTTCCTCAATGGAATAGAAATTCCACAGTCTGAATCATTATAGAAAAACAATTATTGAGAAAATGGTGAGATGACCTGAAAAAACATACCTTAGAAAACATCATAAAAAGAATTTATCCTTCCTTGAATTCCAGCCTTCTTTTCTTGACTTTCCTCATAAATTCATTTTATATATCCTTTGGTTAGCTCAGAAACCTATAGGTATTCATTATTCTCAAGTGTGTCTTAAATGAGAGAGTCTTGCCTCTTATTTATACTCTCCAACTAGCTTCCTTAAAAACATCTTCTAGGTCACTTTTCCCACTTTCCTTATTTTAGGTTTAACCCACTTATAATTTCTCCATTAAATTTATTATTGAATTAATTTATTTTGTATTAACTTTTAATTATAGTACACTCATCACTTCACTTTATTATTTACCTTTTAAAATCTCTTAAACCACTTTGATTGCTTTGACCTTTTGGGGCTTCTAGATGACATATGAGATTCCTCCAACTTCGTGAGGCCATAACTCTTAAACCGTGAGGACTTATGTGACGTTCCACATTCCAAAAAAAATGGAATGAAATTTAATATCCATCTAGAATAGTATTAGCTAAAAATATATCAAAACTCATACCGTTATCCATCAAACAAACTTGGGTCCACTACCCAAACTCGGGTTCTCCAACTTCTCATGGCCATAACTCTCTAACCCTGAGGATTTATGTGATGTTCCACATACAAAAAGAAATGGAATGACATGAAATATCCATCTAGGATAGTTTCACTAACAAATTCACTAGCATTCATCTCATTATTCCACAAATAAGCATGGGTTCTCTAACCATACTTCTAGGATAACTCAATCCATAAATCGTCTTCCCGTGAGGGATTTCACCATAAGGGGAGCACTTTGGAGTTCATCCATTTCTACTTATTATCAACCATGACAATATAATAACGAGTCATATTTACATCAAACAATTTTTGGTCCATTACCCAACCTTTGTGCTATGAGGCTTTCTTCAAGGGTTGACACCAGTGACAACCATCCTTAATTAGGAATCTCCCCCTTTAGCATTGATGGAAACACTATGATGCAATATTGAAATCATATCACTCATGCTCCCCGTGGAACCATGCCTCTGTCCTCTGCCTCTATCCTTTTTATCTGATAAATATCTCCACTTTTGTCATCAATGGCAAAGGTATCTTTCCATATGGGGTTTATCCTTGTGACTGAGATTTCCTCTTACGGTGCTTCCTACTATAAATGTAAGACATATAAGATAAGCATTAAAAAAGAATTCATTTTGGAGTAGAAATAACTCCAAGTCTATGGAGAAGATATTCAAAGGATTCTCATGGAAGTGGGTATGTGAAGATGTCTTCCACTTTATCTTTTGTTCCAACATACTCAACTCTGATGTTCTTTTCTGCAACCCGCTCTCGTATAAAGTGATACTTTATTGGAATGTGCCTCGTCTTGGAGTGCATCATCGGGTTCTTCGAGATACCGATGGCGCTTGTATTATCACAATATATTGGAATGGGTTCATCATACTCAACTTGTATATCTGTCAAAGTTTGTTTCATCCAAATAACCTGTGTACAACATGATGTTGCTGCAATATACATTGTCTCGGCTGTAGATAAAGATATTGATGATTGTTTCTTGCTTAGCCATGATACTAAACACTCACCCAAGTAGAACGTTGCCCCACTGGTGCATCGTCGATCATCAATACAACCTCCCCAATCTACATCTGTGTAGGCAATAAGTGATAGATAATTTCCTTTTGGATACCATAATCCAAACTCTTCTGTTCCTTTGAGATATCTGAAAATCCTCTTCACTTCTAACACATGTGACTCCTTTGGTGTTTCTTGAAATCATGCCACCTTTCCAAATGCATGCATTATATATGGTTTGGATGTTGTCACATATAGTAGGCTGCCAATCATTGACATGTATTCCCTTTGATCTGTAGGCTTCGAATCATCCTCTTTTCTCAACCTGCAACTGGTTTGCATAGGAGTGATAACTAGTTTGCAATCTTCCATTTCGAACCTCTTTAGCATTTCTTTGATATACTCGGTTTGAGAAATAAGGATTCTTTGGTTTCTTTGATGTATCTGAAGTCCCAAAAAGAAGGATAGTTCTCCAAGTAAGGACATTTCAAATTCATTCTGCATATCTTTTGCAAATTTTTGGCTTAACCTATCATCATCACTACCAAAAATAATATCATCAACATAAACTTCAATTAATAAAATATTACCTTCACTTACCTTGATGTAGAGGTTGTTGTCTGCACTTCCTTTTCTGAACCCTGCCTACTGCAGATACTTATCTAGTCTAGAGTACCATGCTCTAGGAGCTTGTTTTAGACCATACAAGGCCTTCTTTAATTTACACACATAATCTACGTTCTCTGACAACTAAAATCCTTCTGGTTGTTCAATGAATACTTCTTCTTCAAGTTCCCCATTCAAAAAAGTTGATTTTACGTCCATATGATATACTTTAACATTTGTGGACCATGCATAGGCTAAAAGCAACCAGATTTCTTCCATTCTAGAAACTGGGGCAAATGTCTCTTCAAAGTCTATTCCTTCAATCTATACATATCCTTTACATACCAATCTAGATTTGTTCCTTGTAACTTGTCCATCTTCATTTAATGTATTCATGAAAACCCATTTTGTGCCAATCACATTCTTATTCTTTCGTTTTGGAACCAGTTCCCAAGTGTCATTTTTCTCTATTTGATCCAATTCTTCATTCATGGCATTATTCCAAAATTCATACTTGTTGGATTCTTCAAAACAGTTTGTTTCAATTGTAGATAAGAGTGCTAGGTGGGTTTGTTCTTGTGAATGGATTTTTCTTCTAGTCTCAACTCCTGCATCTTTGTTTCCAATAATATGATCTGAACCATGATTCTTCTGTACTCGTTTTCTAGGTGTCTTTGGAGATACTTTTTGAACTTTCTCTTCTGTTTCTATTGGATTTCTTCATCTTCCTCTTCTACTTCATCTTCTTTGAAAAGTTGTTGCATTGATTTATTTTCTTCTTCCTTTGATTATGGTTTGCATGTTTCATCAATTGTTACGTTGATGCTTTCCACAACTTTGTTCAATCTAACATTGTAACACTTGTATTCTTTCCTTTTACTTGAGTAAACAACCTGTACTCCTTTGTCCACATCAGAGTCAAACCTTCCCATTCTGCGATCTTCTCTTTTGATGTAGCATTTGCTTCCAAAAACTATGAAGTGATTCACATTTTTTGGTCTTCCTTTCCATATCTCGTAGGGAGTTTTATTAGTGTTGTTTATGAGCATTAATTTGTTTTAAATGTGAACTGATGTATGCACTCCCTGTGTCTAAAATATATCTGTCAAATTGGAATTCAGTAGCATTGTTCGAGCCATTTCATGTATTGTCATGTTCTTTCTTTCAACAACTCCATTTTGTTGAGGTTTCCTAGAAATGAAGAATTGCTTCCATGAATGCTACAGTAGTCCATCAATTCCTTTGAAGTTAAATCTCCTCCATTATCAGATCTCAAGCATTTGATTCTTGAATCCATCTCATTTTCAACAATTTCCTTATAGATCTTGAATATTTCAAAAGCTTCTAACTTGTTATTAAGAAAACAAAATGCAGTCATTCTTTTATAATCATCAACTAATAACATAAAGTATCTCTCACCTTTTAAGCCCTTTGTTGTAGTTGGTCCAACTAGATCAGTATGCACAATTTCCACTGGTCTTGTTACTTAATATTCCTTTGATTTGAACCTAGTCTTTGTTTTCTTTCCTTGTTGACAATGCTTGCATAAAGTGTTGGTTGGTTTCGTGATCTGGGGAATTTCTATGTCTGCTTCTCTTTTGCCGACTTTGACAAGGTTATCAAAATGCATGTGACCCATTCTTCTATCCATAACCAACTTTCATCTTCCTTTCCTAGAAAAAACTTTTCATTTCCAATTTCACTTAACACATATATGTTGTTTGAAGTTCTTGCAGCTGTACCGACCAATTTCCCTGAACCTTCTCTTCTTATCTCACAGTTTTTTGAATCAAAAGTAACTTTATGACCTTGGTCACACATTTGACTCACACTTGGAATATTATTTTTCATATCTTCTACCGGCAGAAAACTTTTTTCCTTTTTATTCTTGTTCCCAATTCGAACTATGGATTCTCCAATGATTTTGGATGAATTATCATTTTTGAAGGAGAGTGATCCATTTCTTTCCTTTCACAATGTAAGAAATTTGTCTCTATCACCTGTCTTGTGTTTTGAGCACCCACTGTCAACATACCAACTGTGTTTCTTCTCCTTAACTTACAGAGAGACTGCACATTCTCCATTGTTATATTGATCTTTCTTTCTTATCCATGTCGTTTTATGAGGTTCTTGTCTGTGACTGTTGTTATTCTATTGAGGTTCTTTAGGAGAGACTGTCATTCTGAAATTTTTGGCCATGGGTAAAAAATTGTTACATTTGTAACATTCCACTTCAATGCTCAAAGATTCAAACCTATTGTAACTTCTTCTTTCTGTTTCACTAGGTCTTCTTGAGTAAACCCTTTGTGTATGACTCTCAATGTTATTATTGTTCTTGTTGTTAGCTCTACACTTCACAACTTTATGTCCAAAATTATTACATGCAAAACATAAACCAGAAAATATAGTTTCATACCTGGGAGATGAAGATATTCTGAAAGAAGGTGCTCTTATTAATCTTTCTTCTTCTTGAGGCCTATCTGTCTGTTGTTGATTTTGAAATACAAATCTTCTCGGTGGAGGAGTGTCCCTATAATCTTCCTTGTACATCTTCCTATCCCCATTGATTGTTTCTGCATATATTTTTGGATTTGATTCTTTCTCTATTGTTTTGGAGATTGATTCCTTTTATGTTTGATTGTATCCAAGTCTAGACTTGTCAAGATGAGATTTTTGATTGCTAATAATGTCATCCAAAACTTTTGATCTATTTTGAATATTTTTATTTTGAATATCCTTTCTTAGTGTGACAATCTTTGCTTCAAAGTTTCCAATGATCTTGTCCTTTTCTTCTAGTTGTTCTTTAAGTGCTTCTTCAATTATTTTATCTTCTTCTATTCGAACCTTCAATCTTGTGATCATTTGTTCTAGTTCTCGAGTGTCCTTTTTCTTGTCTAGTTTTGTTGTAGTTTCTTGTTTTTCTTCTTTTCCCTTCTGATAACTTCTATGGCACACATTAATTCTTCTCCATAGTCAACTTATTCCTCTTCAATTTCATCTTTGACTTCTCCATATCCTTCTTCGGTGTTAAGCCTTAATATTGGCTCATTACCCCTTAATTGGGGCATATTATATTAGTAATTTTATTTTATTAATGTCGTCTTTAGGCCATTAGTTGTAATTATACCTCCTAGTATCCTATATATACCAAGGAGACATTTTCATTTTGAATCATCTTGTACTTGAACATTTAAGTGGGGTAAAAGGAGGTTGCCCCCTCGAAGAGGCTTATTATATGAAATTATCTCTTTTCAAGGCGTTGAGTAATTTTTTGAGGTTTTTCTATGCTATATTGATATTTGGTTCTTAACATATGGTATCAGAGCTCAAGGTCTTGGGGTTTCGATGCTACATATGAGACACCTTGGAATTTTCTCTATAACTGTTTTTCTACAATGTTTTAGAAGAAACAAATTTGAGTGTATTTAGTAGATGGATCATGGTACGTTGGGTTCAAATTTTAGCTCCCGAGGCCTTATACTTTCGGAGACACAACCTTTACAAGATAGGGTTCTGGAATCATCATGAACTGATTCATTGCGACATTTTCACTATAAAAACTTTTATGTAATGTTTCAGACCCTGAATGGAGGAGGCTATTCACATAAATTATTAAGGTATATGTGTTAAAAATTTGAGCTTCTGGGTCATATTAAATTTGTAAATACACCCTATGTAAGACAGGGTATCTCACTAGTCCTATTAACTAGTCTCAAGAAGGTGTTCCAGGTAAAAAAATCATAACTTATTCCTAGAGTATACAAATTGAGTGGGACTGGTTTCATTGGATGGAGGACAATCTGTAGTATTTCTAGGACAAGTTTCATAATTTTATATCAATTATTTTGTGTGGGGAACGCTATACAAGGGAGATCTCCTGGAAAAGCCAAAAATCGACAAGTTGTGGGGAAGTTACTATAAATTCCACTTGGCACATCGCATTTTGATTAGACCCATGGCATTGCAGAAAAGAAATATCAGAGAACTACATAAAATAAATTTCTATACCCATAAGGGTCGAAACTTGGGAGATACAATAGAAGAAAGATTGTCTAGCATAATCACCTCAAAATCAAGGTTCAAAAGTGATACTTGGCAAAGATGCCACCCAAAAAGGGAAATTCCACACCAAATAAGACTCCAGACAATCCTACTTAGACTCTTGATGAAGGTGAAGAAATGCGTAGGGACATAAATGATTTACAAACGAATATAGTAACAAAATATGAACTACAAGAGATGGAAGATAAGTAGGAGGCAAAGATGGATGGTTTAAAAGAGGATATCATGGAAGTATTGAAAAATTTCGTAACAGAGAAGACACCTGAAAGTGAAAATGCATCCCATGAAATTCATGATGAGGACACAAGGAAGGTGAATCAAGAATGGAGAAACTCCAACTTTGGCTTGAAGACCAACCACGTTCTTAAGATCGATATGATAAAGTTTGATGGCAAGGACCCAATCACATGGATATTTCAGATGGAGAAATTCTTTGATCTACATAATGTGCCACATACACAAAAGGTATGAATTGCTTCTTTATATTTAGAACCTAATCAGTTTGTATGGTATCGATGGCTTTGTTCTCACAAATCACTCGTCACTTGGACAATTTTCACAGAAGAAATGATAGAACACAATGAGGATACAAGGAGCAATACCTTCTTTATCCAATTGATAAATCTCAAGTAAAAGGTTTTAGTTACCGAGCACATTGAGAAATTCCGAAGATTGAATATAAAGGTAACTCATATTCCAGATGAGCACTTGATTGATGTATTCATAGGAACTTTAAAGGATAACATTCAACATGAAGTTCTCCTTTGGGAACCCAAATCATTGGAGAATGCATTTAAGGTGGCAAAAAATGTTGAAAGAAAAAATATGGCTATAGCTACTAGAAGGACCAATCCTAACATTTATAAAGAGAATAATGCTCCTTCTTCTAAAACACCTCAACCTACAAGGTTGACACCTAAAACATTGGAGGAAATAAAAGAAAAAGTTTTATGCTCTAGTTGTGACAACAAGTACAGTAAGGGACATAAGTGTGGTGAGAAGAAATTATTCTACATAGATTGTGAAGAGGAAGAAGAACAAGAACAGGAACCATCTCAAGATGAAAACATAGAAGCAATTTCGTCTGAAGATTTGACTCTCACGATATCATGTAATGCATTGGCTGGAATTAGAACTCCTCAAAACCTCAAGATCGAAGGATACATCAAAAAGAAAAAGGTAATAGTCCTAATTGATTTTGGCAGTAATCATAATTTTATTCACTATAAATTAGCGAAAGCTCTCAATTGCTTTGTATATCTAGCACCAGAGTTTCAAGTAATGATTGAAGATAGAGGAATTATCAATTGTTTAGGAAAATGCAATACGATGAATCTTACTATGGGGGAATATGTAATGAATAGTCCAACGATTGCTATACCCATGGGTGGTGCAGATGTTGTACTAGGAATCCAATGGTTACAATCATTAGGAAAAATGGCTTTTAATTTTCAAGAACTTTTCATGAAATTTTCATTGGAAGGAAAACAAATTGAGTTAAGAGGTATCATAGGGAAACCCGGTAAGGTGATAAGCTCTAATGGCATGAAAAAATTATTGAAAAAGGGGCATCAAGGCATTATTTCACAACTATGCTCACTAGATGTTCAAACATCTAGCCATCTATTCCTCAAGATCTCCAAAGGATCATTGATAAGAATTCCAAAGTATTTAAAGGTATTCCCAAAGGTCGTCCACCCACTGGAAATCATGATCATGAAATTCACCTAACTCCTGGCAGTGTTCCTCCTAACATTAGGCCATACAGATACCCTTCAACCTAGAAGAGTGAAATTGAGCGCATGGTTGAAGAAATTTTAGAGACTGGCATTATTAGACCTAGACAAAGTTCTTACTCTCCACCAATGGTAATGGTATTTAGGAAAGATAGCTCATGGCGTATGTGTCCAAATTATAGAGAGCTCAACAAAATGACTATTAAATATAAGTTTCCCATTCTCATCATTGATGAATTGTTGTATGAACTACATGGAGAAATCTATTTCACAAAATTGGATCTCCGTTCAGGATATCATCGGATCAGAGTGAAGGAAGAAGATATCCCAAAAACAACATTCCGAAATCATGAAGGCAATTATGAATTTTTGGTCATGCCTTTTGGCCTTACAAATGCACCTTCCACATTCCAAGGGTTGATGAATTCCAATTTCAAGCCCTTCCTTCTAAAATTTGTGTTAGTATTTTTTGATAATATACTAATCTATAGCAAGTCTTGGGAGGATCATGTGTGACATGTTGACAAGGTGATACAACTACTAAAGGAGCAACAACTCTATGAAAAACCATCCAAATGTTTCTTTGGAGTAAATGAGGTAGAATATTTGGGTCATATTGTATCTCATGAAGGTGTCAGGGTAGACCCTAGCAAGATTAATGCCATGATGGACTAGACGATTCCCAAAACATTGAAGAATCTTAGAGGATTTTTTGGTTTGACAGGTTACTACCACAAGTTTGTTCGAAACTATGGAAGAATAGAAACACCTTTAATGGAACTAACTAAGAAGGATGCATTTTCATGGACTCCAGAGGCAACTAAAGATTTTGAACAACTTAAAGAGGTGATGTGTAAAGCTCATGTATTGACCACTCCAGACTTCACAAAAACCATTATTGTGGAATGTGATGCCTCGGGAAATGGAATTGGTGTTTTCCTAATGCAAAAAGGAAGGCCCCTAGCTTTTGAAAGTCGACCACTCAAGGGAAAGGACTTACACAAACCCATTTATGAGAAGGAAATGATGAAAATACTATATCCATTGAAGAAATGTCATCCTTAGAAAATAGGAAGGAACTTCAAGGTCAAAATAGATCATGATAGTCTTAAATACTTCTTGGAACAAAGACTATCTTCAGAAGAACAACAAAAATGGGTAACCAAGATATTGGGTTATGATTTTGAAATCTTGTATAAAAAGGGGAAGCAAAATGTTGTGGAAGATGCACTCTCAAGAAAGGATGAATATGTTGAGGCCTTTGTCTATGCTATCTCGATCGTCCACCCTGATTGGATAATAGAAGTAAGGGATGAATGGAAGAATGACGAAAAAGTGTGGACTCTCATTCAAAGGTTGTTGCAGGATTCTAGTACATCAGATACATTTACATGGAAAAATGATTCACTATGGTGCAAAGATCTCTTATATTTATGTAAGAACTCCCAAATCAAACAAAAGGTACTATTAGAATTGCACACCTCTCCAGTAGGAGGGCACTAAGGATTTTTGAAAACCTACCATAGAGTCGAGAATGATTTTTCTGGGGATGGCCTTAAAACTAATGTTCAAAGGTTTGTGGAAGAATGTTTGGTCTTCCAACAAAATAAGGTGGAAACAATTAAGACCCCAGGTCTTTTGCAACCATTACCTATCCCAAGTTAGCATTGGGAGGAGGTTTCCATGGATTTCATCACAGCATTACCAACGTCTGAAGGAAAGAGTGTCATCATGGTGATTGTTGATAGACTGACCAAGTACACACACTTTTGTGCACTCTCTCATCCCTTCAAATCTAGTACAGTTTCCACCGCATTCATGGAGATAGTTCAAAAGCTACATGGCACCCCAAGGATTATTGTAAGTGACAGAGTTCCCATCTTCACTGGATATTTTTGGTCAAAATTATTTTCTTGTTTGGGTACTCAATTGGCTCATATCTCATCCTATCATCCTCATACTAATGGACAAACTAAGATAGTGAACAAATGTCTGGAAGGCTACCTTCATTCCGTTGTCTCTGATAAACAAACACAATGGTTCAAATGGTTACCCTTGGAAAAATTATGGTATAACACTTCCTTTCATACTGCAACAAAAATGACACCATTTATGGCACTTTATGGATACCACCCTCCTTCCATCACTTCTTCTATAAAATAAAAATATAAGGTTCAAGCAGTGGAAGATCACATCGAGAATCAACAACAAGTTCTCCAAATCTTAAAGGACAACCTGACCATGGAACATAACTGCATGAAACAACAAGCAGATCAACATCGTAGTGAAAGAAGTTTTGAAGTAGGGGATTGGGTTTTTTTAATACTACAACCATACAAACATATGTCCCTCAAGCAAGCCAAGAAGGATGATAAATTATCACCAAAGTACTATGGCCCTTATAAGGTGTTGAAAGATATTGGTACTATGGCATACAAATTGGAGTTACCTGCATCTTCACAAGTACACCCAATTTTCCATGTTTCATGCTTAAAGAAGGTTATAGGCGACAAGATCCTAGTTCAAACTATATTTACAAAATGTGACGAGGAAGGAAAAATCATATTGGATACTGAAGCCATCACTGACACAAGAATTCGCCATCCGAAGAATAGATCCATTTCAGAGTATCTAATTAAATGGAGGAAACTGCCGACTGAATATTCCACTTGGGAAGATGAGTCTCTTATACAGAAGCATCCTGAGTTACTCAAGCATTGTGGACAACACTTGTCTCAAGGGGAGGGGCATGTTAAGCCCTAATATTGGCTCATTACCCCTTAATCAAGGCATATTATATTAGTAATGTTATTTTATTTATGTCGACTTTAGGCCATTAGTCGTAATTATACCTCCTAGTCTTCTATATATACCAAGGAGACATTTTCATTTTGAATCATCTTGTACTTGAACATTTAAGTGTGTTAAAAGGAGGTTTCACCCTCGAAGAGGCTTATTATCTGAAATTATCTCTTTTTCAAGGCGTTGAGTACTTTTTCTGAGGTTTTTCTATGCTATATTGATATTTGGTTCTTAACATTTAGCTTCTTCATATTCTTCTTCGGAGTCTTCTTTGTTAGAATCTTTTACTGCCATGAATAGAAATCTTCCTGTCTCATTGTCACTAATTTCATCTTCATCTGATGATGAGAAGTCTTCTTTGATGCATAAGATTTTCTTGAAATCTTTCTTTGTAGTTCTTTTGCCTTTATATGTGTGTTTGCCTTTTGAGTAACCTTCATCATTAAAAATTTTCTTATGAGGACATTTGTTAGAAAAATGACCAATACCATCACAATTAAAACAAATTAAAGGAATCTTACCTCTATACCTACCATTGGTTCCCTTGTTCAGTCTTTTGATGAGGTTGGACACTTCTTCATCATCTTTAGAGATGTCATTGTCGCTTCTATATTCTTCTTGTTCCTTTTTATTTTTCTTTGATCTTTTGGATGCTTTGAAGGTTTCTTCTTTTACATCTGAATTTTCTTGTTTAGTTCTCATTTCATATGCTGTGAATATTCCATGCAGTTCATCCATTATTATTGAGTTCAGATCCGATCTTTCTTCCAGCGCTAATATCTTAGGGTTGAATCTCATAGGAAGAGATCTTAGTACCTTTTGAACAATTACAGATTCTTTGATTTCTTCGCCCAATCCTATGATTGCATTCAATGTTTTGTCAACTCTTAAGAAGCAGGCTACAATATTCCCATCTTCCTTCATTTTTATTTGTTCAAACCGACCTCTGTAACTTTGAAGTTTTGTTGCTTTGACTTTTGTATCTCCTTCATAAATATTTAGAAGCTTGTCCCAAATCTCTTTAGCAGATTTACAATGTGCAACTTTGGTTAATACTGTTTGACTGAGACCATTGAAAAGTGCATTTGTAGCTTTGGAATTTTTCTTACCAAGTTTCACTACTTTGTCATTTGTTGGTGGAATTGTTGGTACTGCGTATCCAACTATAATTGATTGCCAAATATCAAACCCTTGTGCTTGTATATATGTCTTCATCCTTATGCTCCAAAAAGAATACTTCTATCCATCAAAGCATGGTATTCTATTTTTGTATGAGTTGGTACTCTCCATGATCTACAATTCAGTGGTTAAATTGATTTCTGAAGGAACCTGCTCTGATATCGATTCTTGGATTACTGAGAGGGCAGGTGAATCAGTAATAACGTAATTATAATCCTTTTTCTCCAAACAATCCAAGTGTTATATCAATGTGGACTTATTATCCAATAATGAGCAATAAGAAATGAACAATAATACACATACATAGTACAATAGTGTTTTACATGGAAATGCAAATTGGGAGAAAACCATGGAATGCTTTATCTTATATGTCTTGAAGAATTACATTCATTGGAAGCACCAACTTCCTTTGTTTTCCAGCTGCAACTGGAAGGAGACTCCAACCCCCAAGTTTCTTAGGCTACAACCTGAGGGAAGCTCCAACTCCCCAATTCTCTATGTACAACTAGAAGGAGGCTACAACCCCCTATGTTCTCCGGCTATAATCGAAAGGTGGCTACAAACACCTGTCCTTGCCCTGTCCAACCGCCCTGAAGTAGAAGTAGAACGATGGAACCACTATCACACTATCACTATGAGATATAATTTTGTAAACATGTACCAATAAACTTGAACCATGCATCAACCATGCATCAACCTATACCTCAACCTGTAATCAACCTGTACCATAAACAAGTGCATCAGCCATGCACCAGCCTATACCAAACAATCTGTAATCAACTTGTACCATAAAAAAGTGAAACCAACCATGTACCATGTATGTACCAATCATGTGTCAAGTACTCATCAACTATGACTCATCAATATGTAGCAACATAACCAACTATACACCTCATGAATGTGCCAACTCATCAACTACTTGTCCCAACCATGTACCCAACTTGTACCTCCACCAAAAGCCCTCATCAGTTTAATCAACCAAATATGATTTGTAACTTTGTAATAGACCTGGTGTATATGATCACATACCTACAAACCTTCTTTAACTTTAACAACAAGAGACTATCATTTTCATCAAACGTTTGTTTAGTTTCACAAGACTAGTTTTGGATTAGTCAACAACCCTAACTTTAAATAATCATAACTTTGCACCTATAATGAATAAATATCTAAAACTGATAAAAAAAATTATTCAGTGTGTTTTATGCAATTCCTCCAGGCGTCACTACTTGGAACCTCTCATAAAAGGAGTTATGACAAAAATGACACACGTTGTTGAATTCTATCTTATTTTAGAGAGAGACCTTCTAGAGAGTGCCCCACATGGAATAATTTTTGAATTGATATGAAACTGTTACAGAACATACTACAGATTGTATTATAACCAACACATTTATTCTTACTGAATTTTCATTTTTTATGAAGAAGTTATGACGTTTTTACCCGAAACACTTGTTTTTGACTAGTTTTAGGACTAGCCACAAACCCTATTTTCCACAAAGTGTAACTTCAAAAGTGAAATGACCCACAAGCTAAATTTTCTACCACCAATAATTGGATATGTTTCATTAATGGCATAGAAATTTCATGGTCTGAATCATTCTAGAAAAAAAATTTATTGCGAAAATGGTGAGATGACCTAAAAAAAACATACCTTAGAAAGCATTATCAAAAGAATTTATCCTTCCTTGAATTTTGGCCTTCTTTTCTTCACTTTCCTTATAAATTAGGCTGATATATCCTTTTTTTACCTCATAAACCTATAGGTGTTCAATATTCTCAAGTGTGTCTTAAATGAGAGACCCTTTCCTCTTATTTATACTCTCCAACTAGCTTATTTAAAAACATCTTCTAGGTCACTTTGCCCACTTTCCTTATTTTAGGGTTAACCCACTTCTAATTTGTCCATTAAATTTATTATTGAATTAATTTATTTTTTATTGAGTTTGAATTATAGTACAATCATCACTTCACTTTATTATTACCTTTTAAAATCTCTTAAACCACTTTCACTACTTTGACCTTTCGGGGCTTCTAGATGACATATGAGTGTCCTCCAACTTCATAAGGCCATAACTCTCAATCCGTGAGGGGTTATGTGACGTTACGCATAAAACAAGAAATGGAATGACATGTACTATCCATGTAGAATAGTATTACCTGAAAATATATCAAAAAACATACCATTATACATCAACCAAACTTGGCTCCATTACCCAAACCTGGGTTCTCCAACTTCTCATGGCCATAACTCTCTAACCGTGGGGAGTTATGTGATGTTCCACATACCACCAAAAATGGAATGACACGAAATATCCATATAGGATAGTTTCACTGACTAATTCACTGGATTTCATCTCATTATTCCACAATTAAGCATGGGTTCTCTAACCATACTTCTAGGATAACTCAATCTACAAAGCATCTTCCCATGTGGGATTTAACCATAAGGGGACCACTTTGGAGTTCATCCATTTCTACTTATTATCAACCATGACAAGACAATAATGAGTCATCTTTACATCAAACAATTTTGGGTCCATTATCCAAACTTTGTGCTACGGGGCTTTCCTCAAGGGTTGACATCAATGACAACCAACCTTAATCAACAATTACATGGGAATATTTGTTATCAATATTGATAGATTATGCTATTGAATGTGCTAAATTTATATATTTTCACCATATGTTTGCGTTTCTTGGTTGTTGAGGACAGGTTGCAGGTGTATTGATTTTGACCAAGTTCTCAACAATGGACTTCATCAAACATCTAGAAGGGGTAGGCTCTTTATCTTCTCTTGTTAGCATATTTGATTATATATCATACTTGATATTAGATTTTATTTTTGTAGTCATTTTCGTCTATTGTGTTTTACCCCATGCCATAGAGAGATTTTCCTTGTAACATAATTGGTGACCATACTGGGGATTGGATCTTATTTTGGGGGTTTGGAGTGTTTTTCTTTTTTTATTTTTCTCGTTTATATTGAGTATTTGTTGTCTGATTGCTTGACAACCTATGTTCATTTTGAGTCTTAGCTTCTTAGCCTTATACTTAACCTGACAGTGTTTCAATACATATACAGGGGTTTTCTCCTGACATTCATGTACATACACATGTTGTCCTTCTGCAAGAAGCATATATACATGGTTTTGTCCTGAACAATCATGCATATCATTCTAGTATGCTTGGTTTTTGAGTTTGATGTTTGTTGGGTAAATTTTTATGGTTGATGAGTCTTCTTAGGTCTTTGTTATGACTATTAAGTGCCTGCATAGTGATAGGAAACCTTTTCTTGGTTGGATTTTCGGGTGGTGCCTTTCTCATCATCCTTTTCATTGATTGTCCTTGCATCTTGGGATGTGTGTTTTTTTCTTGATATCCTACTTGGTTCATCTCTGATTGCATTCGGTAGAATATTTATATCAAGTTGTTGTTCAGTCCTTGCATTTTCATTTTTTTATATTGAAAACACAAAAATATTAAACATTTTGCATTGTTGGCATTTGATCTTTTGGGTTCTTATCATTGATCTTAATATATGTATGGAAAGATTGCATATTATTTTGAATTGCATAATTAAATTGAAAGTTGCAATTTGGTAAGCTTGTCATTTATTGGGAATTGAAGTTAGGAATTTGCATTTTATTCATATTCATTTATTTTATTTGATGAGCCATAACATAATTAGTTTCACTACCACACCTTTTTGAGTAATCAAGGCCACTAAAATAAACATTGATAATTTAAAATTGATTACAAAATATTTTATATTTTTAGGGTGCACAAACTAGCTTAGGATTTAGAGCCTCGGAATAGGATTTTGTGAGTAAACTTATGCAAGGCTATTAAATCAACATATGTGTCCGACTAAGGAAGTGGTGAAATTCATTGTATAAATGGTGATGTCAGTAGAGTCCACTAACATAGAAGTTAAGCACGAGGTCATGTGAGGTTGGTTGAGGGGATATCCCTCCAATACCTTCTTAGCATCAGATATATTTCTAGGGATTTATTCCTATATGGGGATTTTCCTAGTACATTTACCTTAACTCAGTAAGAGGCAGTACTTTCAAGATTTCAGGCTTTGTTACCCTGCCCATACGGTAGACCCGACTTACAACATAATGGTTTCTTAGTTGCTTGACATAGGTACCACATAGGTTACTTGAAGGGGTTATTCAGTAGGTACCCTAGGTTAGATAAGGTTCAAACAACACAAAACCTTTATGGAGGATTACCTCTCTGGGGAGATCTCACCAACTGGTTGTTAAGCCCACGAGGACCCTCCTAAATGATTTTGATACCTCTGATATTTGGCAAGGAGGCTTAGGCCCCTCTTTGGCGAGGCATACCTACTTTAGAGAGGGAGGCCCCTTTTAGCCACTTTATCCTGTTTGTGTGCATATTGGCATTTTGTTTATTTTGGTGTGAAGTCTGATTATTAGTTGGCCTTAAGATTTTGTATTGCATAATGATTTTTCATTGATATGGTTAGTGTATCCCTCGTGACTCCCTCAGTTAGTGCTACCGAACCCATTGTCTTCGCTCATTCCATTGGGACAAAACCTTTTGTATTTTTGAGTGGTACATCGAATCATGATACTCAACCAACACCATGGGCCTCTAATAATTTTTCTCATGGTATGCCATACATGTCTTCACACTTTCCATCCTTTTTCTTTTCTCCTTATGTGAATCCTAGTTTTGGGTCTGGGGGCATGATGCCTCCTTATTCTATCTTTTTTGTTTGGTGGGAGTCATATATCTCAACCAACTATTACGGTAGGAGGTTGGAATATTCCTTCCTATGGATCCAATCCTAGCTTCAATTTTCTAGGAGAAAGTTCTCAAGTGGGCGATCATTCTGCCTATTGCATTGTGTCCATCTATCCTTCTTTCGTTATTCCGATTCTTACCAACATTTTTCACATGGTGGACCTCCATCTATCATTCTAGTATTCATCTGATGGGATTCATTTTTATAATACGAGAAACCCCCTTCATGGGGTTGTTTTGTCTTGGGTAAACATATATTCTCACCTGAGCAACCCTTGTCATGTTGCTTTCTCTTCGAAAGCGAATTCCTCGGTGATGATGCCCTTACAACTCTCTATGAATAATTTTGTAGGAATATACTTTCTCTGCGAATATGGCCATGGTGTATACCAAAACCCTCACTAGCTTGAAATTTATCAAAACCAGTCTTTCCCAGAAACTTGGTCTCAAATGCCGCAACCAAGCGTCGCGAGTCCAATCACTACAAGTATACTGACATTCATGTTGGATATTGGTCGACAACCTCTGGAAGTCATGTTGAATACCAACAACCAGTCACTGCAAGTCATGTTGGGGGCACATATCTAGTCACTTCTAGTCACACTACACATACATAACCAACCTCTACTAGTCATGTTGGGCATTCATCACTTGCCTTTGCAAATCATGTTGTATATTTTCTACTAGCCTCTGCAAGTCATGCTGGGAGCATGTCACCAACCACTGTAATTCATGTTGGGGGAATTCATATGATTGAGAAACCTATACGTGTAATACGTAATCCCAAGTTACTTTATAATATTTTCGAAGGAGATGACCTTACTCATTTGTGTCCTTCTACTAATGTGGTACAAGAAGTGTGGTCCTTTCCTAGGGGCCCTTCAGGTTCTGAGTTGTCTTTTTTTTCCCAACCTTCTTTGGTTGATATAGTGGTTGTGATGATGCAATCTTCGGTTGACACCACTCTCATTTTCGGAAGTGATGTGACTCTGGACCATGTTGTCTCTGGACCATTGAGAGTAAGAAGGAAACAAGATGGCAGGAAAGAAACTGACTTCCATTAGAAAAGAAATCATCAAGTCTGATACACAAAACCAAAGCAAGCTCTGTTACTTCAATATCACTAAAACGAGTCTTATATAAACCATTCGAACCTCTATAATGACTTCTAATTGCTATTTTATAGTCTATATATGGAATTATAGCATAACAATGTGAATTCCATCCTCTAGCATAAGATTCTCCCATAAAAAACTAAAGTAATTACAATTGTATCAACTAAAAATAAAAAAATTCTACAAATAAGGCAAATGTTGGAAACTATTGTAACATCCTTAATATTGCATGATCAATATTTATTTGAGCACATTCCTCTTCTTTCCAAGTTTCCTTCCATCTTTAACTAACCCTCAAGAAGTTATCCCACACTCCCTTATCCATCTCGAAATATTTGATCCTATTGAAACCTTCAAAATAGGAGTTCGTTGCATATCCTGTAGTGCCAACTGTATCAAACAATTCACAATGAAGTTCGCTACACCTGACTACATAAAATAGTTCGCAGTATCAGGTGCTGTGAACTTTCCTATAACTGCTCAATGTGTTTAGAAAGACTCCAAAACACCCAAAAATCCACCTTTCAGAGTTAGAGATTCCTGTAGAAATTTCATAATTTGGTGTATGAGTGAAAAACTCAGTAATAGGCATCACACTTCCTCAAAATATTCAAAAATTAAATGAACAAGCATTTTACAAAATTGAAGTTATTTAAGGCATTTCATCCATTACTTTCTGAGCATGGAACTCCTCCTTGTGGAAGCTTGATCCAATACATTCAAATTCCGTTTGTCTAGTTGTTCCTTAAAAGGTTGCAACTCCAGTTTAAGTTTTCTGTTCTGAGCTTGTAATTCTTTGATTTGTCTATATAAATTGTTAATTTTCCTATGGAGAGGCATAAACCTTTTTGCTAGAAACTTGGCCTTATCAATAGTTTCTAGATATATATCCATAAGATCATTCAACTTTTTCCTTTAAACCAACCCTTCTCCTTTCAAATTAGCAATTTCATTTCTGGCATCTTTAAGTTGTTTGTTCAGCGTTTTAAAGGTAGGGTTTCCAAGAGGAGTGGTTATGTCTATAAACTCAATGTGATTTTCAACAACTACAACCTAACCTTTAGTTTTTCTCTTTATGGGATATTCCACTATGTCCTCTTTTTCAATACTTTATTTCTTTGTTGATGACCAGGTGAAAGGCCTCCTAACTTTAGCTTCAACTGCAACACATGGTGAGGGGAAAAGTAACCTCCTTCCTTTTGATCCTGTGGCTCTAGTTGATGGAGTCACAAATGACTTTGGGGATGATTTGGGTGAAACCTCCCTTTGTAGAGAGTGATAAAATCCTCCTTATCCTTCATCTTCATTTGTTTCTTCATCATTTTTCACAACACTTTTATTTTTCCTCTTCACACTTGTCTTTGTGTGTACAATGTTATCATCTTGAAGAGGGATTTGTACCTTGGATTGTGGAGTAGGGGAAACATTCAATTTAAAGTGTGAAGAAGCAATGAACTGCTCCCAGTCAATGTTTCTCTTCTTTAACTCCTCCATCACAATCATTTTAATCATCCCTTAGTGAAAAACACTTGTGTCAATTACCTTGGACTTATCCTGGACTCTGTCAACAATTTTTCCAATGCTTCTAAACAAATAGAAAGGAATATTCGTGAGATATTTTCCTGTGACGTAAACCAGAAGTCTTATGTGGTACTAATAAATCATGTTGAATATGACTTCATCGGTAAAATATCTTTGGAATACCCCTAGAATATTATCAAAACCTTCAATCATGTGGTTCCTGGGCACTCCTTTTGATAGATTCTCTCCCTGACATTCTGGTTTAAGGAATTCTTTGGAGAATGTTGCATTTAGGTTCATGGCCTTAAACCACCTTTCACCAGTACTTTGTATTTTAGTGGTTGCTGCTATGGTCGCTTCATATACCTCAAGTTCTAAAGCCCCAATCTTGGTTTTGGATCCATCAAAATTCAAAGAAAATTCCCTAGCCACCTTAGGGTGTCCCCTCTGCATTTTCTGACAGAAACTAAGACAACCCACTCTTTGGAAGACTTCCCTAATTAGGGGTTCAACAAAAAACAATTGCATGTCATAGGGGCCAATCCTCACAATGCCCCCTCCCTTGTCATCCTTCTTCTACTGTGGAGTATCCATTGATGTCATATGAAGAGAATTTAACCACCAACATTTAATGATGCAAAAGGAAAAACATGAAAAACAAAGGACTTAGGGTTTTGATGGATGATCTTTCTGAAAGGAGTGGCTCTGTATAAGAATTAGTATTTTTATTAGCCTATTTGACCCCCATGTATAAGTAAATATAGCGTACAGTTAGGGAGATGAAGGAAGGCTACCTAGAATCACAAATGTATAAGGAAACAACTTGTTGTAAAAGGGTCTTGTTCATCATTCCACTATCCTCTTGCAAAAATTCACAATGACTTCAGAAGCCAACAACTTTTAAATATCAAGCTAGATATAATTAAAATTAAAAATAAGGATTTGATGAAAAAGAGTTGTGTAAAAACTTATGGGACAAGGGATTCATAGCGCAAATTTTTTGCACAAAGTTTACAGTGCTATAACAGGGGGTTCACAGTCCTAAGATAGGTAAGTAGAATAAGCTAGAAAAGAGATATGAAAGGTAGTCTCAAATAAAGGTTTGTTCAAAAATTTGATAAATAAGACTTAGATATCATTCAATTGGGATGGGAATCGTTCTAACAAGGAAAGTCAGAAAGTGTTCCACGCAGATCACTAGTTCGCAGCGCCCAGAGGAAGAAATAAAAAAACAAATCCTTTCTTGTCCTCCAATTTAGCTAAAAAAATGCATGGAGTACTTGGTGGATGTGACTTGAAGACTGATATCCTTGACCTTGAATAAGTCTGTTTTCATATGGTCTAACCTCCAACTCACTTTCTCCAGCCAGTTCACAGGAATTTCCATAGTGCCTATCTCAAAGCACGAGTTTTTGCAGCACCGATCTAGAAGTAATTTGAAAGCTTGGAAAAACAGTCAAAACCTTTAATGACGAAATCCTAGGATATATTTTTAAAAATATAAGTGTTGAAAACAAGGACATCTTGGCTGACAAGGCTCATGAGTGCAATGATAGTGATGGAAGAATATTGTACTTTGGATGTGTTACAAACTATCTTATCATATGGCAGCATACAAAATGAACATGATTCGACCTTCTAATCGGTAAAAGGACAAAGTGGAGGGGTTTGCGTACATGATGGAAGAGGTGACATGTCAGAGTGGTAGTGGAGGCATAAAATATAATAAGGGTGATGGATTTTCAAACTCATCATTATGATCAATATGTAACCCAAGTATTATAGAACAACCTTCACACTACTCTTTAGATTATTTGTATCAAAACCCAAAAATGACTATAAGAAAAAGATAAAACCAAAAAATTAAAACAACATTAATGACTCAAAATAAAAAATCTAAGGATATTTTGACCCAATCAATTCTATGTGATAACACAACGAAGGGTGGAAGAAGTGGTCGTGCTAATGCAATCTTTGATCGATCCCAATCTTGTCTTGGAGAGTGACAAGTCTAAGGAAGTGACATTATTGATCCAATATTCAATCAATCCCACTCTTCTTTTGGAGGGTGATGCATCATTTGACCATGTCCTTAGGATTTATATTCTTGCACCTTATGAACCAACGAGCATTCTACTCTCTATGAGCATGCTCCCTCCAAATCCTAGGGTGGCTTCATTTGATTGAAATGATCTTGTAGAGCCTCAAATTCCTTCTTCTACACCCTTCTAGATAAGGGGATTTCTTTGAATATATTGTAGATAAGGTAACCTCTGCAAGTATTTTATCATCCTCGACTTGTAAATCTTTGGGTTTTCCCAAGATTGTGTCAGATATCTGTGAGTTTCTGACTTTCAACAGAAGCCATGCACGGGAACCTTGGACTCCCCCATTATATGCTGCTTACAACAACATCCTCTAAGTCTTGTTTAAGCTCTTTTTTTACTCTATCAAAAAGAGAAAATATTGTTGAGTGAACTTTTCTCTTTCACACACATAAATTGGATTTGAAAGGATGTCTACTTGGTGTAATTTTAACCCTTTTCCAGACCAAGTAGACTAATTTCGAAAAAGGAATACTCTAGTAACTAATGGCTAGAAGAGCTCTCTTAGGTATTGTTTTATACTTTTTCGGGCCTAGGGGGCCAAATTTATGAAAAAGGGACATTTTTTGGCATTAAGTTGTAATTTCATCTCATTCTCCTTCTTGCAGTATTGATCCTATTGCTGATTCTCTCTTTGGAATTATAAGCCTATCACCTCAAAAGTTTTCATCATCAACCAAGCAAAGCCTTGTTTACATCCTTTGTAACTTGACACCCTATACCCCAAGAGGAAACATTCCCCTGAGTGTCCATATCCTGCATGCACCTCCTTGCATTGATCATAGGTATGTTCCAATACTAGAACTATGTGCTTACTTATGACACTCGTTTCCTCCTCTGTATCATAGCATTCATTTGACTATGAAAAAAAAAAGATGAGCGATAAAATAATATTATCTTAGATTGGCAGTAGTTGTGTCACCTGTGACCAGAGAAATCTTGTCATTAAAATTTTACGTTTAGTATGACCTGAGGAAGCGGAGCTCATTCCCTAGATTTTAATCCCTCGATTGGTACTCTTCCAGTCCCTATGGATAGTTTAATTGGTGGCTCCTGCATCAAAAAGTTTCATCATTGATTCTATGCTTCTAGAGTCTTCCATATGTGTCATTCTCTTGTCCAAAGGATTTTTATTAACCTATGTCGTCCATTCCTCAAAACTATTAAATTTGCATATCGACCATACCCTCAGTGTGTTTGAGAATTACATGGTTGTAGTCCTATGGTTAACCTTGGTCCTACTTTCATTATTGGTACGTAACATTGAATGCACCACTCGACATTTCATCATTAGCCATTGAATGAGGGGTTTCCCTTGTGTTTGATGACAAGAAATATATTCACACATTGGGATTAGTGCAGTGTCTTGGATGCTATTATCCTTATTGGTTGTTTCCTCTCTTTTTTCAGTAGTTTTCCTTATTGGTTGTTATTCATAGGGTCTTTTGGGTGTACCACTTACATCTGGTGCATGCGAAAGATGTACAGGGTTGTTGTTTCATGAACATGTTCTTCGTCCTATTTCCTCCAAATCATCAAGCTCATTCTTTGTACCTCGTGCTGAATGATGAGAGATTCCTTACTACTCTCCTTTCAGCGGGTCTCCTTACATCGACATCAACCCATCTATTCTGGAAATGAGGCCTACAGGCCTATGAGTACCTAGAGGCTTGCAGTCATTAGTGGCAGGTTCTCCCACCATCGACAGTTTAGAATACATCAATGTCTCCTGATCGATGGATTCTTCAAGTGTTAAAAATCAACACATTTATTCACACTTGTAAGAATGTACTCGGTGCCTTGATACCTACTTTCATTATCAATATGTTGTCTTGCGTTTGTTAATGGTATACCTTAATGACCGATAATCAAAGGAAGTCTCATTGTTTTCAACCTCATATCCTTTATTCACATGATGTAAACTTGCACCTTTGGCAGATCATGTAGAATACTTGAACACATCAGTTCATAGTCACCAATTTCCTGAGATGTTGCTATCTTTCATTTGACCAGTACCTATGTGACTTCAATGATCATGGGAGATTAGATTTTACTCTATTGTATACATACATATTCATCTTGATTTTGAGATTGGTTTTACTGGGCCTTGTTCGTGACTATGAGAGCCTTTGGCATGTAGCCACCTTCGTATTTCCTATTCATGGACATGAACATATGTTTGGTATATTTTCACATGGATCTGCATTGTAATTCAAATTGCCAACCATGTGCGCAAAGTCAATACATATTGTAATATTCTCCTGAGAAACTAGTTCATACAACTGGGTATCCATTACTCTACTTCTGTGTATTATAATGTATTTCGGCCATCATAGATACTTCTCTAACCTCACAGATTAGGGGGAATTTGTTATAGAAAGATTTGTCTCACCCTATGCAAATTTTCTCACAAGGCCTTTTTCCATTTCCCTATGCAGACTTGAAGTCCCTTTTTGGCAATTCCCAGAGATAAACATAATATTTTTCCACATAGATACACCCTAACTAATATACAACATGTGTATATGGAGGTTTCACCATTACAACCTGCCTACATTAGGTTTTGTTCCGAAATTAAAAAATGGTGTCAAGTTTCCATGTCACGTCACGATATCCATGATCCTTGACCTTCCACATACTAGAAACCTTTTGAATCGACCCTTTAGTTCCATTTGAATTCTATAAATGGGCCATATACAAGTTGTGGAAAAGAGGAGAAGAATTCAACTTTGAGAGAAAAGTTACTCTGGAGAAATTATTCATTTCATATTGAGCCTACATCCCTTTATCCTTTTAAGTTTGAACACATTGTTGATCCCCTAAGCTCTTCCCTACTTGATTGAGAATCTCATTGTCTCTCTTATATGAGCTTGTATTTGGTGGAGGATTGAAGTGGTGGAGGCCCAAATGGAAGGGACTTAGTTTCTTGGTTACAGACTGTGCTGACATGGAAGTTTGTAATTCATACACTTATGTTGATTGCATTTTGATAGAAATACTCTTTTCTCATCAAATTAATGTCTTGCAAATATTTGAATTTTTATTCCATCGGAATATTTGTTATGAACATTAATGGATTATGCTATTGAATGTGATAACTTTATTTATTATCACCATATGATTTCATTTTTTGGTTTTTGAGGACAGGTTGCAAGTGTATTTCTTTGGTTCAAGTGCTCAATGGTGGACTTCATCGAACATCTCGACAAGGTAGGATATTTATCTTTTCTTGTTAGCATATGTTATTATATAGCATACTTGAGATTAGGGTTGATTTATGCAGTTATTTACGTTTTTTGTGGTTTACCTCATGCCATAAAGATATTTTCCTCATAACACATTCGTCTACTAACATGTGGCAATGGGGGGCATATCATAGGATGAAAAATCGCAAGGAACAAAGGATGATGGGGCATCGACTGGACATATAAATTGGTTGTTTGACATGGAAATCAATATTACACAAGGCACAACTTCGTAGGCTTCCATGACTCTCCATGCTTCACGCACAAGTCACAAAGGTTTGGCCTTTGTTTATACATTGTTCAATCGCCTTTCCCCGCATGTATGTTGGATAAATATTAACACAGTCCAAAAATTGGCAATGGATAGCCCACTTAGAAGCTCAATTGATGATGGTTATCTATTGGTTTCCTCGCTAGGCATACTATCAATTAAGAGGCTCACATTGCGAAACGAAGGCTAGTTGAGATGGTAGGGAAACTATGGATTGACTAAGAATTATTTCCAAGGTGATATCGACACTGTTACACTTCGACATTGTTCGATAACCAATATTTAATTCAAGAAATACCACCAAAATATTTGTAACATACCCCTTCAAGGCCCAATGTTTTAAACCTAGGGCTTTGATACCAATCTATGACACCCATGAAACTGTAAACCGAAAAAAAAATTTATTTACTTTTAAATATGAATTGGTCCATGCCCTACTCGAAAAGATACCCACTGCTCGGGTATCTCTAAGTTTTCCCTCCTAGGAAATTTTTCATTTTTGATATTAATTAATTAAATGAATAAGCACAAAATATACGCATGAATTCTTCAAGATTCATATTACTTGTAAAACTAAAATATCAACATTTCATGTGTGAAAATAACCAACAAACAAGATTAGTAAAAATACATCATATCTCAGAGATAATTATATTACACATCAAAAATAAATATATAGCAGAGAAAACCATGAGACAAAGAACACTTATCTGTATTAAATCAATCACCAACTGGCTATAGACCAAGGCCATTCCAACCAACCATAGACGTTGTTGTTCCAACTCTTAACTGTAGGTGACCCCCGAGCCAACGTGTTAGGTTCCTAACCGACATATAGGTAGAACAATATATTCATATGTAATAAAGGTCAATATTAATAATGACTTTCAATAAAATAGAATAAGGCAGATGTAAGAAGACCTAATAGAAGATTTTGCTTCTAGAAGGATCTTCCCCTAGATGATTCTTTTTAGTATAAATAGAGGTCAAGGGTATGAGAACCCTAGCTTGGATATTATTGTAATAGAGCTCTGCTCAACTGGAGGTTTCCCCCTCGAAGAGGCCCGTGAACAATGCTTTCAGATTCAAAGTGTTACTTCTATTGTTATTCTTATATCATTTTCATGTTATTGTGGTGAATGTTCTGGTTATATTGTTGTTATTCTTCCATTACTGGCATTTTACTTATGTTCTAAATACATTTTATATCTGGTATATTACAAGTGGTATCAGAGCACTTTCCTTGGCAGAAAGTGTGGGTTAATTTTTTTTCAGGGTACAGACGTATTCCAACGTCTTTAAGTCACAAATATCTATCATTACATGCATAAACCTATAGTTGATGGATTCATACACGTAGGAAATACAAGTGGTACATAAGCACACATATGTTGGCCACCCTTGTAACCCCTGTTGGTACCCCTTTGAGTGGTAGCACATCAGACAACACATGTGTATGGATCAACCTAGATTACTTGAAGCCCTCTTTAGATAAATTGATCGTTCACCTAACTGCTATAGTGTCACCGAGAACAAAACTCGGGAAGATACTCTCTAGTACCTGGGTAGTCGGGTAGTACGACTAAGGGTACGGTCTATCCTCCTTAGTTAGTTCCCTGAGATATTGGGTCGAGTACTATTGTTGGACCCCACACATATATCAGAGAGCTATAGCACAGGGAAAATCCTTTTCTATAGAACCCTTGAATACCTAACCCTTGGGGATAGAAACATAAACAAATTAGAATAGACAAGATCTATTGCCATGCAACTGTGTTCGGGTTGCCAAGTAAATACACATTTATTTCTAGTTAAGAATTTGGGCATTTCCTCTCTGCAGTATTCATCAAACTGGAGTATAACTCCGTTAAAAATAAAAAGTTAAAAAAAAAAGGTCTGGAAATTTTTTCACCATTATTTGAGACCTATTCCATTGGATTCATCTCTTCGCCCTTATCACATTCATCCATATCATTTTTTCAGCAAATTGTTTTTTACCCTACCTGCCCCTTTTCAGTTCCCCCATCCTCATGGACCATACTCATAGACAAGACTTGGAATATCACGTCAACACCTTGAAATCTGGTCTCATTAAGACCGGACAAGAAGTCAAACAACTTAGTTCCAATGTTGCTGCCATCAATACAACCATGCAGTCCTCAATGGGAAAAATCAAACCAGACCTCACCAACCAGCTTGAAGCAGTCTTTTCGACACTCTCCACCAAACTACATATCACTATAGATAACCCTTGCTCTTCCTCACCCCCACATACTAAAGGTGACCATTCGTCTCATTCCAATACTATACAGACCCATCACTTTCAACATGACCTATGCCTTCCGTGGGTGGATGTGACCAAATTTGATGGTTCGGATCCTACTGGTTGGGTAACCCAAATGGACCATTACTTCTCTTTATACAAAATTACATATGACTTGGCCAAACTCCGGTATGGTGTTCTCCATCTAGATCAAGAACATTGGTAATGGTGGCAATGGAGAAAAAATTCTCGTCAAGGGTATATTGCTTGGACACAATTTGTGGCAGAGATTTATGAACGCTTTGACACAGACACCAACCATTTCGACTGTTTGACAAAGCTGAAACAATTAGGAACAATGGAAGACTTTATAGTTTCCTTTGAGCGCCTAGCTTTTAGAACAGAGGGCATGTCTGATGCCTTTTTCCGAGAGTGTTTTATCAGTGACCTCAAGGATGAAATTCAGGCCCATGTCCTCATGGATCAAACTTAGAGTTGGGTGGAGGCTACCAAAAGAGATAAATAAGCACAATAGGTTGTATCTTTTCAAAACCACAAACGCTCTTTTATCCCTCACCCTAAACCAGTAAATCCCACTACTCCCTTTGCTCCACTAAAGATCCACAAATTGACCAGGGCTAAAAGGGCTGAACACCAACTCAAAGGCCTTTGTTATAACTGTGATGACAAATATTTCCCGAGCCACAAGTGTAAAGACCAAAATATTTTTATGGCCATCTCCGAGGATATTTCATAAGAAGATGAAGAAACTCCCTCTATGTCTGAGTCACCTGAATACACTAACATAACCCCTCCCTCAGACCCTCCTGAAGTAGAATCGGTCATTTCCCTCAATGATCTCACTGTCTTCTCAGCTCCCCAAACCCTCAAGCTAATCAGTTACATCAAGCATCGGAAGGTCATCATTCTGGTTGATAGTGGCAACATCCATAATTTTATTCATCATCACATTGCCCAAGAAACTCATTGCTACATCCATGCCATCAATAATTTCCAAATCATGATTGCCAATGGTGGTTCCCTGAAATGTGGAGGGCGTTGTGAAAATGTGTGTCTCCAAATTGGCGACTACCACCTGAAATCCCATATGTTTGCTATCGACATGGGAGGGTGTGATATTGTGTTGGGTGCAAACTGGCTAAGGACTTTGGGTCCCATTCTCATAGATTTTAAAGACTTAACCATGCAATTTGACCAGGAGAGACACCAATATAAGTTCCAAGGCATCACCGCCAGTTCACCTGAGATCATTAGTTCCCGTCGCATGGAAAAGCTGCTCAAAAGGGGTCATTCTGGTGTTATCGCCCAACTCCATGCCATATAAGCAACAAAGACACCCTCAGTACCGCAAGACCTCCAAGCCATCCTATATAAACATCAATTTGTCTTTTCCACTCCCCAAGGCCTCCCTCCTTCCCATGGTGTTCATGATCATTCCATTCCCCTTGTACTTGGAATCATTCCTCCCAATATCTGCCTGTATTGTCACCCCTTTTCCCAAAAAAATGAAATCGAGAAAACAGTCCAGGAACTCCTTAATGCAGCCGTTATCCACCCTAGTACAATCCCCTACTCATCTCTAGTGGTCATGGTCCTGAAGAAAGAAGGTTCTTAGTGAATGTTTCCTAACTTCCATGCCCACAACAAACTTACCATCAAAGACAAATTCCGCATTCCTGTCATTGATGACCTTCAAGATGAATTGAGTGGCACCCAATTCTTCACTAAACTGGATCTTCATTCGGGCTACCACCAGATAAGTATGACAGAGGCACGTATTCCCAAGACTACCTTTAGAACTCATGAGTGCCACTATGAGTTTTTGGTCATGCCCTTTGGCTTGTGTAATGCCCCCTCCACCTTCCAAAGCCTCATGAATCATGTATTATGTCCTTTTCTCTGCCATTTTGTCTTAGTTTTATTTGATGATATCCTCATCTATAGAAAAACCTGGACATACCATCTTGCTCATGTGGATCGAATTCTCCACCTACTCTCTCAGCACCAACTTTTCCTAGAATAGTCTAAATGTTCTTTTGGCACCTCAGAAGTAGAATACTTGGGGCATATGGTTGCAAAAAATGGTGTCAGGGTGGATCCTAAAAAGATTGAAGCTATGCAAAACTGGCCTCACCCAAAGATTGTTAAGAGCGTGCGTGGGTTTCTAAGATTAACAAGGTATTATCATAAGTTTGTTAAAAATTATGGGAAGATTGCAGCACCTCTCACTACTCTCCTCATAAAGAACTCTTTCACTTGGACTCCAGCCACTACTCAAGATTTTCAAACCTTGAAGATGGCCATGTGCACCACTCCAGTCCTCGCCCTTCCTGATTTAACAAAGACCTTTGTGTTGGAATGTGATGCCTCAGGGAAAGGAATTGGTGCGGTCCTTGTGCAAGAGGGTCGACCTTTGGAATTTACCAGCAAGCATCTATCTAAAAGAAATATGGGCAAATCCATCTATGAAAAGGAAATTTTGGCTATTCTTCATGTCGTGGATTTGTGGCATCCTTATCTATTGGGGCAACGGTTCCAAATTAAAACAGACCATCAAAGCCTCAAGTATTTTCTAGAACAACACATTTCCTCCCTAGAACAACAAAAATGGGTGACTAAACTCTTTGGATATGATTATGAGATCATTTATAAGAAAGGTAAATAAAATGTGGTTGTGGATGCACTTTCTCGGAAATATGAAGATGAAGGATCCCTTTTTTCTCTTTCATTCATTGTACCAGATTGGCTCCAAGCCATTCGCCAGGAATGGCTACAAGATCCCAAAAGTTCATAGTTGATCTAGCTATTGCAATCCAATGCTCTAGCTTCCCCAGGGTACTCTTGGATCCATGAGGAACTTCGATACAAAGGCCGATTGTATTTAAGTAAACAATCAAAGCTTAAATCCATAGTACTTTCTGAGCTTCATGCTACACCCACAACACGTCACTCCGGGTTCACCAAAACCTATGACAGGGTCAAACGTTCCTTTTTTTGGGATGGTATGAAACACGTTATTCATAATTTTGTAGCTGAATGTGATGTATGTAAATGCAGCAAGGGAGAAACAGTCAAATCGTCGGGCACACTACAACCGCTCCCAATTCCACCTGCTACTTGGAAGGATATCTCTATGAATTTTATTACTGGCTTACCCAAATAAGGAAATAAATCTATCATCATGGTGGTTGTTGATCGCCTTTCCAAGTATGCTCATTTCTAGGCCCTTCAACACCCGTTTACAACATCCATGGTGGCTCAAATCTTCATGGATCAGGTCTTCAAGATTCATGGCATGCCACACTCTATTGTTTCTAATCGCGACCCAACTTTCACAAGCAATTTTTGGCAAGAACTATTCAAGATACAAGGCACTGAATTGCATCTCAGCACAGCCTATCATCCCCAGACGGATGGCCAAACAGAAGTTGTCAACAAGTGTTTGGAAACATATTTGAGGTGTTTTGCCTCAGAAAAGTAAAATCAGTGGGCTCAATGGTTACCCCTCGCTGAATGGTGTTACAACACTTCATACCATACAACTACATGCATGACTCCTTTTGAAGCGGTATATGGACAGAAGCCACCTTCAGTTCTCTCATTCTTACCAAGTGCCTCGAAGGTCTAGGTGGTTGACCTAACACTTACATCTCGAGAGGCTATTGTCCATACCCTCAAAGAGAATTTGGTCATGGCACATAATCGCATGAAGCAAGAAGCATATCAAGGTCGCTCTGAATGTCAACTTGCAGAAGGGGATCAGGTGTTTCTTTGACTGCAACCTTACAAGCAAACTTCCCTCAAGGCCAAGCATTTCCAGAAGCTAGTGCACAAATTTTATGGTCTTTATACCGTGCTCAAGCGTGTGGGACAAGTCGCCTATCAATTAGCTTTCCCAATCCATTCGAAGCTACATCCTCTTTTTCATGTTTCATGCTTAAAGAAGGTGATTGGTGCTAAATGCCAAATTCAAACCAACCTTCCAGAGTTAGTTGAAGAAGGATCCATTTGGCTACAACCAGAAATAGTTTTGGACCAGCATGAGCATCGCCTACATCAGACAACCATCAAGCAAGTGTTAGTTCATTGGAAATATACAACTCTAGCAGATGCCACTTGGGAACCAACTACCATTCTGCAACAATTTCCTCATCTCAAGCCTTGAGGACAAGGTTGTTTTTAAGGGGGCAGACATGTTAGGGTCCTAACCTGCACATAGGTAGAACAATATGTTAGTATGTAATAAAGGTCAATATTAATAAGGCCTTTCAATAAAATAGAATAAGGAAGATGTAATAAGACCTAATAAAATCTTCCTCTTCTAGAAGGATCTTCCTCTAGATGCTTCTTTTTAGTATAAATATGAGTCGAGGGTATAAGAACCCTAGCTTGGATATTATTGTAATAGAGATCTTCTCAACTGGAGGTTTCCCCCTCGAAGAGGCCCGTGAAAATTGCTTTTAGATTCAAAGTGTTATTTCTGTTGTTATTCTTATATCATTTTCGTGTTATTGTGGTGAATGTTCTGGTTATATTGCCATTATTCTGCCATTACTATCATTTTACTTATGTTCTGCATACATTTTATATCTGGTATATTACACAACGCTATGAATCCACAAGGATAGATCCGATGTGTCACTCATATTTCTAAACCAGACGATAGTCAATCTCTTATATGTTTCTCAGCACACAATAATCTGAATTACACTAACTCTCTTCTTTCCAACATGAACAACCCAAGAGAGTGGAACCCCTTCTCTATTGCGAAGTAACTCAAGATATCCACCTCCTTCTAGGGATCCAAACCATTTGTTCAAGAATCTCCCTGCTATGACTCTCAGGATTCATATATTTGAACAAAACTTAATACTTTTTTATTCATCTTAGGCATGTAAGCATTAATTCATGGCTATAATACACCAACAATTACTACAACCAACAACAATGGCTTCATCCTCAATAATTCACCAATATGTCACAATCCAAGAACAAGAATGAATGATGAATGATAAGTGAGCAACAATGAATGAATGTGTGAAAGAGGGAATGGAGAAGAACCCACAAACAACCCACAGGGTGGTTTTATATATGTACATGAGAAATCAAGAACCACATGGACTTCCTCCAAGAATCTTGTGTAACCACCTATCTCCATTAAAAAAATTATGGGTAAATAAAAATATAATAAAATGACTTATCCTAGTAAGCCCCCTCTCTCATTGAATCATATCCCCTACAACTATTATCCTTAACCATCTAGAAACCAACAATGTAGTTTATTATTAATGATGATCAAAGCATTACATTTCCTAGGAACTCCATCCTCTTTGAATTGTTTGGCGCTCTAGCCTCTCATAAAATAAACCAAAATACATTATTTAATATGGAGACTCAAAATTGGTGTATTACACTAATGAGTATAGAGGAGAACATCTCATGGAGTGAAAAATTATAGAAGGGGAGGAGAGAGGTTTTGAGGAGGATATGTTGGGAATGTCAAAGGAGGGTGATTTAAGAAGAACTAAGGAACAATAGAAACAATTCAGAAGATAGTGGAGAAAAAATTCAACGAATAAGTCTACATTTCAAAGTAGGTAGGGGGATGAATGAGTATTTCTACGTTGTGTCAAGAATGCAACTTAGTGTGTTTCCATTGATTTAAAGGCATTAGGGTCAATTTGGAGGGTACAAAAGGCTCACAATTTTTTCTGAAATGATCATATTCATGATAAGATTTACATATTCCATGGTCTAGCTTCTAGATATTAGTCTAGTTATCCAAAATGATGTGATTGCTTCAATTATATCTTTTTCTAGATATATTCACATTATTTTTTATCATATAGAAGCATACATTATTTGAGGTCTAATTTTTCTATAAATTGTTGATTACTTCCAATGATTCTTTAGAACAAAAAAGGAGAGGGAGCATGGGATACTAATAAAAAAAATTAGCAATATATAGCATATCCACTTGAGTATCGAAATGTAGTATTCATCTATTCCAATACATCCTTTTGGGCCCAAAAAAAAAATATGGGTAATTTTAAAAGATGAGATCCTTGTCCACTGTAAGCTTAAACAAAATGGTATAGTAACCTATACCAAAAATAGGTAGGAGAGCTTACTTTTTATTCACACGATCTAGTTTTTCTGAACCCACTAATCCATGGCCTTGGGGGAAGGAAAAACAATAGTAAATTGACTAGTGGTTCTTTCTTTTCACAAGGGTGAGTACTTTTAGATGTGGAACAAAGTGGGTAGTTCCACATCTAGAGTGAACTATTCATTCTTTCAAAAATGAGAACGAGGTGATTTAGTAGTGTCCTTTCAAAGAACATACACCATCCAATAGAACGATTTGGTGGTCGATAAGTCACGGGACAATGATGACGGATCAACGTGACAAGGGATCAAGACTTGTAAAATTATTATCATAAATAAGCTAATCTAATTAGAAGCAACAAAATAATTACAAGTAATTAATTTAAGTTTATATCTTTAAAACACCAAACATTGTCTCATCATTGAATTCCTCAAAAAAAAAAATAGTTATTATATATATATATATATATATATATATATATATAAGTTTTCTTTTAAAATAGAAAATTTAAGTGATCATATAAAAAAAGAGGTTGTAGCCAAATTAGAGAGTGTATTAATGTAAAATTTTCAAATAGAGCATCAAGACTTGCAGTTCATTCCTCCTCTAGGAGAGGATAAAAAGCTAATTACCATTAGTTTTTATATATTCTTAAGTACAAAAATAAAATTTTCAAATTATCTTTTAAACTATGAAAACAAAAAAATGTACATAATTAATATTTTACCAAGATTATCTCCTCAAAGAGAGTTTATAGTTAATAAATGATTTAAAAAAACATTTAATTCTTTTTTCTTCTCTTCATTTCTTTTCTTTCTTCCCTTCTCATGGTAAGGGAGTAAGGAGGGACTTTCTCCATAACTTTTGCAAAAGTTAAATATTCTTTATGTTTTCTCTTCTTCTTTCTCACCTTCACTTTCATGTTTTACTTCTTCTTTCACTCCCTTTATCTTAATTTAATTTTTATTTAAAAATTTTACTTATGAAAATTACATACTAGTGAAGCAATAATTTAAAGAGTATAATTTATTTAAAATGAATTTTATGTTATCATATTTTTGGAAAAAAAATTAGTATTAACCTAAATTTTTATTTTTATTTAATTGAGTAAAATAAAACATTAATTTTATTCTAAATGTATCCACTCAAAATTAAATTTTGAAATAAAAAAAAAAATTCAATAAAATGTTTTCTTTAAATAAAATTTCCACTTTCCTATATTAATTGAATATATATTTAATAAATTTAATGTTAAAATAAATATATATTAATATATAAATTTGAATGCATGCATTTCCTCATATTAATATACTATTTTCTAATAAATTGAAATTTAACATAATTTAAATTAATATATAAAATAAATTAAAATATAATATTTTACATCCGCATATTAATATACTATCTTTTTAATAAATTGGAATTTAACATAATTTAAATTAATATATAAAATAAATTCAAATATAATATTTTATGGAAATTGTTATTAGTTGTGAAAAATTTTCAAGTTGATTAAGCAATATAGATTATTAAAAGAAGTTATGTTTTTTTCTTTTTGTGATGAGAATTGATTTTAATTATTAATTGGCCTTTCTTCCTTTATACTATTTTTCGAGAATTTCTTTTAATTATTAATTTGTCTTTCTTCCTTTATAACATTTGCGGTTGTCCTTTTATAAATTTTTGGTTTAAATAAAATTTTCTTTGATCATAGTGTGGATTCGTTCGAAATGTGAATCAAAAGATCTGATACGATGGATCCCGAAGGTTTCTGACCATAACTTTAACTTTAAGGGTAGAAGTCTGAAACTAACTTATATTTGAATTATTACCTTATTTATATGTATGATTTGAAGTTCTTCTTTATATGTATGATTTGAAGTTCGTTTCTAATAGATACTTCATAAGACAATTGATTCTAATAATCATTAATAAATAATTTATTGGAAGTTCGTTTTTAATAGATATCTCATAAGACTTTGTTTTTAATAGATATTTCATGTTTTTAATAGATATTTCATAAGACTAGCACAACAGCAAACTCATGGTTGGTGAACTCAAAAAGGAACTCAAAAAGGTTTCTTTTGGCAGAGAAAATGAAATATGGTCATAAAATGAAACACCAAATCTAAATTTACTTAGATTGGTAAATTGGTAAATATTAAATTGTTAATTTCTATACTTTGTAACAAAATCTTAATCTTTGTTATTAACTAGTTATTATAATAAATTTTAAATATGATAAGTAAAAGTAAAAAAGTAACATGTAAATTTATGATTTTATAATAGGGAGAAAATTAGTGGTTGAAATCACAACCATTGATTTATTAGAATGATTAAGGATATTCCATCAATATTTAATTTTGTCCATACAAAACTGATTAAGCACTAAAAATCTATTAAAAATGCCCATTATCAATAAATGTACACCTTTCAACATAACAATTGATTTTAATAATCATTAATAAATAATTTTATACCTTTGAAAAGATAATATAACACTAACATCATCAGCATAATAATAACTAGCACAGCCACATAATTGTGACTGATCAACGCAGAAAGATTGATAACACGAAAAGAATCCTTAAAAGAATATATTAAATTTTATTATTAATTAACAAATAAAGGAAAAGAACGAAAGGTCCTTCTCAGAGCTCGGCCAAGAATCGCATGTCACGACCTGCAGGAGCCACGTGCGTTGCACTGCTAAAACGAACGGAAGACTGAAGATGTACATGCTATTATATCGTTCATGGTGGTTACGGACTGTCAAGCACCTGCAACGGCATGCCTGCCCCCATGTGGACATGATCACAACACTCACTCCTATTTACAGTTTGCGTGCACGGAGCTCCAGCCATTCCGCCACGTGCATGTGCATGAAGATTGCCCATTGTTACGAGCGTCGTACCTGATCGATCAGGTCTGCTAATTCCTAAACAATATTATCGACGGATGATGACATTATAAGGGAGTTCAATATTATCGACGGATGATGACATTATAAGGGAGTTGGCTAACTCGGGTGAGTTATTTTTTGGCAGGTTTTTTGGTCGTTTGTTTTTAAATTTTTGATTAATTTAGAATTTTATCAATTTTTGGAGCATTTGGTTTGGTTTAAAATGGGGTATAACCAATAAAGTTCTGAAATGTATGAAACATTGATTTATGTTAAACTTAGATTATTTCTGAAAATTTGAGTAGATTTAACCAAAAAAATGCTTGAAAAAAAGAATTTGGAAGGAAAGATTGCTCCCAAGTTAGCTTACTTCCATTATAAATACCCGTCTGACGCAGACTTGTGGATATTGAAATTTCAATGGATCTTTTGAGAGTCAGTGACAGGTAGCAATATCAAGCTTGTTATACAGTATTAAATGATGCTGTAAGTGGATTATAAGTCATTGGATCTTTCAGATTGAATATTGAATAGGTATTAAATATTATGATAGGTGGAACATAAGTGTCTTTCAAATTGAAAGGTATTAAATATTGTATG
Organism: Picea engelmannii; assembly: GCA_009831015.1. Lineage (NCBI taxonomy): Eukaryota > Viridiplantae > Streptophyta > Pinopsida > Pinales > Pinaceae > Picea > Picea engelmannii. The sequence continues at coordinate 6,021 of ML778602.1, read as the reverse complement.
GTCAGATTAAAAATTTTACCACTGACTCACACCTGCTCCTTAATATTTTGAAAAAATAATAAAAAAATATATAACGTTTAAACTACGTCTAAAAATAAGCGATAAATAATATACTTACTATTCATTCACGGGGTTGCAATTGGGCTGATTTATGGAAAGAAAAACAATATTATTTTTTCACACCGAAACAAAATTGTAGACAACCAAAAATATGTTTTTATGGATGCACACACCATTGCAATGTGAGCTCTCTACCAACACTATGATATGATACGTTTCTAAGTTGTTTTTGTTCGTTCCTTAGTATGAGGATTCATTTCATTGGAAAACAATACTCCCACTTTGATATGTAATATTAACATGGATACCCTCATTCATTATAAAGAATTTGACTATTTTTGGTTAATGGAATATTTTTATTTTTAAATTTTTTTACATTTTAATATATTTTTTGATATTTTAATAAAAGAAATGTAATAATTAATTATGAACTATATAATTTTTTTTAGTTTGTAAAATTGGTTTTTTTTTATGCATCTCAATCTTTTAATAATATTATAGTTGTATGAAGATTTTCTCCTTTATCTCCCCATGAAACAAGGTTGTCTTCATGTTCATTTGCTCAATTTCTTATTCATAGATAACTAATGTCATTAGCAACATAATACAGGTTAACATAGTTAAGAGGAAAAAGTGTTATCTTAGTTCATACTCTCACCTAAACAATATTCTATTTATATCCAATAATTTTGGTATGTATTCATACAAACATTAAATTTATAATCCTTCTAGTAAGCCCTTTTACAACCAACTACCTTACCACATTTAGGTAATCCTTAAAAACAATATGTTTGATTTCTCCTCAGAACCCTTTTTTTTTTCCCTGGTTTTCTTCCAATGGGTTTCCTCATTACTACCAAGAGCCTCTTTGAAACATGCGTTCATCACACATAAACGACAAAGAAAATTCTACCTAAAATCATAAGACCTTCCTCTTAAGTTGTAATCTCTTTGATAATTATTTAGATGCTCATCATTATTATTAGACTGCTCAACATCATTGATGGAATAACTAGTTTCCTCAATTTCTTCTCTAGTGGTCTCATTTTCTTGACTTGCATATGATTAGAGAAGTGTAGTGGGGATTGAGCAATTGCATCATCCATATTCAATTGTTCCATTACTCAATTACGGATCTTCTATATTTATGTTATGCTTGACTTGAGTGAACACACTATTTCCCTTATTCTCCTCAAGAAAGCTCTTCTTTGAATATTAAATATAAATTATATGGATCGATGTAACACCTTTAAGGCTAATTGGTGGTATTAATTATAATTATTTATCCAATTTTTGTTCTATTGATCATTCTCAATATGAAATTGAAAAAACTAATTCCAATATATAACACTTTTTAATTTACTACTATTAAAATGTAATTTAAGTATAATAATTAAACTTTAACACTTTTTTTAATTTATTACTATTAAACTGTAATTTGAGCATAGTAATTAAACTTATCATTCATATTCTTAAGTATAACATACACAATAAATATTATAGTTACAACAATCACCTTTTAGGCGGGAGATAACATTTAAAACCATTTAAATCAATTTCATTGAAAATACAATTAATAAGTTCACACGAGTTTATTCTTCATCTAATTGACATCAATTTTCAAAATAAGGATAATATCTTATTGACATCAATTTTCATGATAAAGATAATACCTTAGTTTCTATCTCATATATGTAGTCCTACTGCTTCCCCAATGTTGTCCAAGTATTTTTTAATCTTCCCAACCAAGATAAAAAGTTATTCAATTACTTTGATGTAGGAAACCTATGTGCTTCTTATCCCTTTATGGACATGCTCACGAAAAAATAAAAAGAAAAAAAAATCCAATGCCATATAGAATCATCTCAATAACTAGTGAAAAATCAAGGTTTCAATCTCGATCAATGTTCAATGGTTTTGTTACAATCTTTCCTTAACTTTTCCACCTTGAAATAATGCTCCCTCCCTTGTCTTTTTTTCCCCTTATCGCTTTCTTCCACTACACTATAAACTCTTACCCGTTTGTGTCATAGCTCGTCATGGAAAGTGCATTCAGCATCTACAAACTCTTACCCGTTTGTGTCATAGCTCCTCATGTAAAGTGCATGTAGCCTCTTTCTTAGGAAGGTTAATATAAAAATAAATTAATTCATAGTTTAATCACGTATTGTATTGACGTACTTCTATTTATTTAGGTATACAGGTGTCACTAAATAGATTATTTTATGGTATATGGTTCGTGCAATGCAATATATAATGAAGGCAATTCCATCCTATATAAATCATATTTGAAAAGAATTTAATATAATTTTTAATTACACATATTATGTATCAATTTATTATTAATATAATTTAATAATTAATATAATATAATTTAATAGTTGATATATTTTGAAATTTTAATAGTGTATAGGTACATGGCATGCTTGGATAAGTAACATACACATATCTTGTATATGTACTAATGATAAACAATTATTACATTTAATAGATAGTTTTTATAGATTCAAAACTAAGCATCCAAGATAGTAAATCAAGTTAACATATCATTAAATACTTTATTAGTTGAGTCACAATAATTCAATACTCATTGATCATCACATTATGATTAGCATAATTGAATTACACAAATATTATCAACACCATATGAACCAAGTAAGGATATAACAGTGGCATATCTTAGCCCCAAGAATCTTATTTAACTAACATTGAATCATCCTTCCATTCTATCCTATCACAATCTTCCACATTCTATCCCTTTCTCTTTAATATTAACTATATCAATCTAAATCTAGATATAACCTATAATTTGAAGTGTCCACTATATCAATATAACTTTCCCAATAGGAAACCAATAGTCATGATCACACACATAGGGGAGTGTGGCTTAACAAAACCCTCCCATGAGTCAAAGGTTCAGAGGATAAATGGTGGACAATACCTCCACCCCTCTTGATAAAAATATGTTCCACACCAAATCATTGATGAACTAAGGGGAACATCCTATCATTGGCTAGATTGTTTTTTGTTTGTGTTCTTAATGCCATGTCATTGAATAACTAGTTTGGGTACTCATGCCTCCTATAAAACCTGCAATTTCCCACATATCGTAACAACATTTGGAACTGATAGCTTAAATCATGAAATAATTCTTTATAGTATATCATTACTCTTTTAGTGTCCATGACATGGATGTTGCTTCAACACCATAGTTATCTATCTATCTCTTAGCAAATTAATATGTACATTAGCTTACCAAAACACATCATCATGTGTAAATATATACTCATTTTCCTACTATATATTACATATTGACATGTAATGTAAGAAGGTATGTTTATTCACCATGTAATTCACAACAAAAATCCACTCACAACATAAATTGAATTAGTATCCACATACCAAACTTTCCTTTTGAATTTTCCATGCTGAGGAAAATCATCTAATTCTCATCATTTATCATAAACACTAAATCACATACATCAAATTTCAAACATATTTAGGTATGCATGTTATCAATATATAGTTCTATTAGTCTAGTCGATTTTTATAGATAATAAGACAATGAATAACAATATAGGCCATAAAGTGGTTTAGTTGTTTTAAAAATGATAATGTGGGGTGTTACATACACCAACACTTTAAGATACTTCATCATTAAGTTACAATAAAAAAAAGCATGGGATAATCTTGAAGCATGATCTTTGTGTCCTCCCATGTAGTATATTACAACTTATACTTTTCCCACTCTACCTTGACCTGGTCTAGTAAGTAGTACATCAGATATCAATCACTTTTGTCCAATATATGTGATGGTCCTACCATGAAATTTTCCCTCTCCAAAACCTAAGGATTCATGTAATGTTCCCCAACCCATCTGAGGAACATTACGGTGCAAAATACTTATAATTTTTTTTTATGCTAACTATATTCATTTATTTACAGTTAACTAATTTCATGTAGCTTTCACCTACGAATTAATTTTTTTTTATCTACTATATACAACCATAAAATAGAATAATCCAGAACAAGATGATAATCAACATGAAATGCAGCTAAACAACTCTTTATAGAAACATATAAATCATTCTCATTTACAGAGAGTTCATGCACAACAATAAAAAATGTAAATAACTCAACAATAAGATAAAAGGTCTCATGTTTGGAATCATGGGTCTCAACACTTAGAAGGAAATAATCTCCTTGGTGTTACGTCTAACCTTAATCATAATATTTGAAAAAAAAACATAATACAATGATATTGTACAAGGAATAAATGACTTATTTCTACCTAAAGGATAGTATGAATGAAACCAGGTTAATATTCATGGAAAGAGGTTAAGAACCCTCAAGGATTTTTCTTCAATATGGGTATGATTGTTAATACTCACACAAAAAAAATGTGATCATTAAATCCTATAAGATCAAATATGATACTTTCATATATGAAAATAACAACTTGGAGGAAGTGACTTCATACAAATAGCTTGGAATGAATATTCACCACAAGCTCAAATGGAATTATAGCATTGATAAAAAGATAAATGGAAGATGGAAATCTTATTATGGGCTTGAAACAAATTGTAAATAAACTAATATTTGGAGATGGGATAAGAACAAACTCCTCTTTGATACTCTTGTTATAATATTTGGATGTGAATTTTGGAGATGAAGTGTCTCTACAGAGTTATGGAGAAAGATAGAGAAGAAACAAAAGAATTTTATAACATATAATCTCAAAATTAAAGGAAATACACCCTATCCTATCCTCATCTTAAAGGAAAGTCTTTACCCCATTGAGAGCACAACCATTACTAGATACCTATTGTATAAGAATAGGTTAAACAACATGGAATACAAGAGGATCCCTGAAATTGCTTCAAACTCTAGCTAAAACCACCTTCGACTCAAGTGAGGATGGAATAAAGATGTTCAGTATTGGCTAAGCCATTAGGGAATAACATAAGCGATCATTTTGTAGAATAAGGAAACTATTAAACATATTATTAAATCAAAATTTAAGGAGAAAATTTTTTGTGATAAAAAGTTAGAGGAAAAAATAAAAGTAAGTTATTGTGAGGTAATCAACCTTAATCTAGAAGATCAAAAATATTTCTCTGTTTTGACAAGTATGAAGAAAAAAAAATTATTTCTAAAATAAGAACAAATTATTACGATCTCCATAGTGAAAATGGGTGTTGGTCAATTCTTAAAACTCCATGGGATGAAAGAGTGTGTCATAATTGTGACACTAAGAGAGTTGACTATGAAAAACACTTTCTCTCAGATTTCCTAGTCTATACCCAAATTATATCTCAATTTAAAAATATATGTCACACTATTAACCTTCCTAACGTTTTAACTCAAAAAAACTATGTTGATATTGGATAGCTTCTCTTAATGCTTTTTGAGCAGAGAAACAAAATTATAAAGAATTTTAGGTAACACTTTAACCTCTTAAGGTATAATATCCATAGGATCATAATCTCTAACATTTGTCGAGATGAGAGTCCCTTTGATTCAAAGCAATAAGAAAACAATAATGGGATAATCGGTAGATAATTTTCCTAGAGATTATTTGAAAGAAAATATTGATATATACTAGATAAATAGATAGATATGTTTTTTTTTTAAATGTGTGATATTAGAGATCCAAGTGACGAAGAGTTATGACTATATACATATACATAAGCCCCTTCCTCGAGAAATGAACAACCATGTATACGAATGAGGAGAGGGTTTAATGAGTATAACACCAAGCCCTTGAACCCTATGATATCTTACTATAGTGGTTTATCCCTATGTTAAGATGTTAGTACACTTGTTTTCTTATTTTGGGGTTACTTTTGTGATTTTTGTCTTATAATTATTTTGTCGTGTCTAAGTACTATGTGTAGAACTAAAAGGATTATTAAAAATTCCATAAAAATGAATGTTTATATTATCTAGTTATAATATTAG
>ML778601.1:676610-712912 GCA_009831015.1 Picea engelmannii | reverse complement strand
CAAAAGTTACGACCCCGGGAAGTTGATGCACCAACTTACCCAAACGGGGCCCACATGACTTTTGGCGCTTCATCTCCTAGGGTTAGGTTTTTGGATGTCTAGGACTTTTGGCATTCCCGATTATTGTAAAAAGGCCTCTAGAGAATCATTGTAACCATCTTCTTGCAAATGCGAGTAGCCGTCACATCTCTTCTCAGAGATAAGCTACCACCATTCTAGCGAGTCTTTCACTCTGTATTTTTTTACAGTCTCTGTACATTTCTCTGATTAATAGAAATCATGTATTACAGTATATCTATGTTTATGGTTGCATCTCTAATACATTTCTGTTATATTATTGAATATCTGCAATATCTCTGTGCATTTCTTTATTATATCTCCGCTCTCATTTCGTGCCGAAAATAATCTGGATCATCTACATGCACCAGTCTGAGAAGAATGATAACAATGAGGCCCTAGAGGCATTTTTAGCATTAGTCATGAATGCCAAAACCCTAGACATCCAAAAACCTAACCCTAGGAGATGAAACACCAAAAGTTATGTGGGCCCCGATGGGTAAGTTGGTACCTCAACTTCTCGGGGTCATAAATTTTGCATACGAACTCCTTTTAGGCATGTGATATATCATTGGAAAGGTCTCTTAGAGAAATACACATTCTGTCGTCAAACTCTAAATTTGTCTACAATTTGACTGTGGAAAGCCAAAATAACACCGTTTAGGGCTGCAAAACAACCCTGGAAGTACATAAAGATGTGATGACATGAAAACATCCAAAATAAGGCAATTGGATTAGGTGGGTGGCCACCAATATCCAACTGGAAGATGTGTATGGATTTAGATAACCTCAGAAGTGTATAACCCACAATTACAAAGAATTAAAGAAGAACCTGTTGAACTAAAAATTGTCAATAGGAGCTAGTTGGAATAGGTGGGTGGCCACCAATATCCACCTAGATCAGTCCTCCCCTCTTAGGAAGCAATGGTCTCCATTGCATTGAGTGCCCCCATCAGGTGAGGAAACTTCTACTAAATTTGGCCCTGGGTGAGCCACTTGCCTTGGTGGAGCAGTTGCCCTGCCTTGACAACTCGATAAAGCTAGATCCTCTGTTGGTGAGTGCCATTGACCTGTGTGTCCACTATCTGATCAGTGGATTCTTGTTCCATGTAGTCAAGATTGATATTTATTGGTGTCAATTATTCTGCGATCTCTGAGGTGTCCAATAATGGTGGAAAATATAGTTGAAGGAAGTCCACATTGAACATTGGGTGCAAGCCAAGGGAGGGTGGATTGTTGAGCTCAAAATAATTGTTACCCACAAACTTGGTGATAGTGTAAGGCCCATAACAAAGTGGGTGGAGCTTCCGATGGGGTACTGTAAGGTGCTCTTTCTGCAAATGTAACCATACCTTGTATCCCACCTGAAACTAGTGTGGTATCCAGTGTTGATCATGGCGATGCTTATACTTAAAATTGGCTTTCTGCAAAATCTCAAGAACCTGTTGGAGGATGTACTGAATCCGCTCAATGAATTTGGTGGCTTTGTCGGCCTCAGACTAAACATGGGAATATTCTTTCTATGTGGTTGCAAGAGGTAGTGCAACATAAATGGGACCCAAGGGTTGGAATCCCATCCCCACATGAAATTGGCTATGGTTGGTGGAGCTTTGGAGAGCCTTGTTGTAGTTGCGTTGAACATAGAGAATAATCTCATCCCATGTACGCGGATGCTTAGAGTTGCACATGTGTAGGATGTGCACAATCATCTGATTGACGACCTTTGTCTAGCCATCGGTTTGGGGGTGGATAGAAATGGATTTAGTGAGCTTGGTATCCAACAGTGACCAGAGACTCGACCAAAATGTGTTGAGGAATTTTCTATCCCGATTTGAGGTGATGGTTTGTGGTATCCCAAAATGCACCCACACCCATTTGAATAAGAGCTTGGCAATATTTGTCGCTATGATTCTCTTCTTGTAGGTTGTGATAATGGCCATCTTCGAAAACCAATCAACCACCACAAATACACAATCATTTTCGTGCTTGGTGGATGGAAGGCCAGACATGTAATCTATCAAGATGGATTCATAAGGCCTCTTGGGAGTAGGAAGAGGGGTGTATAAGCCTTGCTTATTGATGGATGGCTTGGAAATGGCACATGAAGTGCAAGATCTGATATACTTGTTGACGTCTTGTCGAAGTTTTGGCCAACAAAATTTTTTCTGTAGAATGACCACAATTTTCTCCATGCCAAAATGTCTTTCCATCTAAATGTAGTGAGCCTCCCAAATCATATTTTCACACTTGCTTGTGGGAAAATAGAGGTAGCCCATATGGCATAACAATCCATCCTGGATGTGAAAATCGGTGACATTCTCTCCTATACCCAAGAGTTGATAGGTGGTGGTGAAGTCAGGGTCACACTGATAAAGTTGGGGCCACTCAGATGCCTCATGCCCATAGGGATGGAAAACTATGGTGATTGAAACAATAGGAGGGTGACTGAGGCAGTCAACGACATGATATGTGCTCCCTGTTTTATACTTGATGTTGAGATGGAACTACTTTATGTATGTGGAACACTTTTGATGGCGATCATTCTGAATCCCCTGTGTCTGTATGAACTATATAGGCTTGTGATCAGTGTGGATAGTTGCCTCCTTTCCCAGAATGTAATGTTCTCATTGACTACATGCTTGCATAATGGAATACATTTATTTTTCATAGGTGGGGTATTTTCGGACAATAATTGAGAGTGTCTCACTATGGTATGCTATTGGATGACCATGCTAAGTGAGAACTATGCATATAACATAGTCGGAGGCATCAATATCAATCTCAAATAGTTGTTGCAAATTAGGTAAGGAGAGTACTGGAGCTGAGAACAATCGATGCTTTAGATAATCAAATGCTTATTTTTGTGCCTTCCCCCATGCAAAATTTTCCTTGCCGCCGCCTTTGGTTACTTGGCTGAGGTCCCATGCAATATGGGAGAATCCCAACATGAACCTTTGGTAGAAGTTAGAAAGTCCCAAGAATCTTTGAAGCTTGGTTAGTTTGGTCGGGGTTGGCCAGTCACGAATGACTTGGATATTTGTTGGATCCACATGTACCCCATTCTCATCAACAACGTGTCCCAAGTATTCTACCCTTTTCATGCCAAAGGATTATTTTTCCAAGTTGGCATATAAATTGTGTTGCCATAGAGTGCCCAAAACCTATTGAATATGTTGCATGTGCTCCTCCCAAGTTCTTTTGAAGATGAGGATTTCATCCAAATATACCACCACAAAAGAGTTGGTGAATGGTCTCAATACATCATCCATCAATCTCATGAAAGTTGTCGGTCCATTTGTTAAGCCAAAGGGCATGACCAACCATTTGAAGAGACCTTATTTAGATTTGAAAGTTGTCTTCCATACATTAGTTGGTTCGATGGGAACCTGGTGGTACCTAGACTTTGGGTCAATATTGCTGAAGAAAATTCCCCCCTTGAGTTGGTCAAGAAGGTCATCAATTCGGGGAATTGGTGACTAGTTCCTAACTATGATTTGTTTAATGATTTGTAATCAATGAAGAGCCACCAGGTCCCATCTTCCTTCTGCACCAACATAATCGGGCTTCTGCAATGGGAGGATCTAGGTCGGATTTTCCCCTTTTGAAGCAGCTCTTGGATCCGGTGCTTGATTTCAGCTCATCTTCCATCAATGAGCGATGATAGACTAGTCCATTAGGCAACAGTGCACCAGAGGTTAGATCAATTGGATACTTGACTTGGCAGTGTGTTGGTTCCCTGGGGGGTGAGGAGAAGATGCATATGTACTCTTCCACGATCATGTCCACTTGCTTCTATTGCAAAGAAGGCTCTATGTAGAGGTCACGAATGTGGTGGTGACCTTTTTATTACTGCAAGCATGGATCACAAAGAAGATGAACTTCTTGGTCTGTGAAATGACCTTACTGCATTTCTTAGCATATATTAAAGAAACAGTGGTAGGCAGGGCTACCTTTGGTATCTTGTACAATTGTCTACCCAAAGTAATAATAACACTGTGGGGTCTAGACTCATACACAACATGTCGCTTCCACAAATATGGCTGGCCTAAAAGAAAAACAAAAACTTCAAGGGGAGAAATATCACACAATACCTCGTCTTTGAAGGGCTTGATGGTGTTATCTCCCAAAATGAATCAGTCAATTTGCTCCATTTTGTATGTGATAGCATGGTTATAAATAGGGTTCTATATAAATTTTAGAATTTTGAAGTGTGAAAACATAGGATTTAAGGTGTTATCCTAGAAATAAATTGATCCTCAAAAGGTCTTTTCAAAAAATCAAGAAAGAGATTTTCAACGACTAACATATGTTTTGAAGTTGAAGTTAGTCGGTGAAAGCCTCAAGTTTCAATGGCTAAAGGGTTCTCCCAGCAGCAAGTGAGCCAGTGAAAGTGTTAACATGGGTTTTTCCCCCAACGACCTTAGAAACCCAAAAGGGTATGTTGGAAACATGTCATACGATCATCATGGCAAGTTAATGGAAGAAAATAAGTGGTTACACCTCTTCACCACAATCTAGCAGGATATCATGATAGATTTTGATCACGTATTTCGCGTGGTAAACAGAGAAGGGTTTGAAGATGTGGCGAACTCTTAATCATCATTACAACCAAAGGATAAAGTACCAGATATTTGTTGACATCAAATCAAATCATCATTTCTTATTTCAAACTCACAGTGTTTACAAATTCTATTATGGAGTTTCATATGTCAATTGATAATACATGGTCATTTTCACCAGCGCCAGCCCTTTCTTTATTTAGAAATATTATTGTGTCAACCATGTACAAATTAATTGGTGATTAAGTTGCAGATGGCAAGGAAGCAAGGAGGATCACTTCTGAGGAAAGAATTAGACAACTTATCTTTTTTGCAGTCTCATCCAGAGGTTCAGAAGCATTTCTCAGATGCAGGATGTATGACCTATGTAGAAAAATTGCAGGAGGGTTATAACTAGGCTATAGCAGAGACTTTTGCAAAGTCATACGATGGAAAGAAAGCTACAGTAGGTTCTCTGGAACTGATAGTTGATGAAGTTGCCATTGCTTCAGCAACTGGCTTACTCGGAACATGTCAAAGTTGGTTTAAAACAATAGTAACCAAGAATTTGGATTTTAGATCATACCTCAAAATAGAGTTCCAAAGTATAACCTGGAAGAAAAGTATCCTTGTTTCTTACCTTGAAGATGAATGGAAAGTTCTGTTCAAAGGCATTCAGCTATATGTAACCTTAGAGGGCAGGTATGACAAGTTGATGTTATATCACTTTAGACTCCTAGATCACTTCATAGGGAAGGTCCTTCTAAATCTGCCTTTCTTTCTTCATAGAAGCCTAACAAAGGTGTGTAATGGGATCAGAGCCAAACCATTCAGCATCAAGAATGCCCTATGTCATTATGGCCTGATCAAAATGATCATCTTGGAATAATTGAGACAGAGAAAAAGAACTTGGTAGCACTTTGTCTTTTGGGAAGGTTTTGAGACCCAAACTCAACCTATGAATGAAAAGAAGAAAGCAGGCAAGAAGTAGCCAACTCCTCAGAGTAGCTCAAAGAGAAAGAGAGCTCTCCCAAAGTCACCAGAAGAGAAAAAATCTAGCTTAAAGCCCAAGAAAGCTAAAAAGAAACTAGATTTATAAACAAATCCAGAGCAATCCACAGTAAAGAAGGAAAATGTTCTAAATATGCCATACACAAATTCAGACACAGAACTAGAAAAAAATGATGAAATTCCAGACATCAACAGTCTAGAGCACTCCATGGAACCTGCATAGGATTTTGAAGTTTTTACTTCCAAAGATGAAGGTGAAACCTCAAGAAATAAGAAATCAAAGAAATCACATAAGATTAAGGCGCTGAAAGAGATAATAGCACAACAGGAGATTCTAGAAAGGGTGATAAAGGCAAGATATAAAACTTTATCAGAGAATTTTGCAAATACCAATGCAACTTTTGAGAAGTTGGCACTTGAAAGAATAAAGGATAAGAAGAATAAGAAAAAGATCACAAAGGACTATAACATCTTATGGTGGTTAGCTAAGCGTTTGAAGAGGAAAATCAAAAGGTTGAAAGAAAGAATTACCACACATCTAGATTTACAGGTGCTAGCACAGGTCGCTATAAATTTGTAGGGAGATTAATCAAGACTAATACAAACAATGATTTTTTATTTTGAACACGAAAGGTTTTCCTTTTGATTAAAAAAAAAAATTCACCAGCACATGAGGCGTAGTTATAACCAATTAGCTATTGAAAAAGAAGAGCTTTCATCGACTAATTAGCAAATTCTAATGCAGAATAGTTGGTGAAACCGCAGAGAAAGAATTTTGAAGATTTTGAGCTCGAACAGAGCGATTTTTGGGTGATTTAAAAGATAAGAGGGCATCAAAAATATGAATCACCAAATCATGAAATATTCAGTTTCAAAGATTCGTGGAGATATAGGAGGTGAATGCCTAAATGGTCAACTAAAACTTTGTTCACAACTGTTTAAAGTTCTCAGTTTTGAAGACATGTGTCAACACATCAGAGACACATTAGGGGCGCATCATGATAAAGACTAGATGTCAAAGACCTTTTGAAGACAGTTCGATTCATATAAAGTAGATTTTCAATTACCTGATTGTAATTAATTTGCACTTTGTTTTCTATATTTAGAAATCCAGATCCATTTTTCACGGATCTGAAATCTATTGTAAAGGTTATAAATACTTATCATTTTGATAAAGAAAGGGTTCGATTTTGGATACAGAAGATTCTATATTGTAAACAGACTTTTCCATATGATAGTACAAATCACAGTTTTCTCTCTCTATTGATGTCAGATTCTCATCTTTCTTTCTGTACTCTTATTCAAGTTGTTTTAGTTGTAGAGTGACTTTCATGTCATTGGTTAGCTCGTAACTTTATTAATAGTTTCTTATCATTGTTTATTAAACCCTACATTTGTATTTGGTTTATAAGCATTGTTTTCTCACCCACTCAAAAGTTATCATCTGATTATTGATCCTTGAGAGCACTGGTTCATTTGATTCTCATTTTTGCTATCTGAATACCATACTGTAATTGAGTTATCCCATTGATCCACACTTACCAAAATACAAAAACAAGTTTACCTTAAGTTACCAAACATCTTTGTCTTACAACCTCAAAGAGTTTCTTGGATTGATAACATATGGGATATATCGTCCTTGGCGAAACCAACTGATGGTGTAGGGTTGCGGGTGCAGTTTTATCGACTGGTCCATCTGCTTGATGACCTCTACTGAAATCGGGTTCTTATGACTGTCGATATCGACAATGAAATGCAACAGAGTCCCCTTTACCCACATCTGTAAGTGAAAGAGGCATTCCCCTTCCTCTGGTTCTTCTGGTTCGCTTGGTTGGACTTTGGTGGTAGTGACAGTGGCACTGGGTTCGACATTGATGAACCACTTCCCACTTTTTAGATTTGATTCAGATTCATAATCTGCCTCTAACTTGGAAGCTTTCAGCTCGGCCATGAGTGACTTCTTGGAATGACATTCTTCAATGTTGTGCCAAGGGATTTTATGGTATTCACACCATTTTCCCATGTCCTTCTTTGACTTCTCATTACCCTTCTTGAGTTGCAGCTTAGACTGGTTGTCCTAAGAGCAACCATATTTTCTCTATCCCTTGTTTTTGGGGTTGGGGCTGCCTTTTCCCTACTTTGGCTGTGAGGAGTTTGCAAATCCAAACTCTCGCCTCTTCTACTTAAATTTATGCTCGATCTTGAAAACATATCTATAAGCCACACCTAATGATGTGATATCCAGAAAACCCATTTCTGTTTGAATGTATCTATGAAAATAGTCGCAATATTTGAGCACTAGAATTCATTCAGAGTCTTTGATACCCAATTTGGTGCGTATGGTATGGAAAATATTGGTGAAATCTAGTACTATCTGGTCCCTTTCCTAACGTGGTGTGGTCCATCTTGTGTACTGGTCCTCGTAGCTTCTAATAGGGTAGTATTGTTATTTAATGGCATCCCTGAAGGAATCCCATGTGGGTGTGACTGAAAATATTACAGATTCCTCTATGGTCATTTGCTTAGAGTAAGTATCCCACTAGTCCTTAACATGGGGGACAACCTTGAGGAGTGAAAAATTAATCTTTTCCCTGTCGAAAAAATGGTGGACCGAAAAATACCCTTCGAGCAAATTCAACCATTTATCTACAACATCCACATATATTAGTCCTTCAAATAATGTAATATAAAAATTTACTTATACCTTGAAGGGAGTTGCATGGCCACTTGATGAAAATGCGTCTCCTGTGGGCAACCACCGAAGGATCTATGCAAAGTTTTCCATCATTTTGTTCCTTTGTCACACAAAGGATTCCTTGAGAAACATTTTAAAAGGATCTCCTGCTCCATCATATTTTTTCTATTCCCCCAAGGGTTTTTATTGGACTCGGCGTGGCCGATCTTGCAAAGGCTCGACTGGTTCGAGTCCCAACTTATTGTACCCAGATCTTGTCGAGTACATGCACAAAGAAAAATAAATGAAGAGTAGACTTCTTTGATACCACTGATCCATATTTATAAACATAAGAAAAATAATAATAGATTGAATACAATAAAACAAATATTTTGAGAACGAAAATAGATATCCAGTGAACAATAACTTCTATTGAATAAATAAAATAGGTTGAAACTGTAAAACTATAGAACTGAAAACAACTTGCTCGAATGGTGGTAGCTATCTCTGAGAAGATATGTGGCTGCTATGCGCATTTGTTTGAGAAGAATAATCACAATGAGGCTCCTAAGGCCTTTTTAACATTACTCATGAATTCCAAAACCCTAGACATCCAAAAACCTAACCCTAGGAGATGAAACACCAAAAGTTATGTGGGCCTCGATGGGTAAGTTGGTACCTCAACTTCTCGGGGTCGTAACTTTTGCATACAACCTCCATTTTAGGTGCTTGATAGCTCGTTGGAAAGGTCTTTTTGAGAGATACACATTATGCCATCAAACTATGACTCCATCTATAGTTTGACTATGGCAAGCCAAAAAAACAATGTTTAGGGCCCCAAAATGGCCTTGGAAGTACAAAAAGATGTGTTGACATGAAAACATCCAAAATAAGCCAATTAGATTAGGAGGGCGGCCACTAATCTCCACCTAGAAGCTTTGTAGGGATTCAAACATCCCCAGAAGTGTAGAACCCACAATTACAAATAATTATAGAAGAACCTGTTGAACTAAAAATTGTCAATAGGATCATGTTGGAATAGGTGGGTGGCCACTAATATCCACCTGGATGAGTAGGTGACATGTTGAGCTCTTAAATGAACAAGCTATTGAAAAATCCTCGGCTTTCTATAAAATATGGTTTACCCGGGGCATTATCCTAGAAATGAGGGGAAGTGCCCGATGGGTTTCCCCGGGCTCTATTCTAAAGTATATATATATATATATATATATATATATATATATATATATATATAATTACCTCAAATTTAATAAAGGGTCAAGCATAATCCATTTCATTGTTGGAGTTTTCCCACATAGGATTCTCTTGGGTAGATCTTTTATGTTTGTGGTGTATGTGATGGTGTTTTATTTAAATATTGAAATAAAGTACATAGTGATGGATAATTACACCACAAAGTAATTATCCCCTGGAGTATGGTAGAGGGGTAGTGATACCTCTACCTAAACTAACAGCACATGGGCCAAAATCTATGTGGAGGCAAGATAGGGAAAGGATTAGAGTATGAAAAGGGGGGGTAGGGGTTGATACTAATACCCTTTTCCCTTCATCCCCAACTAAAATGAATACAATTATATTTAATGGAGCACTTGAAGGATCACAACCAATGAATACATGCTATGTGGTAGAATAAAATGGGTCTAAAAGGCCTTTTCTTTCACAATTGGAGCTTTGGCATCCACAAAGGCTCTTGTAACTAATTCTTGGTGTTCTTTGAAATTTCAATAATAAGAGGATAGGTGGACAAATCCCATAAGCAAGGAGGCTACTAACACTGATTCTTGGGGACATTGGCCTTTAGATTAATAGAGAAAGAGATAAAGAGGCCATTATAGAACAAATGGGTGTTTCAATTTATTTAGTAGGACTAAGTTTCTTTTATTGGTTAATTCAACACTCGAATTTATAGAGAAGGTTTCATTAAAGGAGAGGATGAAGACTATCAAAACCAACAAAATATTGGTTCATGGAGGAAGGTTGTGATAGCACAAGGGAGGTAATTTTACCTATTGTCCTTGAAATTGGTCACGAGTAGAATATTTATTGGAGCCTTGTAATATGTAATCACCTCAAATTTAATAAAGGGTCAAGCATAACCCATTTCATTGTTGGGGTTTTCCCACATAGGGTTCTCCAGGGTCAATCTTTTATGTTTGTAGTGTATGTGATGGTGTTTTATTTAAATATTGACATGAAGTACAAGTGATGGATAATTACACAAAAAAAAGTAATAAACTCAAAGATAATCATTTAATAATTGTAAAAGTTTATGAAATTATGGAAAGTAACACATAATAGAAATTTCACTTCTTTCCTGTAGGTTTCCTAGATATTAACCTTGTGAATTTTTCAACTGGAGGGCTATTATGAAATATGGTTAAAACAACAATAAAAAAACAATATTTCAACTCTTAACAATCCAAATCATCTAGGAAATTCAAGAGATAAGATACCAAAACATGTCAAGAAGTTTCATCCCTCCAGGGAAATATTATCATACACAAACTAGATATGAAACCAACTTATGATAACTAAAAAAAAACATCAAATCTTCCCTATATTCTTCAATATAAATGTTAAATCAATAAAAACATTCAAACTTGATTTATGTCAAGTCAATAAGACATATAATGTTGGAAATTACAAAACCATGAAGAAATAGATGGTTGAAAATCAAATATGCAATTACACATGTATTGAACAACTATCAAATTCATTAATATGCATAAAAATGAAGTTCATTGACATACCAGAGCCTTATCCTAAGGGTAGTACAATCCACTAGATCTCTAAACACTAGCTAGGGAAAACAATGAAAATCCTAGCTCACACCAAGGAGCTCATACAAGCATGCATCACACAAGCATTCCCTCTAGGGAAAGATGTATCTTCTTCCTTTTCACTTCAATCAAGAAAATCTATGGTTTCTTCTGAAAACCCAAATATATAGGTCTCCAAGGGATGAAACCATAACCATGGTATTCAASATGCTCCAAGAAGCTCCATGAGAGAGAGAGAGAGAGTAGTGTGCTCCTCCTAGTCACATATATAACACAAGAGTGATAAGAATTAATATTGGTTTAGATCGTCATATCCAATGTCTTATTCACAATATAAAATCCTAATATCTAACAAGAATCCTCCAACAAAGACATCATTCCTCTTCTTCATAATTACTTCTATGGTTTCWTCATGAACCCTAGTGCCTTACTTCAAGGAGAAAAKTACAATGAAAAGAGTACAATGATGATGAATGAAAGGAATATCTCCTTCCTCTATATCTATGAGAGGTAAGGGAGGCCAACAAGACATATGTTGTCTTAATCCATCACAAACAACCTACAAAGGCACATGTAGGTTCACACAGGTGGAGTGCTACACTCCAAGGGTAGACATGTAAATATCCAAGGTGATGTATTCCACATGAAAGGATACAAATGAAAGGGTGATACATGAGGTGCATCCAACACTTCTACAAGCCTCCAATGACTCCAACGAACCTCCTAATCCATTTACTCCACTTGGTCCAATCCTCCTACACAAACACTATCAAAATCCAAGCATACCCAAGTCAACTCTAGGCCTTCATGCAAGCATCCAAGCTACCCCATGTTATCTAGGGCCCAATTCCTTCCTCGAGGATGAAACATTATCTTCTTCCAATATAGGGTGTTCTCCATGCAAGCAATCATCTCCATGTGACCATGTTGTAGAATGTTACTAAGCTATTTAAAGATCTCCAACACCCTAGGAAAGCATATCATGGAGACACCCAATTGAGATCAAACAACCACTGAGTAATCCATATTCAATGTGAAAATACATCATGGACCATATCCCATGTGCAAATCCATCATGAACCATCTAGGGGCTAATCACACACCATGTACCCCAAATCTCATGAAGCACCCCCAAACACGGTATAAACACTTTCACGGTAACCTTGAAATCTAACAATAATTGATTGAAGCTCTATATTAGTGAATAGTGTTGTCCATAGACTAATCAATTATGGATATTAATGATCCATTCCTTGAAACCTCTTCATGTTAAGAATGGAGAATGAAGGAAAACTAATCAAGGATTCAAGTGATGGTGATGTTCCTATGTTGCATACACTAGTAGCTCCAAGGTGCATCTAAACTTGCTTGCATCGATGCTAGGAAATCCTCCACTACGAGCATTAATTGTAGTATTTTGATTTACTATTGAATTGTTATGATACACAATGAGGTTTTCATGTAATCATTAATCATACTTGTGTGGTTTAATATTCAAATGTTATGACACATACACACACACACTTTGAAATGTTATAGCACACATTGTGGTTTGCATGTTAGTTTGTCTCTCAATTCTATGTGTCCTCTCTATCACAACATATGCCTTAAATGGAATAGCCTTATTTAAATATGGATACGGTCTTTGTTACTATTTATGTGTTATGGCACACATTGTGATTTGCATGATATTTTGCTTCTCCATTATGCATGTCCTCTTTGTTATAACCATCTATCTTTTGGTATAGCCTTATTTAAATTTAGATAAGGCCTCTCTTTTCATAAATTATTGGCAAGACAAGGCCTCTCTATTCATAAATCAAAATCTATAACTAAACCTTTGATAAGGCCTAAATCAAAATACATACCAACACATACATGAAAATATATGAAAACACAAAGTGTATGTGTGTGTTTGTATATATACTATATATATAGATAATGATCTTGTCATTTTTATTTTTTTTAAGTAAGAAGTATTGTATATTAAAAACCTTCCAAAACCGAAGTGGAATTCCAAAATATAGAGATAGTCATATTGTATTTACTGGACTGCCCCAAAAGAGGGGAAACCAGTCCAGCTAGCATAAGAGTCAAGCATAAGTAGTGTGATAAACTAAGAAAAATAGTCTTAGACAGATTGGTCCCCAGTTAAAACTTAAAAGAAACTAACAAGACTGCAAATAAAACTATAGGCCTAGACATTTGGCAGATAACTTGGCCAGGTGGCGTGGAGGTCCCCTACCCAAGGTTCCTCCTCGACATACGTCACTTGGTCCGCCCATTACACATCAACTTTCACATTGCTCGCGGTTCTATCGGCATCTGTCGTTGTGTCCTGCAGCGGTTGCCTTGTCGAGTCCACCTCCATGGTCATGGTCTCGCGCCCAACCTGCTCCAACCCATTCTCTGTTGAGCAATGTCCCTTGGCGTTTCCATCAAAGGTTGTTGCACAGGGTTCCTCCACTGAAGTCGCTCCTACCGAGTCCAAGGGGAAAGCCTCGTGCATGGAGGAGAGAAGCTGAAGAAGGGTCGTCACCTTTTCGTATGTGGCCTGCAGGAGAAATTGGAGGTCCTCCACCCCCTGGCGGAGTTCAAAGACCAATCCGTAAAGGATGGCCAGGATTTCTCTGAGTTGCGCACCGTTGAAGGAGTCACGAGATTGGTAATCAGAGTTCCCAGGCTTACGGGGAGGAGGAGGCGCGCCTCCTGAGTTCCTTAGAGAGTCAACCAGTGGGGTCGGCTCAACCAGTGGGGAGGCGATATCGAGACGCGAGGACGAGCCCGACATCTGGGGGATGATTGCCAGACATTTCATCTACGATACCGACAGAGTGGGGGAGGGAGAAATGGTGGGCTCGGGCTGGAGGGGAGGGGAGGAGCAGATGGAGGGTGATTTGGGAAGCGAGACTGAAGGCTGGTGAGGTTTCCATGGAGAGCCTCACCGCAGCCTCCCCCTCGGGCACGACATAAGGTGGTTCTAGTAGCTATCTGAAGAAACTAGGTGCACCAGGTAGAGGTAGAAGGCGTGGAGGCGAGTAGGGGCTACAGAGAGCAAGAAAATGCGAATAGGATCAGGCCATGGCTGCAAAGGGAGGAGCCCTTCGGCACGCGAACAGGGACGAGGGACACACATCAAAAGCCAAGCCATGCGAGGACGCGCATAAGGAGATGAGGACTGCATAAATGCACTTTCACATCATAGTAGGAGAAATTTAATGACGGAGGAGGGTGACGGGCAGTGGCACAATCCCGTCACAAGGCTCCATGCCCCGGTGGCTGGTGCTTGCCTTCGCTGTATGCCAAGTGTGCCGCACTAGCACCCCATCCAGGGGAGAGTCCACCGTTCCAGCTTTGCTGATACACTGCTAGAGAATAGGGTGAGCAGGATCCAGGGCTGAGTTGCATAGGAGTTCTGGTCCACTCCAATTGGTACCCAAATTAGCTAGTTCATCCGCAACTTGATTCGCCTTTCTCCTGATGTGAGTAGGAATGACAGCCTGATTTGGTTGTAGTAATTCTATGATGATCTGTAGCCCATGTGATAGTGTCCAGCTAGGCATTATTCTGTCCGGGTTTTCTCCATTTAAAATTTTGCGCAGCAGGTTGATGATGATTTGAGAGTCCCCCTCGACGATTAGCTTGGTGAAACTGTTTTTGATGGCTAATTGCAGTCCTTTAATAAGACCCCAGAGTTCTGCTGCATTATTCGTGGAATGACCAAGGGAGCTTGCGCTTATGAGAAGGATGTGCCCAATATGGTTGCGAAAGACTACCCCATAGCCTGCTGGTCCTGGATTTCCTTTAGAGGCCCCGTCAAAATTGAGTTTGATGAAATCCTGTGGGGGAGGAGACCAAAAGGAGGGGTTGCTAGAAGGGGGGGGGAGAAGAGGAGGGGAGAGCCTGAAGAGAAGGAAGTGGAGTCCAATGCCGAAGGATGGGGAGTTCGGAGGGAGTGCTGGTCAAATCTATGTCAGACCACATTTGAAGGTGGAGATTTTCCAAGATGTTACGATGGCATTGATGCCAACAATGTTGCCATGGGAGAGAGATGCTTCTAAAAATTTGTCTATTCCTTTCTTTCCAAGTTTGCCAAAGGATAAAGCCTGGAAGAAGTTGCCAGATACGATTGAGGAGGGGGGAGTGGAAAGCTCGGTCCCTCCAGTTCGTTATGGTCTCGAAGATGCTATCTCTGTTGCGGTCCGAGGTGCGGATGATAAGCGCCGCCTGATCCCAGATTTGAGCAGTGTAAGGGAAAGAGTTGAGGAGATGGTTCATGGTTTCCTCTGCCTCTCCACAAAATATGCAGAAAGAGGGTCCAAGAAAGCCCCTTTTCGAGAGGTTATCCCATGTTAGGATGCTTGAATGGGAGACGAGCCAAAGGAAGAGGGTGATTTTTGGCTAGTGTTTAAGCCTCCAAATTTTGTGCCAAACTGTCATCGCCGGGAGGGGGTCTATTTGAGTTTTGACCTAGTAGGCTTCCCACGTGCTGAAGGTGCCCTGTGTCCTGTATCCCCACCGGAGGATTTCCTCCCCCACAATTTTGGGAATTTTTCGTTTGGCCAGCTCTTCTTGCCAAGGTACCAAGTCCACATGCGCCTCTAGGTTAATGCGTTCTCTATCCAAGTGCCAACAACGCCAGGTGTCCTCCGGGGGATTGTCCCACCAATAGTCAGCTACTCTTGTTAGGCCTACCCATGTAGCTTGGGTGCAGATGTCTCGAGCCCAGTCCTCCGTGCCCAGAACTGGCCATTGTTGCCATGAATCTTGCCAAAAAAGAGCAGTTTCCCCATTTCTGATTTCCTAGAAGGCATGTCGAGTCACCAACTGTCTGTTCTGCTTGGCCGCTATCCAAATTAAGGATCCCATCTTGTCCCCATTCCACTGTATTAGGTTCTTCTCTGCCACATTTGGAGCATATTTTTTCCTCCAAAGTCTGGCCTAGAGATCCTTGGGATTTTTTAACAATCTCCACCAAATTTTGGCGCTTAGAACCTTATTCATTATGAAGGGATCCCGTAATCCCAAGCCTCCTTACTCCTTTGGTTGACATATTTTTTCCCAGCTGACTAACGTTATTTTCTTCCCTGTGTTGAGACCTTGCCAAATGAAGTTTCTTTGTAAGCTTTTGATGGTTGTGAGGATGAACTTTGGGGCAGCCAGCACTGAAAAAGAATAAATCAGAAGGGCCTGAAGAATAGCCTAGAGGAGAGTAAGACAACTGGGAAGGTTTAAGGCTCTGAAGGTCCAGGAGGAAAGCCTCTTGGTAAAGGAGGATAGAAGATGTTCCCAGGAGGAGTTCCAGAGGGCATTGTCAATCAAGGGAATGCCAAGGTATTTGGACGAAAGGGAGCTTCTGTTGAAACCTAAGATAGCAGAGATATGGCACTGCATCGGAGGGGGCATATTGAAGAAGAATATTTGGGATTTATCCTTGTTGCAGTCTAGACCTGAGGCGTCTGAGAAGGTTTGGAGGATCTCCAGGAGAGAGTTGGATTCGCAGACAGTTGGGCTGCCCATCAAGAGGGTGTCGTCCACAAATTGGTTGTGCGAGATAGGGGGGGAGATGCCATGCAAGGGTAGACCTATCAGAAGGTTGTTTTCAACTGCTGCATGAATCGAGCGACTAAGACCTTCGGCCAGGATGATGAAGAGAAAAGGGGAGAGGGGATCTCCTTGTCTAATTCCTCTTGAGGGGGAGAAGGGTCGCAAGGGAACACCATTAATGAGAAGAGAGAAGAAAGCCAAGGAGGTTAGATTCATAATCCAACTCACCCAGCTCTGATCAAATCCAAAGGCTAGGAGCATTGCTTGCATATATTCCAGCTTATCTTGTCAAAGGCTTTAGATAGGTCTAATTTGAGGAGCATACCTAGAGTTTTGGTTTTCTGCAGAGAGTGAATCACTTCATGGGCTAGGATGAAGCTATCCAGGATTTTTCTGCCCTCAACATATCCTGATTTCTCCGGGGATATGATTGACGGTAAGATAGGCTTGAGTCTATTGGCTATCACTTTTGAGAGGATTTTGTAGATGACATTGCAAAGAGCTATAGGCATGAACTTCTTGGGGTGATGTGTCTGCCCCTCTTTGGGAACTAAGGTGAGGAAAGTAACATTGAGAGCCTGGAGGACTTGGCTAGTGGCTCTGGAGTCTTCCAAAATTTCCCAGACCTCTGTCCTGATCATTGGCCATCAATGGTGGAAAAAATCATTGGTGAACCCATCGGGTCCAGGAGCCTTGCATTTTGGGGTGTCCTTAAGCGCTTGGTCCACTTCCTCGATTGTGAAGGGCCAGAGAAGTGTTGAGTTTTGCTCCTGGGTAACGAGGGAGGGCACATGCCTCGTAACCTTATTGATGGCTTCATGTCCATTCGGGAGGGGTTCTGTAAGGAGGTTTTGAAAATAGTCGATCAAGGTTGTTTCCATGTCCCCATGGGAGTGAATGGATTCCCCGCCCTCTGAGATGAGATGCGTGATCTTATTGGAGTGTCGTCTTTGGATGACAGTTCTGTGAAAGAATTTGGTATTGCGTTCCCCTTCCTTGAGCCATTGGATACGCGATTTCTGCTTCCATAAGATCTCTTCTTGTCTTTTCTTGGCTTCGAGCTGTTGATTTACTTTTATTTCCTGGGCTTTTAGCTCATTTGTTAACCCTTGCAGTCTGATTTGATGTTGAATCTCACCCATTTGTTCTGACAGTTGTTTTTGGGAGTCGAAGATATTGCCAAAGGTATGTGTGTTCCAGAGTTTGAGAGTTTGTTTGAGATTCTTTAACTTTTACTGGAATCTGTACATTTTGGATCCACGAGGGACCTCTGCCTCCCTCCACCAATCCTGGATTTTTGCTTGGAAATCAGGATGGTCAAGCCAAAACTATTCAAACCTGAAGGGTTTCTTACCAGGTGTGGCTGGGACATCCAACCATAACTGTATAGGCCAGTGATCTGAGCCAGAGAAGTTTAGGATAGTAGCTTCCATTGTCATTCCTTCCATCATAAGGGAGTTCGAGATGAGGAAACGGTCTAGTTTGCAAGCGATTTGGTGTATTCCAGTCCTTCTGTTTGTCCAAGTGTGAATGCCATTGTTGGCCTCCAGGTCAATAAGGTGAAGATCGTCTATGAGGCTATTGAAGTCACTGGAGTCCCGATCTAGTCATCTTGATCCTCCTTTTTTTTCCTCCAGGCCGCGAATGATATTGAAATCTCCACCAACAGTCCATATGTTAAAATGTGTTAGAGTAGATATCCCGATACATGAACTAGTGCAACGGAAAACATGATATCCCGATACGCGATTTCCCGATTTGTCACAGGAGTGGGGACCACAGTGGAGGACAGGTGTCATGCCGCATGTGTGTGTCGGAGTATCGGGAATCGGGGGTCAGCGAGGTAAGTTGTTGTCAACATCATAGGTGTTGAAATCCTGATGGGAGGATTCCCGATAGGAATTGGAGACATTGACATTTACCCATCGAGTTTTGGGGTATTGTGAAGCACAGGGTGTGTGACCATGAGACTCGCGAAATCGCGAGGTCCGATTTCCCGATCATTAAGGGAGATCAATCGGAGAGTTGTTGTGGGTAAGGAAGGTTCCCGATAGGGAATCTAAAGAACCTTTGAGTTCTTTGGGCCAAGGGAAAAGAAGGTCCTGTGGAAGCGGACGTGCCAATGAGGGCGCGGCTGCACTAAGTGGTATCAGAGAAGGAAATTTCTTTGCTTTCTATAGCAGAGAAGAAAATAAAATTTCACCATGCCTCTGAGAAGAGAAATACAATCACCCGATCCAGAGGATAGGGAGAACCAGAGAAGAAGAGGGAGACAAGCAAAGAATCCAGAAATGGAGAGACAGATATGTGATCTCCGAGCGAGACTCGAAGACATGGAGGCAGCGCAGAGACGCACAACCAGTGCTAGAGATCTAAGTGACTCCGAAGGCGAAGTTGAAGCCGAACAAGAAGAAGAAGTTGCAGCTGAAGATGTGGCCAATGAGCGATTAATTAAGGCTATCGCCCAGATGAGTTCGAAAACAAAGATGGACATTCCAGCTTATGAAGGGAATCTGGATGCAGAAGAGCTTCTAGACTAGATTAGAGCTCTTGACACTTATTTCGATTATGAAGATTTTGAAGAAGATAAAAAGGTTAGGCATGCTGTCGCAAGATTGAAAGGACACGCAACATTATGGTGGGACAAGCTTCAAGCAGATAGACGCTGCAAAGGCAAGCAAAAGATTAAAATCTTGCATCGAATGATTGCGAAGATGAAGGTAAAGTTCATCCCAAGGGATTATCAAATCACACTGTTTAGGAGAATGCAGAACCTGAGACAGAAGCTGATGACAGTGAAGAAGTATACTGAGGAATTCTACAAGCTAAATATCAGAGCAGGTCATCGAGAGAGCGATGATGAAAAGGTTGCTAGGTATCTGAATGGTCTGAGATACGACATTCAGGATGAATTGAGCATGGTTACCATCAGGACGGTAGAGGATGGTTATCAGATGGATCTAAAAGCTGAGGAGAAGCTGAGCCAGAAGCAAGGTCAGGGGGGCCGAGGCAGAAGCCAGCCTAGAGGCAAAGCAGTTGCCCAGGACAAATACCATAAGCCCAAGGAGGAATGGAAGAAACCTCAGGGTAAGGTAGAAAGAGGTGGGACCTCACAGAGAGGGCCACATGTTGAACAGAGAGGGCAGCATACAGAGAAGAGTGGAGGATATGCTGATGGAAACACTTTTCCTCGTACCAGAGGTACAAGAAGAGGAAGAGGTGGAGTAATCACATGCTTCACATGTGGAAATAATGGACACAAGTCATATGAGTGTCCAGAGAAAAACAAGGACATTGGAGAAGCTCACATCGCCGAAGCGCAAAAGCGGGATGTTGAGGCCGAGGACAGAGAAGGCGGAAGGTCACTGATGATGCGTAAATTTCTCTTAACACCCGGAAAGGAGGTGGAGGACTCATCTCAAAGGACCAGACTGTTCAGAACAACTTGCAAAACCAAGGACTGGGTATGCAAGGTTATTGTTGACAGTGGTAGCACAGATAATCTCGTTTCAACGGAAATGGTAGAGAAATTGGGGCTGGAGACAACTGATCACCCGAGTCCATATAAAGTTTCATGGCTACAGAAGGGACATCAGGTAAGTGTCACTAAACAATGCTTGGTTGAATTCAAAATAGGAGGGTATAATGATAAAGTACTTTGTGATGCCATTCCTATGGACGTATGTCATTTATTGTTGGGTAGATCGTGGCAATGTGACAGAAATGTGGTTCATGATGGGAGAATGAACACATATACCCTGGAGAAGAATGGGGAAACGTATAGGTTGCTTCTGATAAAGGATAAGGAGGTGAAACAGGAAGTGAACAACACAGTACTTTTCATGAGTGGGAAGGAGCTTCTTACAGAGATGGAGAAGAAGGAAGATCCACAATTCTTTGTGGTTAGGAAGTCGAGGATTGTTCCATGAGGCTAATGTCATTGTTTATTTGGATGACATACTGATTTACAGTAAATCAGAGGCTGAACACCTGAAGCATTTGGCCATTGTGATGCGGAAGCTACAGCAGGAGAAGTTGTTGATAAACATGAAGAAATCCTCATTTATGAAGACAAAGCTCATTTACTTGGGTTTTGTCATTTCAGCAAATGAGTTGAGGATGGACCCAGAAAAAGTAGAAGTGATCAAGAGTTGGCCCTCACCGAGAAATATTTTCGAGGTGAGAATTTTTCATGGTTTGGCTAGTTTCTACCATAAATTCATTAGGAATTTCAGTGGAATTAGCACAGTAATGATGGTTACAGTGAAAAAGCGACATAAATCTTTTCATTGGACAACAGAGGCTGAGAAGAGCTTCAATCTGTTGAAGCGAAAGATCATGGAACAACCGGTGTTGGTGTTGCCGGATTTTCAGAAAAAAATTCAGGTGAAATGTGATGCAAGCGGATTTTCCATAGGAGCGGTCTTGAGTCAGGAAGATAGACCAGTTGCATATTTTAGCGAGAAGCTGGATGAGGCAAAACTGAAGTACTCCACGTATGATAAAGAATTTTATGCTATCATACAGGCACTGAAGAAGTGGAGGCATTACTTGATCCCGAAGGAATTTGTGTTGTACAGTGATAACCACGCATTACAGTATGTGACTCAACAAGAAAAGTTGAATCAGAAACATGCTAAATGGGTAGAGTATATGCAGAATTTCACATTTGTGATTAAGCACATTTCGGGTACTGCTAACAAAGTGGTTGATGCTTTGAGCAGGAAGTGTTTGTTGTTGTAGGAATTCCGAGTCAAAACATTGGGTTTTGAAAATCTCAAGGACATGTACGCAGGAGATGCAGATTTTGCAGAGGCGTATGAAGCAGCTGAGAATCCAGTTCTCAGAGACAGAAGCCCTTGGATAGATTATATGATCCAGGAGGGATTGTTGTTAAGAGGGAATCAATTGTGTATTCCAAATTGCTCCATGATGGAGAACTTGTTAAAGGAGAAGCACAGTGGTGGATTAGTAGGACATTTTGGCCATGACAAAACATTCGTGAAGCTGAATGAGTCAGATTTTTGGCCGGGAATGTGAGCAGATGTCAAAATATTTGTTGACAAATGTCGAGTTTGCCATCATTTGAAGGGGAGGAAACAAAATGTGAGTTTTTATCAGCCATTTCCCATACCAGAGAGGCCATGGGAAGCCATAAGCATGGATTTCGTATTGGGATTGCCTAGGACGCAAAGAGGACTTGATTCGATCTTTGTGGTGGTCGACGGGTTTTCCAAAATGGCACATTTTATCCCATGTCAGAAGACCAGCGATGCGACTCATATCGCAAATTTGTTCTTCAAGGAGGTCGTTCGACTTCATGGATTGCCAAAAAGTATAGTTTCGGATAGGGATACAAAATTCATTGGACACTTTTGGAGGACATTATGGAAGAAGCTAGGAACTAACTTGATGTTTAGTTCTGCTTATCATCCTTAGACGGATGGACAAACAGAGGTGGTAAATAGAAGTCTGGGAGACTTGCTGAGAATCCTGGTGGCGGAGCACCACAACAGTTGAGATAATATATTACCCCAGGCAGAGTTTGCTTATAATGACTCAGCGAACAGGAGCACAAGCAAAATTCCATTTCAGATTATATATGGCACGCAGCCAAGAGGAGTTTCTAAACTGAGGAATTCAGAGCAGACTGCTACTAGCAGCGCTAGTGCAGAAGAATTTGCTGAGACAATGAAATAACTTCACAGCAGAGTGAAGGAGCGGTTACTGAAATCAAGCCAGGAGTACAAGCTCAGAGCAGATCAACATAAGAGACAACGTCAGTTCGAAGTTGGTGATCTATTTCTGGCACATCTGAGGAAGGAAAGGTTCCCGAGAGGAACATACAATAAGTTGAAAATGAAGAAAATTGGGCCATGCAGAGTCCTGAAGAAATTCAGAGAAAATGCTTCTGAGATTGAGCTTCTAGATGGCATCGGAATATCTCCGATATTCAATATCACATATTTATACCCATACAAGGCTAGAGAAGCAGAAACTGGAACTGAGGAGCTAGTGATCCAGTGGATGAAACAATTTCCAGTTGCAGAGAAGCCGCAAATGGAGTGCGTACTGGACCAAAGAGTGGGTAAGAAGACCAGGAGGAAAGAATACTTCGAGTATCTGGTCAAGTGGAAGAATCATCCAGTGGAAGATGCCAGCTGGGAGAGAAAAGCAGTGATACAAAAGCATGGACGGACCATGCAGGAGCTCATGGATAGGATCCCATGAAATTTTTCAAGCCAAGGAGTATGATGCAGGAGCATCGCCAGCACATCAAGTGAGCCAGCGTGGAGCGGAAGACAGCTGGACAAGCCAACACGAATTTTGAAAACACTTTGGGATTGTTGCGCAAGTCTTTAAATGAAGCCATTTATGAAGGCGCACTTTGTGTATTGTAATAGACCTTGAGCGGATAGCTCTCGTCCTTAGGTAGATAGACAACATTTAATATAGTTAATGCTAGTAGATAGGAATTTAATTCTAGATTTGATAGCCTAGAGTCCAAGAGGGAAAACAAATATAGACACCCTCCTTTGTACATTGTAACATTAGCCAACATAATTCAGAGTAGGAAGAAAATAGGAGAATAGCAGAGAATTGTAGAAGACATCCATGTACAGATCTCGAATTAATAGAAGGAATTGATTCAGGCTCATGGTTTTGTGTTCTCTGTGTGTGTGTGTTGATAATATGCTCATGAACGTTTGTTTTCTGTTATGCATTTGCTTTGATATGCTATGTATGTGATTTCATGTTTCAAACTGAAGTCTGAAGGGGAGATGGAATGAGTTTCAATTGTTTCTCTATCTAAGTAAGGATTTCCTGCAAGGTGTGTAGTTGAAACCATCCACAAGGAGTGTGTTGATGGAGGCTCAGGTAGTTTAACTCTTGTTCTCGTTCATCCAGAAGTGAATTTGGGTCGCTGAAGCCGTGCAAGGAGTGTGCAGGCTGAAGAGGAAGTCCCAGTCGTGAATTTGAGAAGAAAGAAATCGAAGACTGCTGCTGTAGGATTGCGCAGAGTCGAAAGGATTCAACACTTGGGGTTGTTGTATGGTTGCTGCAAGGAGTGTGTGCAAGTCCCTCTAAAAGAATCAGAGTGGGAAAGCTCAGGAGGTATAGAACCTTTGAGATATCGTCAAAGGAGGGCATAGGAACTTTGTGCCATGGAATGTTCAAGCAAGAGTTACAAGGGCACGTGTTGGAGGGAAAGTTCTGAGAAGGAATACTTAGTCATTCTCAAGAAATCTTCAAGGAGGAGGAACCGACGGCCCAGATCTTATGGAGAGGATTTGCAAAATCTCGTCAGTCGTTGGATTTTCCGGAATAGTGGTGAGGTTACAGTTACATCTAGAAGTTCGAGCTCAGAAGATTGTGAGTCATTGGATCAACAGTCGATTTCCTGCCAACCGTCAGATCTGGTAAAAGTTACGCCAGGGTTAAGCCTTAGTGCATAGAGGAGGAGTCCCGCGAAGGCATCGGGATATTGGATCCATCGTGATTTTGATAGGAAAGAGAATTGAGACCTCGTGGGTTTCAAAAACCCAAAAGGAGGCCTAGCCGTTGATCTCAGGGCAGGACACGTGTCAGAAGATCCAAAGGAGTCGGGGTTCAACTCATCATGAATTCTGGGAGTGAAGAAATCGTCGCATCAAGAATCGCGATTTCACGATAATCAATAGGGAGACCAGGAAGTGGTGATGTGGAGAAGGGATCTCTCATGTGTATCGGGGTTCGGGACTCGAAAAGTTCTGTGAACTAGTGCAACGGAAAACACAATATCCCAATACACGATTTCCCGATTTGTCACAGGAGTGGGGACCACAGTGGAGGACAGGTGTCATGCCGCATGTGTGTGTCGGAGTATCGGGAATCGGGGGTCAGCAAGGTAAGTTGTTGTCAACATCGTAGGTGCCGAAATCTCGACGGGAGGATTCCCGATAGGAATTGGAGACGTTGACATTTACCCATCGGGTTTCGGGGTATTGTGAAGCGCGGGGTGTGTGACCACGAGACTCACGAAATCGCGAGGTTCAATTTCCCGATCATTAAGGGAGATCGATCGGAGAGTTGTTGTGGGTAAGGAAGGTTCCTGATAGGGAATCTGAAGAACCTTTGAGTTCTTCGGGCCAAGGGAAAAGAAGGTCCTATGGAAGCGGATGTGCCGGTGAGGGCGCGACTGCACTATACACACAGATACGCGCATAGGAAGTGTAGCGCCGCTTCTTGGTGGATTCAGAGGACTTAACATAGATGCCAATGGCGTTACCAATGCCAGACAGGACCTCTTCCAGCTAGAATTCCTGGGGAAGAGAGTACAATCTAATCCATACCGACGCGTGAGCGAAGTCTTCCTTCTCAGGGCTGAACTTCTCTGTCCAGAATCTTAAAAAGAGTCCTGTCGAGTTGTAGAAGTAAGGCCCCCCATCAAAGATGCGATTGTGATCCTCAAGGTTGTGGAGGATGATTGTGAAGAACCCCTTGGACCCCAGTTGTAGCTCATAATGACCTTTTGGTTTCCACCAGTGTTGTATCCATTTGACCAGATCACGCTCAGAAGGCCAGAGTCCTAGAAATTTTCCCACCAAGGCATAGTCTCACATGTATTGCTTCTGCTCCTCTATGCGTGGTGAGCTAATAACGTATTTTGGGGCCTGTGGTGCTTGTGAGATGTATTTACTCATCATCTTGGGAGTTGACGCAGTTGCAGGGACAGTCTCTTTATCTGGATCGATTTCCATCTCTCGATCCTTGAAGGTCCCTTCTGCTAGAAGCTTCGAACGCAAGTCTGGTGGCAGCTCAAAGGTCGGTCGTTTCGTTCCTCCTGCAGGGTTTCCATTCGCCGCGGCTTGGCTGTAGGAGATGCCCGTCGGCTCCCCCTCCCTGCGAGACATGAGCCCCAGCGGGGCAGTTGTTGTGGTAGCACAGTTCAGAGCGGCTAAAAAGCCCTAAACCCTCGACACAGAGCCCTTCACTGTACCCTGCTTCTTACAAGGCATCAAAATACACGTTTTTTTTTCAATGATGTTGTCATTTTAACCATATATACTATATATAGATGACAACCTTGTAATTTTGACCATAACTATCTTCAGATGAACCATGAAATTAACATTGGGTTTTGCTTTTCCATAACCATCTAAAGATGACCCATGAGATTGTAATTTCATTATTGAGTTCACGTTGTAGGGATTTTACATCAATGTTGAGTTTACATTATTGTCCCTTTATATGGTGTACCCAAATAATCCATTTGATAATGTTAACATTTTTCAGTTTATCATTTGAAAACTAACGTGTTTGTTTGTTTGGGGTGTTTAATTGGGTGCTTTTGAGAATGGAAATAACAAATGGCACAAATAGCCCATAATTTTCAAATGGTTTTATGATATTCATAACATTATGATAATTTTCAAATGGTTTTATGATATTCATAACATTATGATTTGGTTACTATAAGTATCAAGATTTTTAATGCATCATAATGAATACTGTCATATATTTTTTTTATCTTCAATTTTAACTTGGGATTTATAATTTTTTAATATTTTAAAAATTAGAAAGAAAATATTTTATGTAACATTTTTTTATAACGAAGTGTATATTTGTTTTACTCTTTATTCTTACCAATTGAATTGAAGTGCATTTTTCTTTGCAACTTTTCATCGTAAAATGGTTGAGTGATTAAAATCTAGTCCCTTTGATAACCATTGAATGAATATTAAATAATATTTTTTTGTTTTAGCTATCTTAAATAAGAAAACCAATATTGCTAAAATAAAAACAAACTCTCATAAGAGACATAGAGAAATAGGGTGTTGGATGATTCCTAAAACACTATGGGATGAAATAATTTGTCATCTTTGTGATACTAAGAAGGTAGGGGGTGAAAAACAGTTTATTTTAGAATGTCTTGAGTATATCTACATTAAATTTCATTTTGAAAATATTTGTAATAATAACGACCTTCATAAACTCTCAACTCATCAAAACTGTGGAGATTTAGGAAAGTTTCCCTCAAATATTTTTTAGTATATAAATAAAATTCTATAGTAAACCAATTAATCTCTCGCTATTTTTTTGTGCAAATAGACCAATCTTGGTCTTAGTAATAATCGCCGTTAGCATCATCATAAAACTTGTTACTTAGTTGCTCGAAACTAAGACAATAGGAAAATCATAATATTCTAAGAATGATTTAAGAGAGAAAATTAAAGAAAGATGAACATTCAAGACAAGGATTTGCAAAAAAAAAATATGCAATGCCATAGTGAAACATTAAACAAGTTCCACTTTACACCTTACCTCGCAAGCACAGATGTGATCAACTTATGAATATGCAATGCCATAGTGAAAAATATGCAATGCCATGGAATCCTCGCAAGCACAGATGTGATCAACTTATGAGTAGCGAACACAGGCAGATGGCAACAGAGGGAGAAAAAATAGGAATCTGGATGGGTACCCGATGTTGCGTGTTCGAAACTCTTGGAATATGTCTAGTATTTAAGAACTAGGATCTAGGAAAATTCTTGAAACTCTTGGGAAAATTCTTAAAACATATTAAATCTATAATACGTACCAAATTTGGAGAACTGGGATGGAAAGAAAACAGAAGATAACTAGAAATTTCGTGCAAGTTGATGGTATGTACAAAACATAAGGTTGGAACGTCTAGCCAACGAATTCATAATTTGATTGAATTGAATGGTCAGATCTTATACGTTTGACCGGTTTCCGTGTTGACCGCTGCCGGTGCCGGAATGACCATACTTTCGATCTCAGGAAGAAGGAGATCATGCCGTCTCTCTGTTTTCAATCCACTATCTTTCCTGCCGTTGAATTTTGGTGGAAATGTGGGCGAGAAAGTTTCGGGAGTCTTGAAAGTACAGGATGATCTCTCTTTCATATTACTTCATCTTCAATTGTTCAAACTTGGATCTAAAGGTTTGAAGTTTGGATCCCTTAACCTTGGCATCTCCTTCGTAGATATTCTTTAGTTTGTCCCATATTTCTTTTGCGGAATCACAATGTACAACTTTGGTGTATATTGATTCAGTCAAACCATTCAAGATAGAATTTTTGGCTCTAACATCATTATATTTAAGTTTATTTCCATCCTTATATGTCGGGGGAGTGGCTGGTGCTTTGTATCCATCTACCACGACTCACCAAACATCAAATCCTTGTGCCTGTACATATGTTTTCATCTATTTTCTCCAGAAGTCATAGTTCTGATCGTCAAACTGTGGAACCCCAATATTAGTGTAGTCCATGATCTCCTACCAGTGGTTAGACTACTTTTTAAAGGACCTTCTCTGATACCAATTGTTAGATTACTAAGGGGAAGGGGGCGAATCAATAATGAAAAATTTTACCTTTAACCGTAGTTCATTCTTCAACAATATTTAGCATTTTATCTTTAACATTCAACAGATCATCGTCGATATAAACATAAACAACATCACATCACAATAAATACACAATACACCAATATTTACATAGAAACCCAAATGGGAGAAAACCAAAGAATGATTTTATTATATATTTATCAAAAGAAAACATTCATTGGAAGCACCAACTTCTGATTCTCCAACTACAACTGAAAGGAGGCTCCAACCCCCTATTCTTAGGATCCAACCTGAAGGAAGCTACAACTCCTTGATTCTCTGGCTCCAACCAGAAGGAGGATACAATCCCTTAGGCTCTCCGACTACAACCAGAAGGTGGATACAACCACCTTTCCTTGCCCCATCCCACTGCCCTGAAATATAAATGTAGACCAATTGTCACGAACTTTGCCACTATCACTGTCATAACTCTTTCACTATAACTGTCATTGTCCCATCAATATGTATCTGATCGTAAACCAACTAAACATGTACCATACCATGCATTGAGTGTATATCAATATACATACTATCTCATGCATCAACCATGAACCAAAATATGCATCAACAATGGACAATGAATCATGAACTAGAGCATCAACCATGTCTAACCTGTACCATATACCATACCATCAACCATATCCATATATGTACCATATCATCAATGTAGTGTCTCAAAGAACCAATGCATTTCCTTCATGCATATACCACCATACCACATGAATATGCCTCAAACATGTACAATCAACTCAAATATATGAACTATAAGAACCAGGTCATATGTTGAACTAGATATAAGAGTCCTCCTCACTCAACGAAGCAATCAAGATATACCATATCCAAATACCAAACCAATCATACCAAGTATGCCTCAAGCATACACCATATCATGAAATAAGTAACCGTCAAAACAAGTATATAACCATACCAATACCTCTGAAGCTAACATGAAATAGTAAGATGTTGACCTATAGACTTCCTTAGAGCTTTAGGGACCTAGTACCAAGATCTACTCAAACCTTCATTATCTTTTCACATATATGCGGCCTTCTCTTCTACAACCCACATATATCTTCTCTTTCCTTCACTGCAGCCTGCATACATCTGCGCCCTTCTGACCTGCAACTCGTGAATACCTTAGAAACTAGGGTTTGTTGCAACCCCAAGAATTTATCCTTCGACCTTCCTTTGCTACCTCAGAAAAATGTCATGACAACTTTTAAAAAAGATCACTAGTTCACAAGATAGATAATTAATGAATGAGTGTGTGAATGTACTTGTGAATGACTCCTTGAGAGGTTTATATACTTGTTCTAGGTAAATCCTCAACTTAATTTAGGGATTCTATGGTTTTCTTGTTACAAAAACATTACCCCTTTGACCAAGACTTGTAACAAAATAGAGTCTTCTTGTCCACTCTTCGGGGCTTCCAAATTTATAAGGCCATATCTCCCTAATCATGATGAACCACATGGAATTATTCATATCACTGAAAACAATACGACGAGTATTATCCATCTAGGAGGGTATTGATTTCATTCACGTTGTCCTTTCTATCCATATTATTCATTCAACTTCGGGTACGAAAACCACATTGTTGGGGCTATTAGAATTCTTCAATGGTTGACATCAATATCTAAGATCACTCTCCAAGGGTTGACATCAATATCTAAGATCACTCTCCAAGGGTTGACATCAATGACAACCAACTGTCCAATAGAGCCAAGGTTATTTATGGGGCAAGATCAAGACCCGACTTCTCAAGGGGGGGAATTATCTAGTGTTTATAGTGGAGAATGCTAGAACAACTCTTGTGATCAAGCTCCTCTCACACATAATAAGATACTTGGTGAATTGTTAGTCTAAGAGAAACTTAGTTTGCAGGTTGAATGACCTATGTCCCTCAATGGACATACTCATGGAATGAATCAAGTATAACATGAAATGAAAATTTGAGGTTAAATTATTTGAAAGGGGATTTTTTTGCAGTGTTATTCTCAAGCAATTCTAAATAATACAAAGGCATTGATCAAACCTTTAGTGGCATAGACCAAATGGCCCTCTTCGAGATACTCAAGTTTATATTGCACACTAAAACAAGAGAACATATTCAAATTTATCATCAATACACAATAGATGAAAATTATCATCAAATATGGCATAAAAATGGAATATTTACCAAACACGCGCCAAAATGTAAACCATTGTTGGTTGTTAACCACACACATAATATGAATTAAAATGGATGAAGCTTTATGGATGGTCCAATTACCAGTCTTCCTAGATGGAAAGGAATGTATGGTCCTCTTGTAATTTCAATGACCACAACACCAGCAAGATGCAGTCCAAAAAGAACTAAAAATACATGCCCTACACAAATCCTAAACCCTAACTTCCAAAACCCCAAGAAAAACAAAATTTAATGTCTGAAACATACCATATAGAAATTAGTGTATGAAATTGTAATGGGTTATAGCAACCTTATGAAAATGTCGAGGTCTTTGTATGAATTGTGTGCAAGCTCACCTGGTTCCTAATGGTTCTAAAAGGACCTCCCTTCTTACTCTTTTCACATCATAAGTTCTAGTCAAGTTCCATATGAAGGAAATTTTTAGGACCTTTAACTTCGATCCCCAAAAAATCAACCAAAACAAAATCAGGGCGGGCTCATGGAACATGTCGAAGAGAAGAACCATGAAAATAGGTTGCTTTGGCTTGTGCCAGGTGAAGATAAATGGAAGATGAAAATTGCAATGATCATCCCACCATTGATCTTTCCAGCCTTCTCATGTAGAGCATATCATAGGGAAACTTTTGTATGGGGTATCCATGCCAATAGCATAAATTTGAACCAATGTTAATTCTTATTCTAACAAAATGATAAAAGAAAAATATTCTCTTCCATTCATGGGTGCTAATGTATAATCTAGAAGAACTAGGAAAGCATAGAGGTCATTGTATCCTTTAACACCATGATGATGTTTATCAAAATGTCTCTCAACTCGTCGTCAAAATACATGCAACTATGATTCTCCTTCTTCAGTTGGAGAAAAAGAGGAAAAACACCGATAGGACACTATGGGTTTTCGTTTGTCAAATTCGATTTCCCCTATGTCTAGGTTCCCATTTATCATGACCTCCTCCATCAAGAATCCATTGATCATGCCAAGGGTGTCTGGAAATTATTGTCGCGAGAGAAGAAGATGGACGTTTTTGCAGTAGGTCACTATCCACAATGATATCGATTAGGTCATTGTTTGAGACACAACCTTTGCAATTTATCAGGTCAACCATGAATTTTCCTAAAAATCCCCAAGATTCGCTGGGATTTTCATCAAAAGGAGTCATGATCGAACAATGGAAGACACTTAGTTTAGTGTGTGGAAATTTATTTGATCATTTCAACTAGTTTTGTTCTACATTTCATTGAATTGTATTGTATTTATATTTTCCTAGAAAATGTTTTTTGTGTTCCTTTATATGGCATGAAATTGCATTGAAAAAAACTACCCCTTATGCACACAAAAATGTTGTTACTTTATTCCCAGAAGGGTATGTGATGAGATCCATTTCATTTATGTTATGGAAATAAATGGGATAGGGCTATGTTTGAGGAAAAATATTGTATATTTCAATTATAGGAATTGTCTTTTAAAGACCCCTTTTGATTTTAGAGGAACTAGAGCTCTTTTGAGAACCTTTGGGTTCTTGTAATGTGATCATGTGGTAGAGTGATTATCAGTGTGAAGAAAAGGATGACTAATGGATGACTAATTTATTTGGAAGTCACTAATAGAAATCTCTTGAAATTTTTAGAGAAAGTGAGGGTGTGGATTCCTCACAGATTCGATCCATAGAACATCTATAGGGAATTTTGGATGTTTGATCCTCGTTGTAGGGTCTATTATGAACATGATTCTAGTAAACACTATTAAACTGATGACACCATTGTATAATATGAAATAGATTGTTTTGCAGGAAGTGCATGCATAATACAATTTTGGTATCTAGCGATGGTCAAAGTAATGGGGGTGGCAAAGATGGGGAGAGGATCAAGGTCTGTAATTTTTATTTCAAGGTTTGGAAACATGGGATAGACTCTCACTGTAATGGGATAATATTTCATATGAAGTTGTCGTTGCATGGTATATGTCCTCTTGTTATGCGTTTGGAAAGTATTAGCAGGAACATGGTGTATGGGTGCCTTGGTAAATCGTTCATACACATCTCTGAAAGGAACATGCGGAAGGTCCATGACCAGAGAACTAGGGTAATAGTTGAGACCAAAATTACAAACACTATCGAAGTTGTGGCAATGAAACAAGTCCTCAAGAATGGGGTGGTGAATTTACATGGCCATGAAGGCATGCCCTAAATGGAAAATAAATACATGATAACTAGCGTGGTAAGGTGGTTTGGAAAATAGTTTTTTCTCGGTTAATAGGTTTTGGGAAAAGTTGTCCCTATATACATGTCTGCGATATAATAATAAGAAATGAACATAATTCTATGTTTATTTTTCAAAATCACCTTGCATAAGATTATTTTTGTATGAAATCTAAAAATAGGAAAAGACTAATATGGATTTTTGTATTCACCACACCATTTTCTTCGGAAATAGATCACTTGAAAACTCTTCAACGTGGCTTGGGAAGAAGGCACCAATCAATTTAAGAGGACATCAAATTCTTGAGATTGGAAGGGATTCCCAAGTGATCAATGAAGAACCCCAGGTAGTGGATTGAATTTTTCCCTAAAGATAACTTCTTTTGTTTGACTTGCAATTTGTGAGAACATAGCAGATTGAATATTGCACTCAGATAGTGAAGGTGATTGACCTATCTACAATCCCTTACTGTAACCAAATTGTATATTTGGGTCATTAGAGGGCCTAGTCATAGCTATGCCCTTTGATGACCAATATCTACAATCGGGTTAAGGATGTTCGTTAAACACCATAATTTCATCAAGATAAATGACAACAAAATTGCCTAAATGTGGATGAAAAATGCCATTAATGATTCACATGAAAGTCTATGGAGCATATTGTCTTTAAAGATAGTTTTTTGAGTCACTATTTCTCATATGAACTTGGTGGTCACCCACTATTAGATCCATCTTGGTGAAATGTTGATCATATTCAAGATGATCCAACAAATCCCCAATGCTAGGAAAGGGGTATCGAGTCTTCATGGTGATATTGTTAATGTGCCGATAGTAAGTAACTAAACAACACATGTTAAACTCTTTCTTAGTTATCCATATTGGATCCATAGAACATATATACAAACTTTTAGATGCCTAATCATAGCTATAGGGTATGCTATGAATCTAATTCGTAGTACATGCTATTCTACTGGTGAAACCATTGTTGAATATGCGGTCAATTGTTTTGCAAGAAGTGCATGCAGAACATAATTATGGTATCTAGTGATGGTTGAAGGAATGGGGGAGGTGAATATGGGGAGAGGATCAGGATCTGTAATTTTTGTTTCAAGGTTTGGAAACATGATATAGCCTCTTAGTGTAATGGGATAAAATTGCATCTGACACGGTCTCTCCATGGAATATGCCCTCTTGTTACGAGTTTGGACAGTAGTAGCAGAAGCATGGTGTATGGGCACCTTGATAAACCGGTCATACACCTATGTGAAAGGAACATGCAGGAGGTCCACAACCAGAGAACTAGGGTAACAATCGAGATTGGAATTACATACACTATTGTAGTTGTGGCAATGAAACACTTCCTCAATAATGGGGTGGTTCCTTGACATGGCCATGGATGTGTTCCCTAAATGGAAAAGAAATACATGATAGGTAGCATGGTAAGATGGTTTGGACAACTATTTTTTCTTAGTTAAAAGGTATTGGGAAAAAATTGTCCCTATATATACATGTTTGCGGCATAATAATAAGAAATGAACACAAGTGTGTGTTGATTTTTCAAAATCACCCTGCATAAGTTTATTTGTGTATGAAATCTAAAAATATTAAAAGACTAATCTAGATTTTTTTATTCACCACACCATTTGATTCAACATCAGGTCGCTTGAAAACTCTTCAATGTGGTTGGGGAAGAAGGCACCGATCAATTTAAGAGGACATCACATTCTTGAGATTAGTAGGGATTCCAAATTGATAAATGAAGAACCCCAGGTAGTGGGTTGAAGTTTTCTATAAAGAGAACTTCTTTTGTTTGAATTTCAATTTGTGAGAATGGAGCAGATTGAAGATTGCACTCAGATGGTGAAGGTGATCGACCTAGCTACAATCCCTGACCATAACCGAATTGTAGATTTGGGTCATTGGAGGGCCCAGTCATAGCTAGGCACACTAATAACCAGACCCAATTGTAGATTTGGGTCATTGGAGGGCCTAATCATAGCTAGGGCCTCTAAGAACCAAGATCTATAATTGGGTTAACAATGGTCGTTAAACACCAAAATGTCATAAAGATAAATGACAACAAAATTGCCTAAACATGGATGAAAAATGCCATTCATGATTCACTTGAAATTCTATGGAGCATATTGGTTTTAAAGATAGATTTTTGAGTCGCTAGTTCTCATATAAAGTTGGTGGTCACCCACTCTTAGATCCATCTTGGTGAAATTTCAAGCATAGTCGAGATGATCCAACAAATCCTCAATGCTAGGAAAGGGGTATTGATTCTTCATGGTTATAATGTTAACGTGTCAATATTAAGTAACTAACTCACACACATTAGCCTCTTTCTTATTGATCCAAATTAGATAATTATATTATTTTTCATCGATATCGATGCTTTCAAGGTGGAAAAAATTGGAGGAATCAACTTGCAAGGTCATTTTAATGGCAGGTCCCCGTTTGAAAAAATGGGGTTTGAAACCTTTCAGATCCATTTTGAGGCATCAAATGGAATTTTTTGGGGTCAAAAATTTCTCACTTCTAGCTCTAACCCCTTGATGCTATTATACACATTGAGACCTTTACAATGGTGAAAAAAGTGCATCAATCGAATCTCGTATGAAAACGTTATGCCTCCCACAAGTTGACCTATTTTGTTTACCACCATGGTGTGAGTGGATGCTATGTCAGCCCCCATTACTCATGCATATGGCCTTATACACATATGTAATTTCAAGAATGTTCTAGAAGGTCCAGAACCTTAATATGATAATTGAGGGTTGAGAAAGTCAAAACCCTGCCCCTAGATGGCTATTAGATGATGTTAAGTACTGGGCGACTAGGAGGAGAAGGGTTGTTAATATTATGGTAGATGCGGGAGGTATTTAACCCCACGTGTGAACCTGACGAGAATAGAAGACTCCGGGAAGCAAGAGAAACCCTAATGAATTGGCTAATAACCCTAGAAGCCTTGTCGGCTCAAGAAGATAATTTATATTAGGCTATTAGCCTCCAAGAGAAGAAGTTAGCCATAATTAATAATAATATATTGAACATACACATACCCAGAAGGAGAAGTTAGCCCCAACAAACTGGCAAAATTACTATAAATATAGGGCGCCAGTTCTCATTTGATAGCGTCTCAGAATTGCAGTTCTATAGTTTGGTGCGCACTGTAGTTGTAGTCTTGTGCGCTTGTTTGGAGGAAGAATTGGTGCAGCTGCAACAACAACAAGATCTCAGTTTTGGCTTGAATATCTCTTGGCTAGGGTTTGGAACATCTGATCAGTCTTTTGTGATGCACTATCCTTGGGGATTGATGCGCTACTCTTTGTTTGGCTATCTAGCCTATGGTTTGCTTCCGGAGGAATTCTCAAGTCAAGGTTAAGGTGCTCGGAGGGAGGCTTCGGCCAATGGTTGGGTGACGAAGGTATCGTCAATGGTAAAATGAGCACACCATCTTCTATATTCTAACAGGTTATGGGCCCACACCCCTTCAGTCAGCCTAAAACGTTGGAAGGAAACATAGCCACTAGATATTGAGCTCGTTGAGGAACTGCCGCTAGGATTACTAGCAGGAGCAGCTTCCAAAAGCACTGCAGCTAGGGTTACCAGCAGAAGCAGTTGCAGAAACCCTAAACCTCTTGTTGAGGCACCTTAAGTGATGA
This sequence comes from Picea engelmannii, assembly GCA_009831015.1. Classification (NCBI taxonomy): domain Eukaryota; kingdom Viridiplantae; phylum Streptophyta; class Pinopsida; order Pinales; family Pinaceae; genus Picea; species Picea engelmannii. Next base: position 676,840 of record ML778601.1, on the reverse strand, counting down.
TATTGACCTAATCTCTGGATAGATCAGTGCGCCCTAGCCCAACGCATCTCCTGGTACTCTTAGAAGGCCAAGACGTGAAGTTTGGATTTTTGGTCAAATCTAGTGTTTGACCAAGTCAACCAAGCCATGATGAACTCTATGATGTCTGAGAACAAGCTAGATGGAACCTCTAACTTTATAGCATGGAAGACAAGGATTGACCTCATCCTTGCTAAGAATAAAGTGTTGGA
>ML778601.1:646963-665654 GCA_009831015.1 Picea engelmannii | reverse complement strand
ATATATATATATATATGAATAATAAAAAATCTCTTAAAACTTAAACAAAATGAAAAAAATATATATCATAGAATGAATATGTATATTAAATTTCAATTAATACTATATTGTAATTTTAAAAATTCATTAAAACATGCAAGATAAATTGTACCTCTAATATGCATAGAAAAACTACCACTAAGATATGTTGAACTTGATCTATTTTCAACAGTATGATAATCTCTTACAAACATTTTCTCTTGTTTAATTAGCCCTTTATAAACTTTATAAACTGTCCAATATTTTAATGAAATTTTTTTGCAACAAGAAAAAAGAATATTATTTTTCACAATTAGAATTATAAACCAACTCTCCACAAAATAAATACTTATATTTCAATATTATCTAACATTCATAAATTATTTAATAACAATTCACTTGGGTTCGACCTTCATTGATTTTTTTTGGTTCCTCTCAAGCATTCCTTCTCTCCTCCTATGCTCAACATCATCTTCCAATCTCGTCTACTGGAAGACATATTATTTGTACATGCATTATGATAATATGATAATAAAGTACATAAAATTCGTTGAATAAAACATATGTATAATTTGGCATGAGAATTGAAAATATACACACATAACATCAACATTTGTAGAGACAACACTTTGGCCATAAATAAAGATAAGAGGAGAAGTTCAATGCAACTAACATGATATTTATGGAATGAAGGCTCCTAGTTTTTATTATAATGAATAAAAACTCAAGTTAACTATCATAAATGATTAACACCATTGAACCCTCATCCCATGCTAACATATTTACTTGGATGTGTCTTGAGTAAGAGGGGGATGTAATTCAATGAACAACAAATAGGTTAAAGGGGTTCATATACAATATATTTTTAATATAAGGTAATTGATGTCTTTATTGTTATCAACCTAAGTGTGATTTAAATTAGTGAATTATGGAATAATAGTAAAAAGGAATAATAAAAAATCTCTTGAAACTTAAACAAAAGGAAACAAATGCGTATCATAGAATGAATAAGTGCCATTAAAAATGTAGCATTCCTTCTCTCCTCCTATGCTCAACATCATCTTCCAATCTCGTCTACTAGAAGACATATTATTTGTACATGGTTTATGATAATATGATAACAAAGTACATAAAATTCATTGAATAAAACATATGTATAATTTGGCATGAGAATTGAAAATATACACACATTTGTAGAGACACTTTGGTCATAAATAAAGACAAGAGGAGAAGTTCAATGCAACTAACATGATATTTATGGAATGAAGGCTCTTAGTTTTTATTATAATGAATAAAAACTCAAGTTAGCTATCATAGATGATTAACACCATTGAACCCTCATCCCATTCTAACATATTTACTTGGATATGTCTTGAGTAAGAGGGGAATGTAATTCAATGAACAACAAAGAGGTTAAAAGGGTTCATATACAATATATTTTTAATATAAGGTAATTGATGTCTTTATTGTTATCAACCTAAGTGTGATTTAAATTAGTGAAATGATGATGATGATGATGATGATGATGATGATGATGATGATGATGATGATGATGATGATGATGGGGATAGGAAGAAAAATAGAGAGAAAGATAGAGAAAAGAGAAAGATGAAAAGGAAAATGGGGGAAAAGAGGAAGAGAGAGAAGAGAAAGAGGTTTAGGGGGTAAAGAAAAATAAACAGAAAATAAAGGATAAAAGAAGAAAAGGAAAAGGAAGAAGAAAAGGGAGAAGAAGAAGAAGAGGAAAAGGAATGTGAATTATAAACCCTTGTTTTGTAATGTGTGATCTCATTTATTAAACCCTATAGTAAAATTCATCCTAAATCCTCAATCCCAAATACAAAATTTCACATCAATCCCAAATCCCATGTCTCAAATGAAATCTGCAAGTTTTAAAAAATATGGGGTAGATAAGATATAATATTACCTTTTTTGTGATGTGAATACAATAGATCCATTGAAGGGACCTAAAATATCCCTTTACTTCTCTTGTTGAATGCCCCACAATATTCTCTCAGTTCCAACAATCTACATTTCACAAGATCAAGAGAAAATGAAATGGAAGTGACCTTAGGTTTTTACTTTATTTCTGAAATGCAAAGATAGTACAACACAAAAGTCAAATTTTGCATTGTCATTTTTTAAAATTTATTGTTTTTTTCATTGCTTTGGTGTGAATCTTGTATCATCCTATGACACAAACACAATGCAAAAATGCAACACATTGTCTTTTAAAATTTTACAAAAGTGTCTTTCCAAAATTTGGTTGAATCCTTGAGTTAATATTTGCAATGGGTAGAGTAAAAGTAAAGAGGATTTTGGATGAATTTAGAGGGGGGATTCACTACCTCTTCTATATGCCATCCACCCAAAAGGAAAATTGGCTAAGTAAATTTATGTGGGGAGGGGGTAAAGATCTTGGAGTATGGAAAAGGGGGAGAGATACCTCCACCCTTTGATCTCTTCCCCAAGCAAAATTGGCTAAGGAAAAGGAAAGGTAGGGTGATACCTCTACCCAAACTAAAAGCACATGGAACAAAATCTATGTGGAGGCAAGGCAGGGAAGGGATTAGAGTATGAAAAGGGGAGGTGGGGGTCGATACCAATACCCTTTTCCCTTCACCAACTAAAAGGAATACAAGAAGATTTAAGGGAGAAATTGAGGGTTCAAAAACAATGAATATTTTCCATGTGGTGGGAGAAAAGGGGCCTAAAAGGCCTTTGCTTGCAAAATTGGAGCTTTGACATCCACAAATGCTCTTGTATGTAATTCTTGGTGTTGTTCAGAATTTTAATAATGGGAGAATAGGTGGAAAAAACCCATAAGAAAAGAGGATACCAACAATGATTCTTGGGGACATTGGCCTTTTGATTAATAGAGGAAGAGATAAAGAGGAAAATAGAAAACAAATGGGGGTTTCAATTTATTGGGTAAGACTAAATTTATTTTATCGGTCGATTCAACACTCAAATTTGTAGAGAAGGTTTCATTAAAGGAGAGATTGAAGTATACGAAAAACAATATAAGATTGGTTCATGGAGGAAGGATATGATAGAATAAGGAAGGTAATTTTACCTATTTTCCTTGAGATTGGTCATGAGTAGAATATTTACTAGAGCCTTGTAATATGTAATCACCTATCAATTGAGTTTATCCCAAGTGGTTTGTGCTGAGGGATGTTTTCCCCCCCACCCAAGTTCAATTCCTGTAGGTGATCCGGATTTATGAGCATAATGAAAAGAATCACAAACTGAATACAATAAAACAAAGATACTGAGAACAACAATAGATATCCAGTGAAAAATAACTTCTATTGAATAAAAAAAAATAGGCTAAAACTGTAAAACTGAAAACAACTTGCTCAAATGGTGGTAGCTATATATAAGAAGAGATGTGGCTTCTACATGCATCAGTCTGAGAAGAATGATCACAATGAGGCTCCAGAGACATTTTTAGCATTACTCATGAATGCCAAAACCCTAGACATCCAAAAATCTAACCCTAGGAGATGAAACGCCAAAAGTTATGTGGCCCCGATGGGTAAGTTGGTACCTCAACTTCTCGGGGTCATAAATTTTGAATACGACCTCATTTTTAGGTGTGTGATAGCTCATTGGAAAGGTCTTTTAGAGAAATACACATTATGTCGTCAAACTCTAAATTTGTCTACAATTTGACCATGGCAAGCCAAAATAACACTGTTTAGGGCCGCAAAACAACCCTGGAAGTACATAAAGATGTGATGACATGAAAACATCCAAAATAAGGCAGTTGGATTAGGTGGGTGGCCACCAATATCCAACTGTAAGATGTGTATGGCTTCATACAACCCCCGAAGTGTACAACCCACAATTACAAAGAATTATAGAAGAACGTGTTGAACTAAAAATTGTCAATAGGAGCTAGTTGGAATAGGTGGGTGGCCACTAATATCCACCTAGATCAGTCCTCCCCTCTTAGGAAGCAATTGTCTCCATTGCATTGAGTGCCCCCATTAGGTGAGGAAAATTCTACTAAATTTGGCCCTGTGTGAGCCACTTGCCTTGGTGGAGGAGTTGCCCTGCCTTGACAACCCGATAAAGCTAGATCCTCTGTTGGCGAGTGCCATTGACCTGTGTGTCCCCTATCTAATCAATGGATTATTTTTCCATGCAGTCAGTATTGATATTTATTGGTGTCAATTATTCTGCGATCTCTGAGGTGTCCAATAATGGTGGAAAATATAGTCGAAGGAGGTCCACATTGAACACTGGGTGCAAGCCAAGGGAGGGTGGATTGTTGAGCTGAAAAGATTTGCTACCCAAAAACTTGGTGATAGTGTAAGGCCCATAACAAAGGGGGTGGAGATTTTGATGGAGCTCTGTAAGGTGCTCTTTCTACAAATGTAACCAGACCTTGTATCCCACCTGAAACTGGTGCGGTATCCAGTGTTGATCATGGCGATTCTTGTACTTAGAATTGGTTTTCTGCAAAATCTCATGAACCTGTTGGAGGATGTACTGAATACACTCAATGAATATGGTGGCTTTGTCAGCCTCAGACTAAACATGGGAAGATTCTTCCTATGTGATTACAAGAGGTAGTGCAACATAAATGGGACCCACGGGTTGGAATCCCATCCCCACATGAAATTGGCTATGGTTGGCGAAGCTATGGAGAGCCTTGTTGAAGTTGTGTTGAACATAGAGAATAATCTCATCCCATGTACATGAATGCTTAGAGTTGTACATGTGAAGGATGTGCACAATCATCTGATTGATGACCTTTGTCTGGCCATCGGTTTGGGGGTGGAAAGAAGTGGATTTAGTGAGCTTGGTGTCCAACAGTCACCAGAGACTCGACCAAAATGTGTTGAGGAATTTTCTATCCCAATTTGAGGTGATGGTTGTGGATGTTTGGAAAACATCAGGAAGACATTCTCTAAAGATAATAATTAATAATATAATTCTTAATTGATTATTAACTATAGTATATAATAAGTAAATAATAATAAATAGTTATTGATTATTCAAGGGACGCATCCTTTCATGGATGGTCACCTTATGTTCCCTATATATGGAACACTCATCATTGTAATAATATATTGAATATCGATCATATCTCACATGAAGAAAACCAACATGGTATCAGAGTGGGACTAGGCTTGACTCCCTCACGGGAGGGCCTAGGAAAATGAGAGAGATAGCTTTTGTATGAGATATGTGCCCTTGCTTTAATATTTTCTTATCGTCTGAGAAGAAAGTTTTGGCCTTATACTACAATGACATCATTGAGTACAAAGCCAAAATACCTTGATAAAACAAATTCATGGAACCTATGAAAGACATGGCACCATTTATTTAGAATTGGAAGTACAAAACATGACTACAATCAGTCACCTAGTCTGTAATGGTATGGAAAGTGAATTCCAATGTCTCAAAGGGAACTCCTTCCAAGTTGTGAATGGTGGGGACCTATCACTTTCTTTCATAAACATCAAATGGTGTACACACATAATTTTGATTAATAAACAAAGGCGAGGAGTCGGAGCCTATTATCTATTTCCACGTTCGTTTGGCAATAAAGTTGGTTTCATGTACAGACATAAATGACCTACATTGGTTGGAGAAGTCAAATAATCCTCGAATAAATATTTCTACACTGTATAATGTACGCAGTTATTTCCATCAAATGTGTTGATTTGTTTCAGGATGTCGAGTGTATATTTCGCCAAAAAGGGAGATAAGCCAATAAGAGAATGGAAATTCCGCTATAGTAGACAGTTATAGGGTTCTTAGCGATACCCCACTTAGGATAGCTTGACTGAAAAGGGGACTGACTTAGCCTTTGTCTCTGTCGGTGGTTTAAGCCATTGAAGAAGCACTGGTTGAACTAGCACCACCATCAACCGCACTTAGCTTTGCGGTAGGGTAGGTTAAATGTTGACGGTTTCTCAAAATTTTAAAAATGCATTAACTAAAAAGGCAGGTGGGAGGAAGGCACCAGAAAAACATAAACATGTGATAGTTGAGTTCAAAAGCTATCGTCCATGTGTCCTGCATCAACAAGGCATGAAAATTATACCCATAACCTTGGAGGTGGGTTACAACATTCTTTTGCCAAATATTTGTGTTGAAAGAAAAAGTATTTCAGATTTTTTCGCTAGCTTTGCAAATGGACGCCTTTATCATCAGATTTGTATGGTCTCGCAGTTTGCATGCAACTGTAGAAATATTTGCCTCACTGAAAACAAATCAAGATGAACCTGATGCAAGAAAGGCCATGCGTGTTCATGTTTCAATAGATGATGGGCGTGGTATTTTGTATGATAAAGAGGTTTGAGATATGTGTATGAACTTCATCCTACCAGGGTGAGACACTACTTTTGCAGCGCTCTCTTGGTTCTTTTGGCTTCTCATCCAACACCGAACCATAGAAGAGAAGGTATTGTTAGAAATCCAATGGATCTTGGACCGATCATGATCAGATGATGATCCCCAAAGGACTTATTGACTAACTTTACGGTGGAAGATATTAAATATATGTTTGAGGAAACATCATGAGACAGTCTCCCCGAAGGGTCTTTTGTAGACTAGAAGGGGGGGATGTAGACTTCATACTGACATGCCTCAGACGGTTAGATGAAGGAACCAAGACATTAGTTTTATGAGGAAACCTCGATATGTCTTGTGAGACATTGGTTTCACGAGGAAACCTCGATATGTCTTGTGAAACATTGGTTCCATGAGGGAACTTCGATATAGCCTAGAAAATGGTTCCACAAGGGAACCACGAGATGTCTAGTATGGACATAGTTAATGGGTGAAGCCTAAGGTTGGACACTTCAGGATATTTGGGTGTCCAGTATACATTCATATATCCAAAGAGAAAAGGACCAAGCTAGACCCTTCAAGAAGAAAAGGTACATTTGTGGGTTACAGTGAGTCTTTGAAGGCATATCGGATCTACATCCCTGGTCAGAGACAAATTGAGGTGAGCAAAGATGTTACCTTTGAGGAGGAGGTAGCCTTCATGAGATCTAGAGGATCTCACATGGATATTGATAGTGAGAAAGAAGAAGAGATGGTTCATTCTCCCCTTCACCCTCCAATAGTTCAGAGGGAGACAGTTGAGCCTATTTATCCCATTCATCTTGTACCTCCAGTTGATGTTCCGAGAGATATTGTGGTAGGTCAGAAGAGACCTACATGGGCTCGTCAGACTCTGCAAGAGGCAGAAGGACATGTAACTCCTCATGGTACCTTTCGAGAGAGAAAGAGACCTCAGAGATATTGGTGCTATACCGTAGCTATGAGCCACATCATTGATTCTGAACCTTCATGTTATGAGGAGGCATCTAGTCAACCAGTATGGAGAGATGCCATGATGGAGGAGTATCAGTCCATCATGAAGAATGATGTGTGGGATATTGTTTCGAGACCTGAAAGGAAGTCTGTAGTGACTTCCAAATGGATCTATAAGATCAAACATACAGCCGACGGAAGCATCGAGAAGCACAAAGCAAGATTTGTTGCTAGAGGATTCTCTCAGGTGGAGGGAATAGATTATGAGGAGACATTTGCTCATGTTGCTCGATACACTTCTATCCGGACGATTATTTTCCTCGCAGCATCCATGGGTTGGAAACTACATCAGATGGATGTGAAGACAACCTTTCTCAATGGAGAGATTAAGGAAGAAATATACATCGAGAAACCAGATGGTTTCGTCATACATGAGAAGGAGTCTCATGTGTGTAGGTTGAAGAAGGCCTTGTATGGACTCAAGCAGGCACCTTGAGCTTGGTATGTGAGGATTGATGGACACCTGATGAGTTTGGGCTTCAACAAAAGTGTTGTTAATCCCAACCTGTACTAAAGACTATTAACGGTGAGGCCTTGATTTTGGTCCTCTACGTTGATGATTTATTCCTCACCGGTACAAAGAGCCTTATTATTGAATGCAAGTATGCATTGGCCTCTGAGTTTGAGATGAAGGACCTTGGTATGATGCACTACTTCTTGGGACTAGAGGTGTGGCAGAGAACTGATGAGATCTTCTCGAGTCATGGGAAGTACACAGTTGGGATATTGAAGAAGTTTGAGATACTAAACTTCAAGCCCATGGCTATACCAATAATGATGAATCTAAAGAAACTATGTGTGTCTTCTTTCGATTCTGACGAGATTGATTTGACCCCGTACAAACAACTGATTGGATCATTGATGTATCTGGTTAACACTAGACCATATATTTGCTATGCAGTGAGTGCACTTAGTCAATTTATGAGCCAACTGAGATAGACACACTAGATTGTTGCGAAGTATGTGTTGAGATACTTGCGAGGCACAGTTCGACATGGTATGAGATATACTTCTAGTATTGATATAATATGGTAGGAATATATTAACTCTGATTGGGTAGGGAGCGTAGTGGATAGAAAGAACACCTTCAGGTGTTGCTTCAATTTGGGATCTTCCATGGTTTCCTGGTGTAGCAGGAAACAAACTTATGTGGCTTTGAGCACAACAAAAGCAGAGTACATTGCATTAAGTATGACAGTCTGTGAAGTAGTGTGGCTTCACAAGCTCCGTGCCGACTTATTTGAACATGTGTTGGATTCCACCATTATTCATTATGGTAACTAAAGTTGTGTGAAGATCTTTGATAATCCAGTGTTTCATGACAAATCGAACCACATTGATATCAAGTACCATTACATCCGAGACATGGTGCAGAGGAAGGGAGTATTTGTGCAGTACCTTCCTACAGATGAGCAGGTTGCTGATGTTCTTACCAAACCAAGACGAAGTTCAAGTACTTTCATGATAGAATTGACATAGCAAAGAATGCCTCCCTCCCTGAGAGGGAGTATTGATGTTTGCAGCTTCCTGAGACATTCTCCATATCGTACTCCTTTGTGACTGAGTTGATTTGATCTGTGATGACACTTATCCGAGAAGGGATAAGTGGGGCACCTATCCAAGAAGGGATAAGTGCGGTTGGGCTTATAACCCAACGTCCCATGTGGAGAGCACATGAGGACATGTCAAGGGAGTTGACCCTTGACGTCATACACTATGGGAGTGACCCTAGTGTTTCTAGAGGGTGTAGCCTCTAGAAGTCCACATGGAGTGCCATGTGTGACAAAATTTCTCCAAATCATACTCCTTTGTGAATTGAGTTGATTTTATCTGTGAGGATACTTATCCGAGAAGGGATAAGTGGAACACTTATTCGAGAAGGAATTAGTGCAGTTAGGCTTATAACCCAATGTCCCATGTGGAGAGCACATGAGGATATGTCAAGGGAGTTGACCCTTGACGTCATACACTATGGGAGTTGACCCTAGTGTTTCTAGAGGGTGTAGCCTCTACAAGTCCACATGGAGTTCCATGTGTAACAAACTTTCTATAGATCATACTCCTCTGTGAATTGAGTTGAGTTGATCCGTGAGGACACTTATTCGAGAAGAAATAAGTGCATCTCGGCTTATATCCCATCGTACCATGTTCAGAGAACATGAGGACATGTCAAGGGAGTTGACCCTTGATGTCTCACACTATGGGGAGTTGACCCTTGATGTCTCACACTATGGGGAGTTGACCCTAAGTGTTCCTAGAGGGAGTAGCCTCTAGAAGTCCACCTGGGAGTGCCATGTGTGACAAATATTTTACTACTATGGTGGTTTTGTACCACTGGTGGAGACTACGTGTCTCTAGAGAGTAGTTGTGTACTACTATGGAAAGATACCTCCCTAGCTAAGAGGGAGTGTTAATGTTTCAACATTGGGCATAACTTCTCCTATATTGGGCTGCAGACCAAGGGAGATAGGATACATTTATCACAAAGGTGCACTTGTGATAAATGGGCCAAGACATAGTCCCTCCTTGATCATGACAAGGAATAATATGGACTCGAGGTGCTTGAAGTGATTTCCATGTGTCAATTAGCATCAAGCCGACATTCACTCATAGGTGTGTGCCTGTGGTGAAAGATCTTGGTATAGTCTTTGTCCTAGTCATGGCGATTTGACAAGGAATGATAAAGACTCGAGATGCTATGTGATATTACATGCGGACCAAAAGTGAGCCTAATATTAGAGAGAGTTAATTGGCTCAGAGGGAGAGCCGCAAAAGGAGTTTCTCCTTGGTTCAGGTGGGAGAGAGATGTCTCCCAAAACTGATAGACAAGTGTCATGAGTCTAGGGTGAAGTTTGTATACTTCAAAGACAAGAGTGGCATGTTGCAGAATGTCTCCCTCGTTGAGAGGGAGTGTTGATATTTGTACAACATCGAGAAGACATTCTCTAAAGATAATAATTAATAATATAATTATTAATTGATTATTAACTATAGTATATAATAAGTAAATAATAATAAATAGTTATTGATTATTTAAGGGACGCATCCTTTCATGGATGGTCACCTTATGTTCCCTATATATGGAACACTCATCATTGTAATAATATATCGAATATCAATCATATCTCACATGAAGAAAACCAGCAATGGTTTGTGGTATCCAAAAATGGACCCATACCCATTCGAATAAGAGCTTGGCAATATTTGTCGCTATGATGCTCTTCTTGTAGGTTGTGATAATGCCCATCTTCGAAAACCAATCAACCACCACAAATACACAATCATTTTCATGCTTGATGGATGGAAGGCTAGGCATGTAATCCATCAAGATGGATTCATAAGGCCTCTCGAGAGTAGGAAGAGGGGTGTATAAGCCTTTCTTATTGATGGATGGCTTGGAAATGGCACATGAAGTGCAAGATCTGATATACTTGTTGATGTCTTATCAAAGTTTTGTCCAACAATTTGTTTTCTATAGAATGACCACAATTTTCTCCATGGCAAAATGTCTTGCCATCTAAATGTAGTGAGCCTCCCAAATCATATTTGCACACTCGCTTGTGGGAACATAGAGGTAGCCCAGATGGCATAACAATCCACCCTGGATGTGAAAATCGGTGACATTCGCTCCTATACCCAAGAGTTGATAGGTGGTAGTGAAGTCAGGGTCACACTGATAAAGTTGGGGCCACTCATATGCCTCATGCCCATAGGGATGGAACACTGTGGTGAGTGAAACAACAAGAGGGTGATTGAGGCAGTCAGCGACATGATATGTGCTCCCTGTTTTATACTTGATGTTGAGATGGAACTACTTTAGGTATGTGGAACACTTTTGATGGCGATCGTTCTGCAATCCCCTGTGTCTATATGAACTATATAGGCTTGTGATCAGTGTGGATAATTGTCTCCTTTCCCAGAATGTAATGTTCCCATTGATTGGATGCTTGCATAATGGAATACATTTATTTTTCATAGGTGGGGTATTTTCGGACAATAACTTAGAGTGTCTTACTATGGTATGCTATTAGATGACCATGCTGAGTGAGAACCACGCATACAACATAGTCAGAGGCATCAATATCAATCTCAAATAGTTGTTGCAGATTAGGTAAGGGGAGTACTGGAGCTGAGCACAATCGATGCTTCAGATAATCAAATGCTTGTTATTGTGTCTTCCCCCATGAAAATTTTTCCTTTCCACTGCCTTTGGTTACTTGACTAAGGTCCCATGCAATATGGGATAATCCCAACATGAACCTTCGGTAGAAGTTAGAAAGTCTTAAGAAGCTTCGAAGCTTGGTTAGTGTGGTCGGGATTGGCCAGTCATGAATGACTTGGATATTTGTTGGATCCACATGTACCCCATGCTCATCAACAACGTGTCCCAAGTATTGTACCCTTTTCATGCCGAAGGATTATTTTTCCAAGTTGGCATATAACTTGTGTTGCCGCAGAGTGCCCAAAACCTATTGAATATGATGCATGTGGTCCTCCCAAGTTCTGCTGAAGATGAGGATGTCATCCAAATATACCACCACAAAAGAGTTGGTGAATGGTCTCAATACATCATCCATCAATCTCATGAAAGTTGTCAGTCCATTTGTTAAGCCAAATGGCATGACCAACCATTTGAAGAGACCTTCTTTAGATTTGAAAGTTGTCTTCCATACATCAGTTGGTTCGATGGGAACCTGGTGGTAGATAGACTTTAGGTCATTATTGTTGAAGAAAATTTCAACCTTGAGTTGGTCAAGAAGGTCATCAATTCGGGGAATTGGTGACTAATTCCTAGCTGTGATTTGTTTAATGCTTTGTAATTAATGAAGAGACACCAGGTCTCATCTTCCTTCTGCACCAACATAATCGGGCTTCTGTAATGGGAGGAGTTGGGTCAGATTTTCCCCTTTTGAAGCAGCTCTTGGATCTGGCGCTTGATTTCAGCTCATTTTCCATCAGCGAGCGATGATAGAATAGTCCATTAGGCAACAATGCACCAGGGGTTAGATCAATTGGATGCTTGACTTGGCAGTGTGTTGGTTCCCCGGGGGGTGAGGAGAAGATGCATATGTACTCTTCCACGATCATGTCCACTTTCTTTTGTTGCAAAGAGAGGCTCTGTGTAGAAGTCACAAATGTGGTGGTGACCTTTTTATTACTGTGAGCATGGATCACAAAGAAGATGAACTTCTCGGTCTGTGAAATGACCTTACTGCATTTCTTAGCATAGATTAAAGAAATAGCGGTAGGCAGGGATACCTCTGGTATCTTGTACAATTGTCTACCCAAAGTAATAATAACACTGCGGGGTCTAGACTCATACACAACATGTCACTTCCACAAATATGGCTGGTCTAAAAGAACAACAAAAACTTCAAGGGGAGAAATATCACACAATACCTCATCTTTGAAGGGCTTGATGGTGTTATCTCCCAAAATGAATCAGTCAATTTGCTCCATTTTGTAGGTGATAGCATGGTTACAAATAGGGTTGTATATAAATTTTAGAATTTTGAAGTGTCAAAACATAGGATTTAAGGTGTTATCCTAGAAATAAATCGATCCTCAAAAGGTCTTTTCAAAAAATCTAAAAAGATATTTTCAACGGCTAACATCTGTTTTGAAGTTGAAGTTAGCTAGTGAAAGCCTCATGTTTCAACGGATAAAGGGTACTCCCAACAACAAGCGAGCCAGTGAAAGTGTTAACACAGGTTTTTCCTCCAACGACTTTAGAAACCCAAAAGGGTACGCTAGACACATGTCATACGGTCATCATGGCAAGTTAATGGAAGCAAATAAGTGGTTACACCTCTTCGCCATGATCTAGCAGGATATCATGATAGATTTTGATCACGTATTTCGCGTGGTAAACAGAGAAGGGTTTGAAGATGTGAAGAACTCTTAATCGTCATTACAGCCAAAGGTTAAAGTACCATATATCTGTTGACATCAAATCAAATCATCATTTCTTATTTCAAACTCACGGTGTTTAAAAATTCTATTATGGGGTTTCATATGTCAATTGATAACACAGGGTCATTTTCACCAGCGCCAACCATTTCTTTATTTAGAAAGATTATTGTGTCAACCATGTACAGATTAATTGGTGATTAAGTTGCATATGGCAAGGAATCAAGGAGGATCACTTCTGAGGAAAGAATTATACAACTTATCTTTTTTGCAGTCTCATCCAGAGGTTCAGAAGCGTTTCTCAGATGTAGGATGTATGACCTATCTAGAAAAATTGTAGGAGGGCTATCACCAGGTGATAGCAGAGACTTTTGCAAATTCATACGATGGAAAGAAAGCTACAATATGTTCTTTGGAACTGATAGTTGATGAAGCTGCCATTGTTTCAGCAACTGGCTTACCCAGAACAGGTCAAAGTTGGTTTAAAACAACTGTAACGAAGAATTTGGATTTTAGATCATACCTCAAAACAGAGTTCCAAAGTATAACCTGGAAGAAAAGTATCCCTGTTTCTTACCTTGAAGATGAATGACAAGTTCTGTTCAAATGCATTAGACTATATGTAACCTTAGAGGGTAGGTATGACAAGTTGATGTTATATCACTTTATACTCCTAGATCACTTCAGAGGGAAGGTCCTTGAGGTAGACGATCATCTTGGAAGAATTGAGACAGAGAAAAAGAACTTGGCAGCACTTTGACTTTTGGGAAGGTTTTGAGACCCAAACTCAACCTATGAATGAAAAGAAGAAAGTAGGCAAGAAGCAACCAACTCCTCAGAGTAGCTCAAAGAGAAGGAGAGCTCTCCCAAAGTCACCAGAAGAGAAAAAATCTAGCTTAAAGCCCAAGAAAGCTAAAAAGAAACTAGATTTCGAAACAAATCTAGAGCCATCCATAGTAAAGAAGGAAAATGTTCTAAATCTGCCATACACAGATTCATACACAGAACCAAAAAAAGATGATGAAATTCCAGACATCAACAGTCCAGAGCACTCCATGGAACCTGCACAGGATTTTGAAGTTTTGACTTCCAAAGATGAAGTTGAAACCTCAATAAATAATAAATCAAAGAAATCATAGAATATTAAGGAGATGAAAGAGATAATAGCACAACAGGAGATTCTAGAAAGGGTGATAAAGGCAAGATATAAAAATTTATCAGAGAATTTTGCAAATACCAATGTAGCTTTTGAGAAGCTAGCACTTGAAGGCATAAAGGATAAGAAGAAGAAGAAAAAGATCACAAAGGACTATAACAGCTTATGTGGTTAGCTAAGCGTCTGAAGAGGAAAATCAAAAAGTTGAAAGCAAGAATTAGCACACATCCAGATTTACAAGTGCTTGCACAGGTCGCTGTAAATTTGCAGGGAGATTAAAAAAGACTAATACAAACAATGATTTTTTTTTTGAACACGAAAGGTTTTCCTTTTGATTAAAAAAAAATTTTCACCAGCACATGAGGCGCATTTATAACCAATTAGTTGTTGAAAAGCAGAGCTTTCATCGGCTAATTAGCAAATTCTAATGCAAAATAGCTGGTGAAACTGCAGAGAAAGACTTTTGAATATTTTGAGCTCGAACAGAGCAATTTTTGGGTGATTTAAAAGATAAGAGAGCATCAAAAAGATTAATCACCAAATCATGAAATATTCGGTTTCAAAGATTCATGGAGATATAGGAGGTGAATACCTAAATGGTCAACTAAAACTTTGTTCACAGTTGTTTAAATTTTTCAGTTTTGAAGACATGTGTCAACACATCAGAGACACATCAGGGGCGCATCATGATAAAGACCAAATGTCAAAGACATTTTGAAGACAGTTCGATTCATATAAAGTAGTTTTTCAATTACCTGATTGTAATTAATTTGCACTTTGTTTTCTATATTTAGAAATCTAGATCCATTTTTCAGGGATCTGAGATCTATTGTAAAGGTTATAAATACTTATCGTTTTGATAAATAAAGGGTTCGATTTTGGATACAGAAGATTCTATATTGTAAACAAACTTTTCCATATGATAATACAAATCACAGTTTTCTCTCTCTATTGATGTCAGATTCTCATCTTTCTTTCTGTACTCTTATTCAAGTTGTTTTAGTTGTAGAATGACTGTCATCTCATTGGTTAGCTCATAACTTGATTAATAGTTTTTCATCATTGTTTATTAAACCCTACATTTGTATTTGGTTTATAAGCATTGTTTTCTCACCCACTCAAAAGCTATCATCTGATTATTGATCCTTGAGAGCACTGGTTCATTTGATTCTCATTTTTACTGTCTGAATACCATACTGTAATTGAGTTGTCCCATTGATCCACACATACAAAAATAAAAAAACAAGTTTACCGTAAGTTACCAAGCATCTTTGTCTTACAACCTCAAAGAGTTTCTTGGAGTGATAACAGATGGTATATCTCGTCCTTGGCGAAGCCAGCCAATGGTGTAGGGTTGCGGGTGCAGTTTTATCGACTAGTCCATCTGCTTGATGACCTCTACTGAAATCAGGTTCTTATGACTGTCGATATCAACAATGAAATGCAACAGAGTCCCCTTTACCCACATCTATAAGTGAAAGAGGCATTCCCCTTCCTCTGGTTCTTTTGGTTCGCTTGGTTGGACTTTGGTGGTAGTGACAGTGGCACTGGGTTCGAAATTGATGATCCACTTCCCACTTTTTAGATTTTATTTGGATTCATAATCTACCTCTAACTCGGAAGCTTTCAGCTCGACCATGAGTGACATTCTTCAGTGTTGTGCCAAGGGATTTTATGTTATTCACACCATTTTCCCGTGTCCTTCTTCGACTTCTCATTACCCTTCTTGGGTTGCAGCTTAGACTGGTTGTCCTGAGAGTAACCATATTTTCTTTGTCCCTTGTTTTTTGGGTTGGGGCTGCCTTTTCCCTACTTTGGCTGTGAGGAGTTTGCAAATCCAAACTCTCACCTCTTCTACTTAAATTTTTGCTCGATCTTGAAAACATACCTATAAGCCGCACCTAATGATGTGATATCCAGAAAACCCATTTATGTTTGAATGTATCTATGAAAATAGTTGCGATATTTGAGCACTAGAGGTTGCTCAAAGTCTTTGATACCTAATTTGGTGCGTATGGTATGGAAAATATTGGTGAAATCTAGTACTGTCTGGTCCCTTTTCTGACGTGGTGTGGTCCATCTTATGTATTGGTCCTCGTAGCTTCCAATAGGGTAGTATTGTTATTTAATGGAATCCCTGAAGGAATCCCATGTGGGGGTGACTGAAAATATTGCATATTCCTCTATGGTCATTTTCTAAGAGTAAGTATCCCACTAGTCCTTAACATGGGGGACAACCTTGAGGAGTGCAAAATTAATCTTTTCCCTGTTGGAAAAATTGTGGACCGAAAAATACCCTTCGAGCAGATTCAACCATTTATCTACAACATCCGCATCTATTAGTCCTTCAAATAATGTAATATCAAAATTTACTTATACCTGTAAGGGAGTTGCATGGCCACTTGATGAAGATGTGTCTCCTGTGGGCAGTCACTAAAGGATCTATGCAAAGTTTTCCATCATTTTGTTCCTTTGTCGCGCAAGGGATTACTTGAGCAACATTTTAAAAGGATCTCTTGCTCCATAATATTTTTTCTCTTACCAGTTGGCAAAGACTCGACTGGTTCGAGTCCCAAATTCTTGTACCCAGATCTTGTCGGGGACATGCATGAAGAAAAATAAATGAAGAGCAGTCTGCTTTGATACCATTGATCAATATTTATAAGCGAAACGAAAATAATAACAGATTGAATACAATAAAACAAATATTTTGAGAACAAAAATAGATATCCAGTGAACAATAACTTATATTGAATAAATAAATGATCTAAAAATGAAGAAGACTTGATAAACTTGATTAAATTAATTGCAAGTGAAATGTTATGTGTTTAAAGCAACCAGATCAATTTGCAACACATAATAAAGGATTACTTATGTATAAATAAACATAGACAGCAGCATAAATCATTGAACATCAGACATAAACACAACAACTTGATAAAGGAGTTCACGCCACTCCGGGCTACATCTCCTGGTCCAGCCTCCAAATGGATCTTTTATATTAAATTGCTCAAAGTGCTTAAAAACATGTCTTACAGTGCTCAAATCAACAAAATGACTGCTCCAATGGCTCCGCAGCGTCTCAAAACCCCTGTCTAGGCTCTGACGGCACCTGAAACAGTCGAAAAATGAAGAAGATAGCCTCCTTGAAGTTCTCCCCTTCAACTATGTTGTCTCTAGTTCTACAATCTGCACCCTTGTTCTCCAAACTTGGCACACACGCTCATTTAAAGCATAAAGAACCCAGTCTCGTGCATAACCGCACACCGGTACAAACCATAGGACGGTTAGGGGCGCCCAGCCCTTAACCGCCTCGGCACTGGGTCATATGGCTCACGCGACCATAGGCGCGGCATAAAATTCGTTTGACCGTTTTTAAAACTCTCGCGTGGTTACACACCGACTAAACCACGGGTTCATATGTATTAAACCAAAGGTTATAATACCCGCATGTATTTTAATATACAAACGTTAACATATATGCAATGTTATATTGCAATATACAATGCGCGCGTTTACATTACAATGTTATACATATAATATAGTTCGTAGACTATATGCAATCCCGTGCTATATATAAACATGCGGTTATATGTGTTTACAATGAAACCATGGGTCGGGGCTTGGGGCCCCGGCCCGCGCCCTTTTCCACACAATACAACATCCAAACTTAAATATATATGCGTCGAACTATATAACAAGGAACAAGTGTGGGTTTTTTGGCTAGCGTAGTGTTATGAAATCTTTGGTGTTTGGGAGGTCCGGGGGTCGAACCCCGTGGCCTCCAAACCATTTTATAGAAACACAAAAACATAAGCCAACCACATAGCGACACGTGTCAGCATATCACTAGTCAATGATCACCCAACCAGACTGTGCCACATCATTAATATGCCACGTCATCATGATGGTACGGCCCTCCACGTGGCCGTACGGACTGTATGGACAGGTACAGTCAGCATCCCAAATTTTTCCCTGTTTGACTTGGCGGTCAAATCGCGATATCTCCTCCATACCGACTCCATTTGCGAAAATAAATATACCGTCGTAATCAGGAAAACGAGGCGGACGTAATGGCACCGTTTTCATCTCAATCCGAACACCTTGAAAATTGAGCAAAATTTGATCCCCTGATCACACCTCCCCATTAGGAAGCTTTTGGACCACCAAAAGACTATCTCAGTCTATGTGAAGATGAGGGTAAAGTTCCCTCACCCTTCCAACCTCAATCCACTTGGCCTTGCTTGGATTCGTCCCTTTAAG
>ML778601.1:617724-628187 GCA_009831015.1 Picea engelmannii | reverse complement strand
GCAGAGCATATCATAGGGAAAATTTTGTATGGGGTATCCATGCCAATAGCATAAATTTGAACCAATGTTAAGTCTTATTCTAACAAAATGATAAAAGAAAAATATTCTCTTCCATTCATGGGTGCTAATGTATAATCTAGAAGAACTAGGAAAGCATAGTGGTCATTGTATCCTTTAACACCATGATGATGTTTATGAAAATGTCTCTCAACTCGTCATCAAAATACATGCAACTATGATTCTCCTTCTTCAGTTGGAGAAAAAGAGGAAAAACACCGGTAGGACACTATGGGTTTTTGTTTGTCAAATTCGTTGCCCCCTATGTCTAGGTTCCCATTTATCATGACTTCCTCCATCAAGAATCCATTGATCATGCCAAGGTTGTCTGGAAATTATTATTGCCAGAGAAGAAGATGGACGTTTTTGCAGTAGGTCACTATCCACAATGATATTGATTAGGTCATTGTTCGAGACACAACCTTTGCAATTTATCAGGACAACCATGAATTTTCCTAAAAATCCCCAAGATTCAATGGGATTTTCATCAAAAGGAGTCATGATCGAACAATGGAAGACACTTAGTTCAGTGGGTGGAAATTTATTTGATCATTTCAACTAGTTTTGTTCTACACTGCATTGAATTGTATTGTATTTATATTTTCCTAGAAAATGTTTTTTGTGTTCCTTTATATGGCATGAAATTGCATTGAAAAAAACTACCCCTTATGCACACAAAAATGTTGTTACTTTATTCCCAGAAGGGTATGTGATGAGATCCATTTCATTTATGTTATGGAAATAAATGGGATAGGGCTATGTTTGAGGGAAAATATTGTATATTTCAATTATAGGAATTGTCTTTTAAAGACCCCTTTTGATTTTAGCTGAACCAGAGCTCTTTTGAGAACCTTTGGGTTCTTGTAATGTGATCATGCGGTAGACTGATTATCACTGTGAAGAAAAGGATAACTGATTTATTTGGAAGTCAATAATAGAAATCTCCTGGAATTTTTAGAGAAAGTGAGGGTGTGGATTCCTCACAGAATCGATCCATAGAACATCTATAGGGAATTTTGGATGCCTGATCATCGCTGCAGGGTCTGTTATGAACATGATTCTAGTAAACTCTATTAAACCGATGACACCATTGTATAATATGCAATAGATTGTTTTGCAGGAAGTGCATGCATAATACAATTTTGGTATCTAGGGATGGTCGAAGTAATGGGGCTGGAAAAGATGGGGAGAGGATCAAGGTCTGTAATTTTTATTTCAGGGTTTGGAAACATGAGAGAGACTCTCACTGTAATGGGATACAATTTCATATGAAGTTGTCATTGCATGGTATATGTCCTCTTGTTACGCATTTGGAAAGTATTAGCAGGAACATGGTGTATGGGTGCCTTGATAAATCATTCATACACATCTCTGAAAGGGACATGTGGGAGGTCCATGACCAGAGAACTAGGGTAATAATCGAGACCAAAATTACAAACACTATCGAAGTTGTGGCAATGAAACAGGTCCTCAAGAATGGGGTGGTGAATTTACATGGCCATGGAGGTATGCCCTAAATGGAAAATAAATACATGATAACTAGCTTGGTAAGGTGGTTTGGAAAATAGGTTTTTCTCGGTTAATAGGTTTTGGGAAAAGTTGTCCCTATATACATGTCTGCGATATAATAATAAGAAATGAACATAATTCTATGTTTATTTTTCAAAATCACCTTGCATAAGATTATTTTTGTATGAAATCTAAAAATAGGAAAAGACTAATATGGATTTTTGTATTCACCACACCATTTTCTTTGGAAATAGGTCACTTGAAAACTCTTCAATGTGGCTTGGGAAGAAGGAACCAATCAATTTAAGAGGACATCAAATTCTTCATATTGGAAGGGATTCCCAAGTGATCAATGAAGAACCCCAGGTAGTGGATTGAATTTTTCCCTAAAGATAACTTCTTTTGTTTGACTTGCAATTTGTGAGAACATAGCAGATTGAATATTGCACTCATATAGTGAAGGTGATTGACCTATCTACAGTCCCTTACCGTAACCAAATTGTATATTTGGGTCATTAGGGGGCCTAGTCATAGCTATGCCCTTTGATGACCAATATCTACAATCGGGTTAAGGATGTTCGTTAAACACCATAATTTCATCAAGATAAATGACAACAAAATCGCCTAAATGTGGATGAAAAATGCCATTAATGATTCACATGAAATTCTATGGCGCATATTGTCTTTAAAGATAGTTTTTTGAGTCACTAGTTCTCATATGAACTTGGCGGTCACCCACTATCAGATCCATCTTGGTGAAATGTCGAGCATATTCAAGATGATCCAACAAATCCCCAATGCTAGGAAAGGGGTATCGAGTCTTCATGGTGATATTGTTAATGTGCCGATAGTAAGTAACTAAACCACACATGTTAGCCTCTTTCTTAGTTATCCATATTGGATCCATAGAACATATATACAAACTTTTAGATGCCTAATCATAGCTATAGGGTATGCTATGAATCTAATTCATAGTACATGCTATTCTACTAGTGAAACCATTGTTGAATATGCGGTCAATTGTTTTGCAGGAAGTGCATGTAGAACATAATTATGGTATCTAGTGATGGTTGAAGGAATGGGGGAGGTGAAGATGGGGAGAGGATCAAGATCTGTAATTTTTGTTTCAAGGTTTGGAAACATGATATAGCCTCTTAGTGTAATGGGATAAAATTGCATCTGACACAGTCTCTCCATGGAATATGCCCTCTTGTTACGAGTTTGGACAGTAGTAGTAGAAGCATGGTGTATGGGCGCCTTGATAAACTGGTCATACACCTATGTGAAAGGAACATGCAGGAGGTCCACAACCAGAGAACTAGGGTAACAATCGAGATTGGAATTACATACACTATTGTAGTTGTGGCAATGAAACACTTCCTCAATAATGGGGTGGTTCCTTGACATGGCCATGGATGTGTTCCATAAATGGAAAAGAAATACATGATAGGTAGCATGGTAAGATGGTTTGTACAACTATTTTTTTGTAGTTAATAGGTATTGAGAAAAATTTGTCCCTATATATACATGCTTGCGGCATAATAATAAGAAATGAACACAAGTGTGTGTTGATTTTTTAAAATCACCCTGCATAAGTTTATTTGTGTATGAAATCTAAAAATATTAAAAGAGTAATCTAGATTTCTGTATTCACCACAACATTTGATTCAACATCAGGTCGCTTGAAAAATCTTCAATGTGGTTGGGGAAGAATGCACCGATCAATTTAAGAGGACATCACATTCTTGAGATTAGTAGGGATTCCAAATTGATAAATGAAGAACCCCAGGTAGTGGGTTGAATTTTTCTGTAAAGAGGACTTCTTTTGTTTGAATTTCAATTTGTGAGAATGGAGCAGATTGAAGATTGCACTCGGATGGTGAAGGTGATCAACCTAGCTACAATCCTTGACCATAACCCAATTGTAGATTTGGGTCATTGGAGGGCCTAGTCATAGCTAAGCCCACTAATAACCAAACCCAATTGTAGATTTGGGCCATTGGAGGGCCTAATCATAGCTAGGGCCTCTAATAACCAAGATCTATAATTGGGTTAACGATGGTCATTAAACACCAAAATGTCATAAAGATAAATGACAACAAAATTGCCTAAACTTGGATGAAAAATTCCATTCGTGATTCACTTGAAATTCTATGGAGCATATTGGTTTTAAAGATAGTTTTTTGAGTCGCTAGTTCTCATATAAAGTTGGTGGTCACCCACTCTTAGATCCATCTTGGTGAAATTTCGAGCATAGTCGAGATGATCCAACAAATCCTCAATGCTAAGCAAGGGATATTGATTCTTCATGGTTATAATGTTAATGTGTCGATATTAAGTAACTAACTCACACACATTAGCCTCTTTCTTATTGATCCAAATTAGATAATTATATTATTTTTCATCGATATTGATGCTTTCAAAGTGGAAAAAATTGGAGGAATCAACTTGCAAGGTCATTTTAATGGCAGGTCCCCGTTTGAAAAAATGGGGTTTGAAACCTTTCAAATCTATTTTGAGGCATCAAATGAAATTTTTTGGGGTAAAAAATTTCTCACTTCTAGCTCTAACCCCTTGATGTTATTATACACATTGAGACCTTTCCAATGGTGCAAAATGCGCATCAATCGAATCTCGTATGAAAACGTTATGCCTCCCACAAGTTGACCTATTTTGTTTACCACCATGGTGTGAGTGGATGCTATGTCAGCCCCCATTACTCATGCATATGGGCTTATCCACATATGTAATTTCAAGAATGTTCTAGAAGGTCCAAAACCTTAATATGATAATTGAGGGTTGAGAAAGTCAAAACCCTGCCCCTAGATGGCTATCAGATGATGTTAAGTACTGGGCGGCTACGAGGAGAAGGGTTTACATTCTTTAGCATTGTATTTGTTCCTTAGTTGAGTAGAGAACCTAGGAGTGGCATTTTGAGAGAATAAAAAATGAGGAGATATTTTGTAGTATCCATATAGGCCATAATGTCAAAGGCAACTCCAAAGAGAGTGCTTCTTTCTTTGTACTTGCACTTGAAGTAAATATAACAAATTGGCCTCACCTTCTAGTTGGGTTTTCTATTGTGTTAGGTTTCCTAATTTATATCTTGTGTTTATTTGTGGATATTGTGAGATTATGTATTTATATTCTCTATTTTTTACATTTTATCTGTTTCCTACATATTAAGTAGAAAACCAGTAATTAAAGAATCTGAGTTATAAAGGAAATTAAGCTTCATAGTAAATATTTCAGTATTTTATTAGATATATTGTGACAAATTATCCATTGGAATATTCATGGTAGTTTACAGATCATATTGGAATTGTAGCATGTTTTCTTGGGGTATTTATGGAAATTTGTAGGGATCTAGAAATTGGTTTAAGAAGAAAGTTGTAGAACCCTATCCATCATCAATGAGTCTGTCCATAACAATTGTCAAGATCCAACAAAGTATATATTTTTGAGGATGGAAGAGAAATTTGTTGACATATATCACAATATGTCTCTCCTCATGGTGGCTCTAGTGAGCAATCATAGACCGCTCGGAGAATTTGGAGGCTCGAACTCAAAGATAAATCAGATGGGAAATCGAGGGATAATGAAGACCCATAAAAGGACTCACATAAAGAACCTAAGAAAGAGAACTCGAGTTCTAGTACCATAAACCCTTCATAGAATTTATTCAATATTGAAGAGAAATTGGACATAAAGACATACTAAGGTGATATCAAAGAATTAAAGTTGAATCATTGGTTGGATCAACTAGAATTTTATTTCAACATTCACCATACAGATGAAGATTTTTTTTTTATCATTTACCAGACTAAAGTTAGAGATCCATGCTTTAACTTGGTGGGAAATCCATACATAAACACTTAGGATGGAGGGTGAATTTCTAGTAACTACGTGGGAGGAATTCAAATCCCTCATCAAGTCTCAATTATACCCTATCAGGTATGTATAGGAGAAATGAATCCAATAGCACCACTTCATGCAGAATCAAGGGCAGAGTGTGCAGGAGTACGCCACTGAGTTCAAAAAATGACCATCATGATGGGTATCTCTCCCAAGATCATAGAATTAATCCTCAAGTATATGGAGGGTAGATATAGCCATATATGAAATAAAATGGTGCTTTTTTATCAGATTA
Source organism: Picea engelmannii (assembly GCA_009831015.1). Classification (NCBI taxonomy): domain Eukaryota; kingdom Viridiplantae; phylum Streptophyta; class Pinopsida; order Pinales; family Pinaceae; genus Picea; species Picea engelmannii. The sequence continues at coordinate 622,471 of ML778601.1, read as the reverse complement.
CAGTGGATAAGGCATGTGTATAGGAACAATATCTAGAAAACATAGACCACAAGAAAAAATAGCCAAGCGGTTCCAAGAAGAGAGACACTAGGAATATTTCAAGGAGGGGAAGAAGAAGTGGAAAGGGGGAAAGGAAAAGAATATGGTAGACACTTCACATTAGTCTAAGGATACTATCAACCATTGAAATATTTATGGTCACACTGAGGAAAAGTACTATAAACTATATCCAAAGTTGAACCTGAAGAATTGCAAGAAGGATGCAAATAAAAAGAATATTATAGTCATGGATTCAAATAATCATATCAAAAGCAGCTTTTATGTGGATGAGAATAATTCATGCACATAAGTACAAAAGGATGTGAATCTAAGTATTGTTTGTCACCAAGAAGAGAAGGAGATGATAAAACTCTTCCTCATCAAGGTCGAGGTCAAGAAGACACATGGAAGACTTCCTTCAAAACAATGCAATGTTTTTATCAATGGTTGGTCATGCCATTTGGTTTATGTAATTCAATAGCTACATTTATGAGACTAATGAATGATGTATTACACCCATATCTAGATTCATTTATTATAGTCTTTTGGGTGATATACTATTTTATAGTTCTACTTGGGAGAGCATATCTCACTTCTCATGCAGGTGTTACAGACTTTGAAGAAGCACCAACTATTGGCTAACCTCAAGAATTGTGATTTTTCTCAATACTCTTTGTTGTATTTGGGGTATGTGATCAGTGGATGGGAGCTCAATATAGATTTCTCAAAGATCGACGCCAACATGAAATGGCTAGTTCCTACAAATGTTACTGAAGTTAGGAGTTTTTTTGTGGAAACATAGTGTACTTGCAGAAGTTCATAGCTTCATTTTCAGTGGTAGTTGCACATCCACACCATAACAATGAGTGGTAAGAGTTTCAAGTGGGGGAAGAATGAGAAAAAGGATTTCGACAAGAAAAAATGAAATATTATTGAAGCACCATTTCTCACATTACTGAGTTTTCAAAACCCTTTCAAAGTGGAGACAAATTCAAGTATGTATTCCATAAGACAAGTTTTGATGCAAGGAGGAAGTCCTATATGCTATCATTCTGAAATATTTCATGGGGAAGTTCTCAACTACCCTACCTATGACAAGGAACTTTATGCCTTGGTTCAAGCTGTCAAGAAATGGAAGCACTATCTAATGCGAAAGGAGACCATCATCTACATAGATCTCCAACCTCTATAGTATTTTCAAGCCCAGAGTAAGCTACAACAAACTAGACATTACAAGTGGATGGGGTTTTTACAACAATTTCATCTAGTCATCAAGTATAAGATGGGTATCACAAATAGGTTGGTAGACATTCTTTCAAGGTCACCCACATCCAATATTATAGCTTTAGTAACTATGATGCACATGGTTCCTTTTACCCATGATGCATACAAAGATGCATACACATAAGATGAGGACTTCAAGGAGGTGTTTCAACAACTACATGGAAAAATTCATATAGAAGAAGGTGACAAAAAGGATTACTATCATTTCCATAATGGATTAATCTACAAGCTTGACAAGATCCATGTCCCTATATTTGAATGACTATAGCTAAATAGAGAGGTTCACACCTGTAAGGCTACATGAAATTTTAGTGTTTGGAAGACCATGACTAACTTACAGAGGTATGTATACTAGACTAGAATGCAAGAAGATGTAGCATGGTATATTAGAGGATGTATACTTTGTTGTACCAAAAATCCCAGTAACAGGAAGCAAGGTCTATACCATCCCTTCCATGTACCCATTCAACCTTGGGAAAACGTTTCCATGGAATTTGTGGGAGGTTTATAAAAAGCGAGGAAGGAACATGATTATTTATTTGTGGTAGTTGACAGGTTCAAAAAGATGTGCATTCTCATGCCCTTTAAAAATAATATCAAAGGAAAAGAAGCACATTTTCTTTGAACAGGTCTGGGTGCACTTTGGGATACCAAGAAGCATCATCTCAGATAGGGATACCACATTTCTCAGTACATTTTGGACTACATTATAGGAGAAGATGGACACTAAGTTGAAGAGGTCTACATCATTCCATCCATAGAAAAATGGGAAAACAAAAGTAGTCAACATGACTTTGGTGCATCTTTTGAGGGGTTGAAATCAAAATTATGTGAAGACCTGGGATGGAAATCAGATCTACATACAACACTCTTATAATAGAGAATTTCACACTTCTATTGGTAAGTCCCCTCTTGAAACTTTCTTTGCATATTTTCCACCTTCACCTTTAGATGTTGTATATGGACAACAAGGAGGAGTGAGGGAGGACCTCACAGGAGATGCATTTAAAGAAGAAACATTTGTTCACAAGTTTAGGTAAATCCTTTTGTAAGTACATGAAACATTAAAGAATTCATAGGAAAAATACAAGTCCAAACATGATTAACATAGATCCAAAAAGTCATTCAAAGTGGGAGATAGAGTTTGGATATATCTGAACAAAGAAAAACTATAGGGTCCTAGTAAGAAGATAAAGGATATACAGTATGGACCTTTCAAGATATTGGAGAAGGTGGAAAATAATTCCTACAGACTCAGTCTATCCCTATACATGTGCATTTACTCAATATTGAATGTGGAGAATCTCAAAGTCTGCGAGACTTCAATGTTGGATCATGAGGAGGAGAAGGTCCTACCTTTCATAGAGTACTTAACACCATGTGGTCAAGAAGATTTGGTAGAGGACACAGTGTTTTAGAAGAGGTCCATGTCTACAAAATAGGGGCATCATGACCTTTGTCATATTGGGTTGAAAGGACAACTTCTAGGAAAAACAAAGTGGTACTCTAGGGAGAAGGTAGAGAAAATATTTCTTCACCTCATTCAGTAAATATTTTGGGAACCAAAATCCTCCATTAATGGGAAGGTATGATCTATATTTGATAATTATATCATTTTTAATTTATCTCAATGCTTTCAGAGTGGAAACAATTGGAGGAATGAACTTGCAAGGTTACTTTAATGGAAAGTCCCAGTTTGAAAATTGGGGTTTCAAAGATTTCGAAGCCATTTTGAGGCATCAAACATCATTTTGGGGGGTCAAAACTTTCCCAACAATAGCTTTAGATGAGCTCCTTTATGCTATTCTACACATAAATACCTTTCCAAAGGTGAAAAAATTACATCAATTAGAACTTGTGTGCAAACGTTAGGTCTCCTACAAGTTGACCTACCATGTTGACCACCATGGTATGACTGTATGCCATGTCATCCCCCATTACTCATGCATATGGGGCTAGCCACATATGGATTTTTAAGAAGATTCTAGAAGGTACAAAATGTAAGGTAGCTAGAGAGGTAGTAGGGGGGCCCAGAGGGCCCATAGTGTAATAGTGGAGGTCATTCAATGTAAGGTGGACTAGGTCCACTATATTTTTAAATAAGGTCCACTATGGTAGTTAGATATAATAAATGTAAGAGGACTTCTTAGAAGATGTATCAGAGCACTTTCCTTGGCCGGAGTTGTGGGCAAATATTTTTTATTTTTGCAGATTTTTTTTCGGAGAAGAAAAAAGAGGGCCGCGATATTCCAGACATTTTCAGTATATTTCTGTGCAAAATTTGCAGAAAAGGGTTGTAGATCTGGGTTCCTCTCATAAAAACACCCAATTTGAAAAAAAAAATCATCCACAACAGAGTCCGGAAGGTCAAGATATTGCGGTTTTAAAATCTGCAATTTTCAGGGTTTTTTCTGCGGACGGCGGCGCAGTTTGTTTTTATTTCTGTAGCATTTGAAGGCCAAATTTGCCAAAATAAATTATATATCTGATTTCTTCTCACAATTTCACCCAATTTCAAAAAAAAAATCAGCTGAAACGGAGTCCGGGAAGTGAAGTTATGAGCATTTCAAGTTCAGCAGTTTTTTAGGGTTTTTCCAGAAAAAGCCGCGATTTTCTGCCGAAACTTATTTGGTCAATTTTTTTGAGTTTTTTTGTGACGGCTGCAGGACCGAAGAGTTCATAGGGTGCTCAGATGGATAGTTTGTCTCAAACCGTGAAAGAAATTCTTGAATCATTCAAAGCCCGAGTAGATGCTAGATTGGATGTGTTAGCACAACGCCTCACAGACAACATCACAAAGAGCATCACAGATGGCCTCAATGATAGTTTTCATAGTATTCAAGATTCATTGAAGGACATGCAGGAGAGATTTCTTATGCAGGACCTCATGCGTGAATATAATAAAGAAAGATATGCTTGGTATGATTTTGAGGAGGATTGTGATGATTGGTATATGGATAGTTGTCATTTATGGGATGACAACCACTTCCATATTTTATTTGATGACTCTACTCCACCTTCTATAGAGAACGTCAATGTCCCAGATCAGGAGCTAGTTACCAGCGTTCAGTCTACATATTCTACAGTGGTATTATTCCTTCCAGATTCTACTATGACCCTTTTTCACTATGTGGATGGATCTTCTTATTTGGATCCACATGATAGGTGTCAGTCTTTGGAGCATCATTTGGAGTTGGTTATTGGGTTTCAAAATCTTCTATGGGGAGTTCACATGAGCACTTGGACATGGGACCCGGGCTTACATTGGTGGTTGGACTACTTCAGCATGGTGGATTTCCTTTCTACATGGGACTTTGGTTCTTCAGTCTTCGTCAGCATTACGGTCCACAATTATCCATGGGACCCTGGTATATGGTTGTACATCAAGCGTTGAGGACAACGCTTTCATAAGGGGGATGGAATG
>ML778601.1:594552-606621 GCA_009831015.1 Picea engelmannii | reverse complement strand
ACTTCCAAATGGATCTATAAGATCAAACATAGAGCTGATGGAAGTATCAAGAAGCACAAAGAAAGATTTGTTTCTAGAGGATTCTCTCAGGTGGAGGGAATAGATTATGAGGAGACATTTGCTCCTGTTGCTCGATACACTTCTATTCGGATGATTATTTCCCTCGCAGCATCCATGGGTTGGAAACTACATCGGATGGATGTGAAGACAACCTTTCTCAATGGAGAGATTGAGGAAGAAATATACATTAAGCAACCAGATGGTTTCATCATACATGAGAAGGAGTCTCATGTGTGTAGGTTGAAGAAGGCCTTGTATGGACTCAAGAAGGCACCTCGAGCTTGGTATGTGAGGATTGATGGACACCTGATGAGTTTGGGCTTCAACAAAAGTGTTGTTGATCCCAACCTGTACTACAAGACTATTAACGGTGAGGCATTGATTTTGGTCCTCTACATTGATGATTTATTCCTCACCAGTACAGAGAGCCTTATTATTGAATGCAAGTATGCGTTGGCCTCTAAGTTCGAGATGAAGGACCTTGGTATGATGCACTACTTCTTGGGACTAGAAGTGTGGCAAAGAATTTATGAGATCTTCCCGAGTCATGGGAAGTACACAGTTGAGATATTGAAGAAGTTTGAGATACTAAACTTCAAGCCCATGGATATACCAATAATGATGAATCTAAAGAAACTATGTGTGTCTTCTTTCGATTCCGACGAGATTGATCTGACCCCGTACAGAAAATTGATTGTATCATTGATGTATCTGGTTAACACTAGACCAAATATTTTCTATGCAGTGAGTGCACTTAGTCAATTTATGAGCCAACTGAGATAGACACACTACATTGTTGTGAATCATGTGTTGAGATACTTGCGAGGCATAGTTCGACATGGTCTGAGATATACTTCCAGTATTGATATAATATGGCAGGAATATATTGACTCTGATTGGGCAGGGAGCGTATGTAAATTCTAACCTTGTACAATATCTACTGCAAACTGATATTCAGAAAAGAACAGAAAAGATACAATGGCAAATACAAACATTACACAGAGATTTTTCACCTAGAGACCCAAACCGGGAAAACCAACATATATTATATTCATACATTGTGTTACATTGTTTACAACACAATATACATATAGGAGCCAACGACATCCAAAACCCTAACCCAATGACCTGGATTAGTCCAAAACCCTAATTCCTTAACCGGAAATAGAAAACCATTGGCAAAAAACCATGTGTCGAAAAACCACCTAATATCATATGGTCCCGGAAATATGTCGTCCCAGTAATATGTCGTCCCAGAAATATGTCATCCCGGAAATATGTCATCCTGAAAATATGTCATCCCGAAAAAAAAAAAATCAGGGGCGTTGCCCCTGAACCCCCGTGCGGGGGGATCCGCCCCCCTGCACCCCCCTCTAACCCCCCTGCACAAACTCTCAAACTCTACTACTCGTGCAAAGAATATAACACATACCCAACAGCGTAGTGGATAGAAAGAACAACTTCAGGTGTTGCTTCACTTTGGGATCTTCAATATTTTCCTGGTGTAGCAAGAAACGAACTTATGTGGCTTTGAGCACAACAGAAGCAGAGTACATTGCATTAAGTATGACAGTCCATGAAGTAGTGTGGCTTCACGAGCTCCATGCCGATTTATTCGAACATGTGTTGGATTCCACCATTATTCATTATGGTAACTAAAGTTGTGTGAAGATCTATGATAATCCAGTGTTTCATGACAAATCGAACCACATTGATATCAAGTACCATTACATACGAGACATGGTGCAGAGGAAGGAAGTATTTGTGCAGTACCTTCCTACAAATGAGCAGGTTGTTGATGTTCTTACCAAACCAAGACGAAGTTCAAGTACTTTCATGATAGAATTGGCGTGGCAAAGAATGCCTCCCTCGCTGAGAGGGAGTATTGATGTTTGCATCTTCCTGAGACATTCTCCAGATCGTACTCCTTTGTGACTGAGTTCATTTGATCTGTGATTACACTTATCTGAGAAGGGATAAGTGGGGCACCTATCCAAGAAGGGATAAGTGTGGTTGGGCTTATAGCCCAACGTCCCATGTGGAGAGCACATGAGGACATGTCAAGGGAGTTGACCCTTGACGTCATACACTATGGGAGTTGACCCTAGTGTTTCTAGAGGGCATAGCCTCTAGAAGTCCACATGGAGTTCCATGTGTGACAAACTTTCTCCAGATCATACTCCTCTATGAATTGAGTTGAGTTTATTTGTGAGGACACTTATCCGAGAAGGGATAAGTGGAACACTTATTCGAGAAGGAATAAGTGAAGTTGGGCTTATAACCCAACGTCCCATTTGGAGAGCACATGAGGATATGTCAAGGGAGTTGACCCTTGACATCATACACTATGGGAGTTGACCCTAGTGTTTCTAGAGGGTATAGCCTCTAGAAGTCCACATGGAGTGCCATGTGTGACAAACTTTCTATAGATCGTACTCCTCTGTGAATTGAGTTGAGTTGATCCGTGAGGACACTTATTCGAGAAGAAATAAGTGCATTTGGGCTTATATCCCATCGTCCCATGTTCATAGAACATGAGGACATGTCAAGGGAGTTGACCCTTGATGTCTCACACTATGGGGAGTTGACCCTAAGTGTTCCTAGAGGGAGTAGCCTCTAGAAGTCCACCTGGGAGTGCCATGTGTGACAAATATTTTACTACTATGGTGGTTTTGTACCACTGGTGAAGACTGCGTGTTTCTAGACAGTAGTTGTGTACTACTATGGAAAGATACCTCCCTAGCTAAGAGGGAGTGTTGATGTTTCAACATCGAGTATAACTTCTCCTACATTGGGCTGTAGACCAAGGGAGATAGGATACATTTATCACAAAGGTGCACTTGTGATAAATGGGCCCAGACGTAGTCCTTCCTTGATCATGACAAGGAATAATATGGACTCAAGGTGATTGAAGTGAATTCCACGTGTCAGTTAGCATCAAGCCGACATTCACTCATAGGTGTGTGCCTGTGGTGAAAGATCTTGGTATAGTCTTTGTCCTAGTCATGGTGATTTGACAAGGAATGATAAAGACTCAAGATGCTATATGATATTACATACGGACCGAAAGTGAGCCTAATCTTAAAGAGAGTTAATTGGCTCAGAGGGAGAGCCACAAAAGGAGTTTCTCCTTGGTTCAGGTGGGAGAGAGATGTCTCCCAAAACTGATAGACAAGTGTCATGAGTCTAGGGTGAAGTTTGTATACTTCAAAGACAAGAGTGGCATGTTGCAGAATGTCTCCCTCGTTGAGAGGGAGTGTTGGTGTTTGGACAACATCAGGAAGACATTCTCTAAAGATAATAATTAATAATATAACTATTAATTGATTATTAACTATAGTATATAATAAGTAAATAATAATAAATAGTTATTGATTATTCAAGGGACACATCCTTTCATGGATGGTCACCTTATGTTCCCTATATATGGAACACTCATCATTGTAATAATATATCGAATATCGATCATATCTCACATGAAGAAAACCAAAAATGGTTTGTGGTATCCCAAAATGGACCCACACCCATTCAAATAAGAGCTTGGCAATATTTGTCGCTATGATGCTCTTCTTGTGGGTTGTGATAATGCCCATCTTCGAAAACCAATCAACCACCACAAATACACAAACATTTCCGTGCTTGATGGATGGAAGGCTAGACATGTAATCTATCAAGATGGATTCATAAGGCTTCTCGAGAGTAGGAAGAGGGGTGTATAAGCCTTTCTTATTGATGGATGGCTTGGAAATGGCACATGAAGTGCAAGATCTGATATACTTGTTGATGTCTTATCGAAGTTTTGGCCAACAATTTTTTTTCTATAGAATGACCACAATTTTCTCCATGGCAAAATGTCTTGCCATCTAAATGTTGTGAGCCTCCCAAATCATATTTGCACACTCGCTTGTGGGAACATAGAGGTAGCCCAGATGGCATAAAAATCCATCCTAGATGTGAAAATCGGTGAGATTTGCTCCTGTACCCAAGAGTTGATAGGTGGTAGTGAAGTCAGGGTCACACTGATAAAGTTGGGGCCACTCAAATGCCTCATGCCGATAGGGATGGAACACTGTGGTGAGTGAAACAACAAGAGGGTGACTGAGGAAATCAACGACATGATATGTGCTCCATGTTTTATACTTGATGTTGAGATTGAACTACTTTAGGTATGTGGAACACTTTTGATGGCGATCGTTCTGCAATCCCCTGTGTCTATATGAAATGTATAGGCTTGTGATCAGTGTGGATAATTGTCTCCTTTCCCAGAATGTAATGTTCAAATTGACTACATGCTTGCATAATGGAATACATTTATTTTTCATAGGTGGGGTATTTTCAGACAATAACTTAGAGTGTCTCACTATGGTATGCTATTGGATGACCATGCTGAGTGAGAACCGCGCATACAACATAGTCAGAGGCATCAATATCAATCTCAAATAGTTGTTGCAGATTAGGTAAGGGGAGTATTGGAGTTGAGCACAATCGATGCTTTAGATAATCAAATGCTTGTTTTTGTGCCTTCCCTCATGAAAAATTTTCCTTGCCACTGCCTTTGGTTACTTGGTTGAGGTCCCATGCAATATGGGAGAATCCCAACATGAACCTTCGGTAGAAGTTAGCAAGTCCCAAGAAGCTTCGAAGCTTGGTTAGTGTGGTCGGGCTTGGCCAGTCACGAATGACTTGGATATTTGTTGGATCCACATGTACCCCATGCTCATCAACAACATGTCCCAAGTATTGTACCCTTTTCATGCCAAAGGATTATTTTTCCAAGTTGGCATATAACTTGTGTTTCCTCAGAGTGCCCAAAACCTATTGAATATGTTGCATGTGCTCCTCCCAAGGTCTGTTGAAGATGAGGATGTCAACCAAATATACCACCACAAAAGAGTTGGTGAATGGTCGCAATACATCATCCATCAATCTCATGAAAGTTGTCGGTCCATTTGTTAAGCCAAAGGGCATGACCAACCATTTGAAGAGACCTTCTTTAGATTTGAAAGTTGTCTTCCATACATCAGTTGGTTCGATGGGAACCTGGTGGAAGCTAGACTTTAGGTCAATATTGCTGAAGAAAATTTCCCCCTTCAGTTGGTCAAGAAGGTCATCAATTTGGGGAATTGGTGACTAATTCCTAACTGTGATTTGTTTAATGCTTTGTAATCAATGAAGAGACACCAGGTCTTGTCTTCCTTCTGCACCAACATAATCGGGCTTCTGTAATGGGAGGAGTTGGGTTAGATTTTCCCCTTTTGAAGTAGCTCTTGGATCTGGCACTTGATTTCAGCTCATTTTCCATCAGCGAGCGATGACAGACTAGTCCATTAGGCAACAATGCACAAGGGGTTAGATCAATTGGATGCTTGACTTGGCAGTGTGTTGGTTCCCCGGGGGGTGAGGAGAAGATGCATATGTACTCTTCCACGATCATGTCCACTTGCTTCTGTTGCAAAGAGAGGCTCTATGTAGAAGTCACGAATGTGGTGGTGACCTTTTTATTACTGCGAGCATGAATCACAAAGAAGATGAACTTCTCGGTCTGTGAAATGACCTTACTGCATTTCTTAGCATAGATTAAAGAAATAGCGGTAGGCAGGGCTACCTCTGATATCTTGTACAATTGTCTACCCAAAGTAATAATAACACTGCGGGGTCTAGACTCATACACAACATGTCGCTTCCACAAATATGGTTGGCCTAAAAGAACAACAAAAACTTCAAGGGGAGAAATATCACACAATACCTCGTCTTTGAAGGGCTTGATGGTGTTATCTCCCAAAATGAATCAGTCAATTTTCTCCATTTTGTAGGTGATAGCATGGTTATAAATAGGGTTCTATATAAATTTTAGAATTTTGAAGTGTCAAAACATAGGATTTAAGGTGTTATCCTAGAAATAAATCGATCCTCAAAAGGTCTTTTCAAAAAATAAAGAAAGAGATTTTCAACGGCTAACATCTGTTTTGAAGTTGAAGTTAGCTAGTGAAAGCCTCAGGTTTCAACGGCTAAAGGGTACTCCCAGCAGCAAGCGAGCCAGTGAAAGTGTTAACACAGGTTCTTCCTCCAACGACTTTAGAAACCCAAAAGGGTACACTGGACACATGTCATACGATCATCATGGAAAGTTAATGGAAGCAAATAAGTGGTTACACCTCTTTGCCACGATCTAGCAGGATATCATGATAGATTCTAATCACTTATTTCACGTGGTAAACAGAGAAGGGTTTGAAGATGTGAAGAAATCTTAATCATCATTACAACCAAAGGTTAAAGTACCAGATATCTATTGACATCAAATCAAATCATCATTTCTTATTTCAAATTCACGGTGTTTAAAAATTATATTATGGGGTTTCATATGTCAATTGATAACACAGGGTCATTTTCACCAGCGCCAACCCTTTCTTTATTTAGAAAGATTATTGTGTCAACCGTGTACAGATTAATTGGTGATTAAGTTGCAGATGGCAAGGAAGCAAGGAGGATCACTTCTGAGGAAAGAATTAGACAACTTATCATTTTTGCAATCTCATCCAGAGGTTCAAAAGCGTTTCTCAGATGCAGGATGTATGACCAATCTAGAAAAATTGCAGGAGGGCTATCACCAGGCGATAGAAGAGACTTTTGAAAATTCATACGATGGAAAGAAAGCTACAATAGGTTCTCTGGAACTGATAGTTGATGAAGCTACCATTTCTTCAGCAACTGGCTTACCCAAAACAGGTCAAAGTTGGTTTAAAACAACCACAACCAAGAATTTGGATTTTAGATCATACCTCAATACAGAGTTCCGAAGTATAACCTGGAAGAAAAGTATCCCTGTTTCTTACTTTGAAGATGAATGGCAAGTTCTGTTCAAATGCATTCAATTATATGTAACCTTAGAGGGCAGGTATGACAAGTTGATGTTATATCACTTTAGACTCCTAGATTACTTCATAGGGAAGGTCCTTCTAAATCTGCCTTTCTTTCTTCATAGAAGCCTAACAAAGGTGTGTAATAGGATCAGATCTAAACCATTCAACATCAAGAACGTCCTTTGTCATTATGGCCTGCTCAAAATGATCATCTTGGAAGAATTGAGATAGAGACAAAGAACTTGGCAGCACTTTGTCTTTTGGGAAGGTTTTGAGACCCAAACTCAACCTATGAATGAAAAGAAGAAAGCAGGCAAGAAGCAACCAACTCCTCAGAGTAGCTCAAAGAGAAGGAGAGCTCTCCCAAATTCACCATAAGAGAAAAAATCTAGCTTAAAGCCCAAGAAAGCTAAAAAGAAACTAGATTTCGAAACAAATCCAGAGCCATCCATAGTAAAGAAGGAAAATGTTCTAAATCTGCCATACACAGATTTAGACACAGAACCAGAAAAAGATGATGAAATTCCAGACATCAACAGTCCAGAGCACTCCATGGAACCTGCACAGGATTTTGAAGTTTTTACTTCCAAAGATGAAGGTGAAACCTCAATAAATAAGAAATCAAAGAAATCATAGAAGATTAAGGAGTTGAAAGAGATAATAGCACAGCAGGAGATTATAGAAAGGGTGATAAAGGCAAGATATAAAACTTTATCAGAGAATTTTGCAAATACTAATGCATCTTTTGAGAAGCTGGCACTTGAAAGCATAAAGGATAAGAAGAAGAAGAAAAAGATCACAAAGGACTATAACAGCTTATGGTGGTTAGCTAAGCGTCTGAAGAGGAAAATAAAAAAGTTGAAAGCAAGAATTAGCACACATCCAGATTTACAGGTGCTTGCACAGGTCGCTGTAAATTTGCAGGGAGATTAAACAAGACTAATACAAACAATGATTTTTTATTTTGAACACGAAAGGTTTTCCTTTTGATTAAAACAAAATTTTCACCAGCACATGAGGCGCAGTTATAACCAATTAGTTGTTGAAAAACAGAGCTTTCATCGGCTAATTAGCAAATTCTAATGCAGAATAGTTGGTGAAACCACAGAGAAGGACTTTTGAATATTTTGAGCTCGAGCAGAGCAATTTTTGGGTGATTTAAAAGATAAGAGAGCATCAAAAATATTAATCACCAAATCATGAAATATTCAGTTTCAAAGATTCGTGGAGATATAGGAGGTGAATACCTAAATGGTCAACTAAAACTTTGTTCACAGTTGTTTAAATTTTTCAGTTTTGAAGACATGTGTCAACACATCAAAGACACATAAGGGGCGCATCATGATAAATACCAGATGTCAAAGACCTTTTGAAGACAGTTCGATTCATATAAAGTAGATTTTCAATTACCTGATTGTAATTAATTTGCACTTTGTTTTCTATATTTAGAAATCTAGATCCATTTTTCAGGGATCTGAGATCTATTTTAAAGGTTATAAATACTTATCGTTTTGATAAATAAAGGGTTCAATTTTGGATACAAAAGATTCTATATTGTAAACAGACTTTTCCATATGATAATACAAATCACAGTTTTCTCTCTCTATTGATGTCAGATTCTCATCTTTCTTTCTGTACTTTTATTGAAGTTGTTTTAGTTGTAGAATGACTCTCATCTCATTGGTTAGCTCATAACTTGATTAATAGTTTTTTATCATTGTTTATTAAAACCTACATTTGTATTTGGTTTATAAGCATTGTTTTCTCACCCACTCAAAAGATATCATCTGATTATTGATCCTTGAGAGCACTGGTTCATTTGATTCTCATTTTACTGTCTGAATACCATACTGTAATTGAGTTATCCCATTGATCCACACATACAAAATACAAAAAAAAAGTTTACCGTAAGTTGCCAAGCATCTTTGTCTTACAACCTCAAAGAGTTTCTTGGAGTGATAACAGATGGTATATCTTGTCCTTGGCGAAGCCAGCCGATGGTGTAGGGTTCCAGGTGCAGTTTTATCAACAGGTTCGTTTGCTTGATGACCTCTACTGAAATCAGGTTTTTATGACTATCGATATCGACAATGAAATGCAACAAAGTCCCCTTTACCCACATATGTAAGTGAAAGAGGCATTCCCCTTCCTCTGGTTCTTTTGGTTCGCTTGGTTGGACTTTGGTGGTAGTGACAGTGGCACTGGGTTCGACATTGATGATCCACTTCCCACTTTTTAGATTTTATTCGGATTCATAATATGCCTCTAACTCGGAAGCTTTCAGCTCGGCCATGAGTGACTTCTGGGAGTGACATTCTTCAGTGTTGTGCTAAGGGATTTTATGGTATTCACACCATTTTCCCATGTCCTTCTTCGACTTCTCATTACCCTTCTTGGGTTGCAGCTTAGATTGGTTGTCCTGAGAGCAACCATATTTTCTCTATCCCTTGTTTTTTGGGTTGGGGCTGCCTTTTCCCTACTTTGGCTGTGAGGAGTTTTCAAATCCAAACTCTCGCCTCTTCTACTTAAATTTCTGCTCGATCTTGAAAACATATCTATAAGCTGCACCTAATGATGTGATATCCATAAAACCCATTTATATTTGAATGTATCTATGAAAATAGTTGTGATATTTGAGCACTAGAGGTCGCTCAGAGTCTTTGATACCCAATTTGGTGCGTATGGTATGGAAAATATTGGTGAAATATAGTACTGTGTGGTCCCTTTTCTGACGCGGTGTGGTCCATCTTGTGTACTGGTCCTCGTAGCTTCCAATAGGGTAGTATTGTTATTTAATGGCATCCCTGAAGGAATCCCATGTGGGGGTGACTGAAAATATTTCAAATTCCTCTATGGTCGTTTTCTCAGAGTAAGTATCCCACTAGTCCTTAACATGGGGGACAACCTTGAGGAGTACAAAATTAATCTTTTCACTGTCAGAAAAATTGTGGACCAAAAAATACCCTTTGAGCAGATTCAACCATTTATCTACAACATCATCTATTAGTCCTTCAAATAATGTAATATCAAAATTTACTTATACCTTGAAGGGAGTTGCATGGCCACTTGATGAAGATGTGTCTCCTGTGGGCAGCCACCGAAGGATCTATGCAAAGTTTTCCATCATTTTGTTCCTTTGTCGCGCAAGGGATTCCTTGAGCAACATTTTAAAAGGATCTCCTACTCCATCATATTTTTTCTCTTCCCCCAAGGTTTTTTATCGAGCTCAACTTGGCCGATCTTACAAAGACTCGACAGGTCGAGTCCCAACTTCTTGTACCCAGATCTTGTCGGGGACATGCATGAAGAAAAATAAATGAAGAGAAGATTGCTTTGATACCATTGATCCATATTTATAAGAGGAACGAAAATAATAACAGATTGAATACAATAAAACAAATATTTTGAGAACAAAAATAGATATCCAGTGAACAATAACTTCTATTGAATAAATAAAATAGGTTGAAACTGTAAAACTGTAGAACTAAAAACAACTTGCTTGAATGGTGGTAGCTATCTCTGAGAAGATATGTGGCTGCTACGCGCATTCGTCTGAGCATAATAATCACAATGAGGCTCCAGAGGCCCTTTTAACATTACTCATGAATTCCAGAACCCTAAACATCCAAAAACCTAACCCTAGGAGATGAAACACCAAAATTTATGTGGGCCCTGATGGGTAAGTTAGTACCTCAACTTCCCGGGGTTGTAACTTTTGCATAAAACCTCTGTTTTAGGTGCTTGATAGCTCATTGGAAAGGTCTTTTTGAGAGATAAACATTATGCCATCAAACTCTGACTCCATCTATAGTTTGACTGTGGCAAGCCAAAAAAACAATGTTTAGGGCCCCAAAATGGCCTTGGAAGTACAAAAAGATGTGTTGACATGAAAACATCCAAAATAAGCCAATTATATTAGGTGGGTGGCCACCAATCTCCACCTAGAAGTTGTGTAGGGATTCAAACATCCCTAGAAGTGTAGAACCCACAATTACAAATAATTACAGAAGAACGTGTTGAACTAAAAATTGTCAATAGGATCATGTTGGAATAGGTGGGTGTCCACTAATATCCACATGGATGAGTAGGTGACATGTTGAGATCTTAAATGAGAAAGTTGTTGAAAAATCCTCGACTTTATATAAAATATGGTTTACCCGGGGCACTATCCTGGAAATGAGGGGAAGTGCCAGATGCGTTTCCCCAGGCTCTATTCCAAAGTATATATATATAAATTTAATTACCTCAAATTTAATAAAGGGTCAAGCATAATCCATTTCATTGTTGGAGTTTTCCCACATAGGATTCTCTAGGGTAGATCTTTTATGTTTGTGGTGTATGTGATGGTGTTTTATTTAAATATTGAAATGAAGTACATAGTGATGGATAATTGCACAACAAAGTAATTATCCCCTAGAGTATGGTAGAGGGGTAGTGATACCTCTACCTAAAATAAAAGCGCATGGGCCAAAATCTATGTGGAGGCAAGGTAGGGCAAGGATTAGAGTATGAAAAGGGGGGGTAGGGGTTGATACTAATACCCTTTTTCCTTCATCCCCAACTAAAATGAATACAATTATATTTAATGGAGCACTTGAAGGATCACAACCAATGAACACATGCTATGTGGTAGAATAAAATGGGTCTAAAAGGCCTTTTCTTTCACAATTGGAGCTTTGGCATCAACAAAGGCTCTTGTAACTAATTCTTCGTGTTCTTTGAAATTTCAATAATAGGAGGATAGGTGGACAAATCGCATAAGCAAGGAGGCTACTAACACTGATTCTTAGGGACATTGGCCTTTTGATTAATAGAGAAAGAGATAAAGAGGCCATTATAGAACAAATGGGTGTTTCAATTTCTTTAGTAGGACTAAGTTTCTTTTACTGGTCAATTCAAAACTCAAATTTGTAGAGAAGGTTTCATTGAAGGAGAGGATGAAGTATATCGAAACCAACAAAATATTGGTTCATGGAGGAAGGTTGTGATGGCATAAGGGAGGTAATTTTACCTATTGTCCTTGAGATTGGTCATGAGTAGAATATTTATTGGAGCCTTGTAATATGTAATCACCTCAAATTTAATAAAGGGTCAAGCATAACCCATTTCATTGTTGGGGTTTTCCCACATAGGGTTCTCCACGGTCAAT
>ML778601.1:572627-585303 GCA_009831015.1 Picea engelmannii | reverse complement strand
GGCACATGGCACTGCAAGTCTCCTCCTCTCTCCATTTCTATTTTCATTTCAAGCACCATGTCGTCTTTCAGTTTTGTTTTTGGATATGTTGTTTCTCCTTTCCACTTCTTCCTTCTTCTCATCCTCTATTCATTCATTTCAAGATGATCGTCAGTCACTTTTGACACTCAAGAAGCTTATTGCTAACGATCCTCATCCATTAATGGCCGATCGGAGTCCCGCAGTACCTTTTACAATTGGACTGCTGTTACCTGCGTCATCATCCACGAGTTGTGGCCTTCAATCTCAGTGTTCATTTTCTTGGTGGATTTTAATTTGAAATTTACAGTGGTTTTCAATCTAGTTGTTTTCACAGTTAGACATATTGCTGTTTCTATATTATACTGGGTCAAAAGTTTTAAATCTTCCACTGTTTAGAAAATTGACCAGGAATGTACTTTTAAACGTTTCAAAATGTTTTACACAATTTAATCCAGAAAACTCAACATCAATCCTTTTTAATATTCTAGAAAATTAGTATTTCAATACGCTAGAGAATATGTTGAATTACAATTTTCTTTCCAACTTTGCGACTTTATATGATTACATACCTTTCAAATCGAAATTAAGTTTCCATGATGACCGTTTAATGAACAGTAAAAGAGTATATGACCATTGAATGAGCATAGAAAGAGCACAACAGCTTCAGTTATTGAAGCTTCGCAATTAAGCTTTCAGTTACTTACAACAGTTGGATTCTTATATTTTGCTTAGAATTTCATATTCAGACGTTTTGATATACTGTATAAACAGGAATGGGAAAAAGAACAATTTCCAGATCTGTTTATTCTTGCTGTATTTACATCCTGGTATGTTTAGCCCTACAATTTGTTTCCAGTGACTGTAATACAGATATATTCTTTTGGCTTTTTCTGTGCATGCCTTATGTTTTTTCACATCTATCAGTATTTATCATTTTTCCCAAACTTATTTTCCATTCTGATCTGTCTCATAAGTTATCAGATTAAAAAGCATGCAATGCCATAATCGAGCATTAAACAGTTTCCTCCCAAACATTGTACTTGCCAATCTTTTATTAGAATTCAAAATATCAAATCCATACAGTTCTCCCAGACCCAGGGAATTCAAATATATGAAACAGCAGGAAAATCATAATAACCTAGGGGTGATTCAAGAGAGAAAATTAAAGAAAGATCAGCATTCGACAAATCAAGCCAGGGCTAAGTTACGGAGCGCCGGAAAACCTCGTCGGTCAGCCGGTATAAATATGTACTCCGATGACAACAGTGAACAGCGCAAAGAGCCCGAAGAATATAAGGGCGTGCACCACAATCGATCTGCCGCTAGTCTCGAAGTTGCCGAAGTCCATACTCCGACAGTTGCCGGGAAACTGAAACAAGAACCCCGGCGACAGCAAGACGAACAAAACCACCGCCACCGCCACCGGCCCCCAATCCGCCATTATAATAAAATTGTGAGCTTTCTAAAAAACACGGACGCGCAGAGATGGAATCCTTGCGAGCACAGATGTGAGCAGCTTATGAGTATCGAATTGAGGCAGGTCGATCAAAAGGAGGAGAAGAAATAGGAATCCGAACGGGTACTTGCAGGTTGCGTGTTCGAATCTCTTGGAATATGTCTTGTATTTAAGAACTAGAATGCACCAGCGTTTGATTTCTTTCGCCAGCGAGTTACGGGATCAAGTTTTTGGTGAAATTATTAGTCAAGCATGAAAATCACGAGTTTGAGCGAAAGATCCACCTACAGCACGCATTTTCCAAATGATTAGGTTTTTTTTTTAAATAGGTATCTACATTTTAGGTTAAAAACACGTCATCATTACTTTTTATAAGTATACGTGGCATTGAATTTCGGCTTTTACGGTTCAGCAAGATGATGAAATGACAATGATTGTTATGTCGGTTCTGCTGATGTGGATGTGATGCCACCGTCCCCACTCCCATCCACCTTGACTTTGCTGTCATGATTCCATAAAAATGTGATAGTTCCATCTTTACCTGTTTGATATTTTTAAATTCAAATATATATAATATATTTTTTATTTTAATCATTGCTTAGTAAGAAAGAACATACATTTAAAATAAAGGTATGATCGACAATAATGGACCTATGGTTATAGTTGTGATTTGACAAGACAAACCTACAACAATTTGAATATTGTCTAAATAAAATAACATTTTTTTAAAATACCGAATTTTACACGCAATTTCAAACTTACTTTAATTAATAAAACTTATTTAACGTCATTTTCGAGTTTTTTAATGAACTAAATATTAGGTAAACAATCACATCCACAACTATATAAAATTTCCCCTTAGAAGTCGAAACCACCTTAATAATGGAGCACAATAGATATCCATTATAATAATAATAATAAATACACATAACGTAAACCACAAGCTTATAGGTTTGCAAATTCTAAAGAATCATTACAATAAAATTTTTATTTTTTAATTATTTAATTAAATATAATAAAAATAGATTTAATACAAGATTCAAAAAGTAATAATCTTTGTACAACATTTTAATTTTAGAAAATCTTCTATGTATTTGGATTTAATATTAATTATGGGAAGTGGAGCTTTGACATTAGTTAAATTATTTAAAATTGCACAACCAAAGCTTTGACTTTACATATTAGACAATTGCACAACAAAATTAAGGGTTAACATCCATGTGCTAAGATATTTAACAATGTATTGCTAAACATAATTAACAATGATATACATAACCATGACCTTTCAAAGTGTAAAGGTGTACCAACTACAACGAAAAAAAGGCTTAACTTTTGTTTCTTTTCCATTATACTTTGCATCTAAACGTGATCCAAATTGAAGGGGCATAGGACCCAACAAGCCCATGGAGAGTTAACAAGTCACATTACAAAGAGTTGTACCAATTGTTAGGCCTAGGGCTAGGGCTAGGGCTAGAGGATGGTGATAATGAGGTGTGCAGTGTTGTAGATTATGAAAGCTTACCAATATAAAAGTGAAGAGTGGAAGAGCTTTTTTTTTATTAGGTTGCAAGGACAAAACAATATTATAATATAATGTTTGTGATGTACAAATTAACCTTTGACATTAAATATAACAATAAAACACAACACATGATTGTTTTTAACAAAAAATTTTAAGGTGTTAAGTGTGAAGCATTAATGTCATATTACTTACTTAGTTGTTTCAAAAATATAAGATGAAAATAATGATTAGATATATAAGCTTACGGATGTACACATTTTTATGATTGTTTTAAGATTTAGAAAAGTGAATGTAATGGTTATAGTATTGTTTGGACAATGTTGTATGTTTAAAACAAATTATGAGATATATCAATATGAATATATAATAAATTAAAACTTTACAAGATTTGGTAAACATTATTTATAAAAAGAAATGATATATGGTTATCTTTAATAATTATCCAAGATAGTTGGAAAGGTGCAAGAGGTTGATCACTACTTCATTCAAGGTTGATTAAGATGTGCATTTAATTCGGTCAAATTTTGATGATTGTATTAACTGGAGTCTTTGTTGTGACACTTTAATCCCTTACATTATTTTCTATGTGATCCTTCTCAATTGTGAGAAGGTGTTGTGGTGAGGTGTTGAACACTGTTCAGTGCATAAGGCATGTCATTGACATTTTAGTAGAGATGTCATTGACATTTTAGTAGAGAGGCAATTTTATTGTAATTACATTTATATTTAAAATGTTAAAAAAAAAAAAAAAAAACAAATTGATGTTTCTGTATTTTAATGATAAAAAAATGATTTATATTTATATTTAAAATGTTAAAAAAAAGTGTAGATTAATTGGCAAGTGCCGTGTAAATGGAAGGAAATATGTAAAAATAGGTCTTAAGGTCAATTCTTACTCCGATTTACCCGGAGGACGTGATTTCTCTAGTTACAAAAAAATAAAAATCTAATTGATGTTTTTATATTTTAATGATAAAAAAATGATTTAGTGTATTATTTTTTTTATATATTTTTGTATTTTAATAATAAAAAAATAATTTAGTGTATTATTTTTTATAAACATTTAATAACAATATTTAAATGTTAGCATAATGGTAAGTTTGGATAATTAAATATTGAAATTAAATATATTTTAAAATTTAAATGTTAGCATAATGGTAAGTTTGGATGATTAAATATTGAAATTAAATATATTTTAAAATTTAAATGTTAGCATAATGGTAAGTTTGGATGATTAAATATTGAAATTAAATATATTTTAAAATTTCCATTTATTTTAGAATTTTTTTTGACAGTACATTTAGGATTATGATTTTGATGCACATAGTAAGTTCTAAAATTTAAAATAAACACCCATATTCGATCTCTTTCATTCTAAAACTTTACAAATTTCTCTATAGGATACAATTTACACTAAATGGTTTAATACTTACCATTATGGGTCAAGGTTAAGGCTATAAAAAATTATGGATAAGGATTTAAGATTATGAGTTAAGGAATGAGGTGGGGGTTTATAGTTATGGGTTAAGGAATAACAATGGTGAGTTAACAATTTATAGTTAAGGTTTGGCATTAAGGAATAATGGTTGTGAGTTAAGAATGAATGATTAGGTGTTATGGTTTTAGGTTTGTATATGGATTGTTAGAATATGAAAGATTATGCTCATTTTACCATTGACAATACCCTTGTCACCTAATCATAGGCCGAAGCCACCCTCCGAGCACCTTGACCTTGACAGAGAAGAATACTGGTAGCAATCAATAGCCAAGCAAGGCTAATGCACCAAGAAAGAATAGAAACCAAAGCTGATCAGATAGTCCCACCCAGAAATTGGCGCAACACCTTCCCCAAAAACGTGCTCACAAAATTGCCAATTGCAGTACGCACAACTGGCTCTCTGCAATTCTGAGAATGTGTCAAATGAGAGACTGGCGCCCTGTATTTATAGTGGTTCTGGCAGACTTACTGGGGCAGAATTCTCCTTCTGGGTACTAATTAATTCATATTAATTATATTTTTGCAGCCGACATCTCGTCTAGGGTTTCCTTTACTTCTTTTCTTCCTTCCGAAATATTCTAATCTCGTCATAGGTCACAATAGAGGTTCATACCTCCCGAAGATAGCATAGTATTAACACTCCCTCCTAGCTAGGGAGGTATGGTCTTGAGCACAAATAGACCATTCAACTAGTAGTATCACGAGCACCATCATTATTATCCAACTGGATAATCTCCTATGACAACTGGTACAATATCAATTGATAGAACACACTTGTGTTTATCCATGGTAGTACGCAACTACCCAAACCGTGACACATAGTCATGAACAGTGGAACAAATCCACCACAGTAGTATATCTCTACTATCTGGAGACATGTAGTCTCCATAACAATCATCTGATGACAACCTGCACATAAAATATTGTTAAAAATAAACTGAACCATCTAGTCCAATCTTTCACTCACATCTGTGAGATCTAAAAGAATATCTGCCCTCAGTATAGAACATCAATAATGGGCTATCTGCCCTATTCTTCTCAAACAAGGAAGAATGATTGTTTCTTATTTCTGAGCCATGGACCATTCCTCACCCTGGGCCATTCTTCCTACACTAATCAAAGTGCACCCTGGAGAGAATGTATAAACCCTAAGGAATGTCTGTCCCTGATTGCTGAGCCTGGACCATTCCCCACCGTGGGCCATTCTTCCTACACTAATCAAGGTGCACCCTGGAGAGAATATATAAACCCTAAGGAATGACTATCCAGACCATTTCCTCTATTAACCACAAGAGGAAAAAGACTGTCATGTATCAACCTCCAAAACATACCATTCCTCATGTTAACCACAATGAGAAATAGTTGTCCGGTGAGGTGGGCCAGTCTTCTTGAGTAACCCTCAAGAAGAGAGACTACCCTAGACCACTCCCCATGTTAACCACAATGGGAAGTCACTGTCTATGATACATCAACAATCTGGACCATTTCTCATGTTAACCACAATGGGAAATCGCTGTCTGTCAAAAATCTCAATCCACTTTCCAAACAGGAAAGAATCTATCCAATCTGGACTATTTTTCAATCACAAAGATAAATGTTTCAATAATATTTTTAGTGCTCCCTCCTAACCTGGAGAGTCTTCCCTTTTAGCTAAGGGAGTTATTTCCACGATCCCCATCTTCTCTTGGAAATATGCAAACTTTATTCTGGATAGAGGTTTTGTTAGAATGTTTGTTGTCTGCTCGTCAGTGGGGATATACTTGAGCTTTACCTCTCCTTCCTGGACTTTATCTTGAATAAAGTAGTATTTGATCTCAATGTGTTTCGACCTTTCATGAAATATGGGATGTTCTGATAATCTTATACAACTCTGATTATCACAATGTATTATGGTCGATTCTGGAATCTGATCAAATAAATCGAAGATTAACTTCCTTAACCATATTGCTTCAGTGCATGCTTCACATGCTGCGATATATTCTACTTCTGTTGTGCTAAGTGTGACAGACTTATGTTTCTTGCTGCCCCAAGATATCATAGCAGAGCCCAAGTTGAAACACATACCTGAAGTGCTCTTTCTGTCTTCTGCACTTCCTGCCTAATCTGAGTCTGTGAATCCATGAAGTTGTATATCACTGGATGCGGTATATCTCAAACCATAGTTTATTGTTCCACAAATATATCTTAATACATGCTTTGTAGCTATCCAATGCTCATCTCTTGGTTCCACCTGGAACTGGCTTAGTGTATTCACGACAAAGAAAATGTCTGGTCGAGTATTTACCAAATACATCAATGACCTAATTAGTTGCGATATAGAGATGGATCTACTGGATCAGAATCTAGAACTTTCACTTTTCTTATATCTACATTCATAGGAGTGTCCATGGACTTACAATCCATCATTCCAAATTTCTGAAGGATCTTTATTGCGTACTTTCCTTGTCCAAGGAATACTTCACCATGCTTTTGCCATACTTCTAGTCCCAAGTAATAATGCATGAGACCTAGATCTTTCATATCAAATTCAGAAGCTAATTCCTTCTTTCACTGGATAATGAGAGACTCTTCACCTATTATGAATAGATCATTAACATATAATAGTAGAATCACAGGTGCATTGTCCACGACTTTGTAATAAAGGTTTGGATTTGCATGACTCTTTGAGAAACCAAGTCTCGTTAGATAGTTGTCCATTCTGGCATACCAAGCCCTTGGAGCTTGCTTGAGTCCATATAGAGCTTTCTTCAATATGTAAACATGAGTGTCTCTAGAATGTACCTCAAACCCTTGAGGTTGTTCAATATATACTTCTTCTTCAATAACTCCATTGAGGAAAGCTGTATTTACATCCATCTAATGTAAGTTCCATCCCATGGAAGCAACAAGAGATATGATAGCTCTTATGGAAGTATATCTAGCCACCGGAGCAAATGTTTCGTCATAATCTTCTCCCTCCTTCTGGGAGAACCCTCTAGCTACGAATCTTGCCTTGTATTTATCCACACTTCCATCTGCTGCATGTTTGATCTTGTACACTCATTTTGAGGTTACCACCAATTTTTCTTTAGGTCTTGGTACGATTTCCCATACCTCATTTTTCATAATGGATTGATGCTCTTCTGTCGTAGCTTCTTTCCATTTTCCCTTTTGAATTTCTTCTTCAAATGTGTTAGGTTCTTCATCTAGAAGCTTCATCATGTATGCTAGATAACTTGAGAATCTTTTAGGTCTTTTACTCTTTTCGAATGTTCCTTCTGGAACCTTGAGTCTTTCTGCGTCTTGTAAGGTAGCTTCAAGCCAAGCTGGTATTTTGTTGGTCTTAGGTACGATATCTGAATCAATGTTTTCACATGGCTCCATAGGATGATCAAGTAGTTCCTTTTCATCATTTACATTTTCTGTGCTTTCTTCGTTAAGTTCTCAATCTCTTCTTCTTCTATATTTTCTTCTATGAATTTCTTGAAGGCCATCTTCTCATTGAATGTTACGTCTCTGCTGACTTTGATCTTGTGTTGTTATGGAATATATATTCTATAAGATTTGGATGAATCATTGTATCCCACGAATATCCCTTTCTTTCCTGAAGGTTCTAGTTTATTCCTCTTGTCCTTGGGAATGTGAGAGTAAACAGGACATCCAAATATTCATAGATTTTCCACATTAGGTTTCTTACCTGAGAAAGCTTCTTTTGGTGTCATGTCTTTCAATATACGATGAGGACTTTTGTTCTGCACATATATTGTTGTCATTGCTGCTTCTCCCCATAAGAACATGGATAGACCTTGATCATTTAGTAAGGATTTTACGGTTTCTTCAATGGATCTGTTCTTTCTTTCTGTTACACCATTTTGTTTAGGATTATGAGGAATAGTTATCTCCCTCCTAATCCCTGTCGATTTGCAGAATGCAACGAATTCCTTTGATGTGTATTCTCCACCATTATCGGTTCTTAGCATCTTGATCTTCTTATTTGTGAGATTTTCTATTTCTGCTTTGAACTCTTGAAACTTGTTGAATACTTCATCTTTTGTCTTGAGTAGATATAACCAAATCTTTCTTGAATAGTCATCTATGAAGATTATGTAGTAAGAAGATCCTCCTAGATATTTTACTGGCATCGGATCGCAAACATCTGAGTGTATCAGATCTAGAATCTCCTTAGATCTGTTATTGCTGCTTGGGAATGGTTTCTTGATATTCTTCCCAAGAGCACATCCTTTACAGATTCCTTCATGTGTAGATTGCAACTCTAGTATTCCTTCAAACAACCTTTTGAGAAAGGGTAATTCTTTATAGTTAATGTGAGCGTACCTTCTGTGCCAAAGCTCATTGGGGTTGACTTCGTTGTGTACAAGAGATTCTTCATCTTTTTCTAGTAGTCTATACAAATTTCCTTCATGACTTCCAATAACCGTAGCATTCTCTATGCTGGAGTCTTTATGCCATGATAACACTTTTCCATCCACGAAAGCTATTCTGTTTCCTTTGTCTTCTAGGCAAGATATCGATACACGATTCTTTTCTAAACTAGGTACATATAAAAAATTGCTTAAGTGAACATAGTTACCTATTTTCATTTTGATGGAGGCTTGTCCAAATCCTTCCACGGGGTAAGTGGTTTTGTCTCCAAGATCTACCTTGTACGAGGTCTTCTTCTCATTTAGATTTGAGAGTCTAGCTTGATCTCTCGTCATGTGCCTAGAAGCCCCACTATCGATTATCCACATGGCATATTCAATCATTCCAGTAATTGTTGAGTAGTGTAAAAGACTGATCATTTCACTCATGTCTTCGGTTGACTGGTAACTGGTCATGCCTTGATCCAAAAATTCAACTTCGTCATTTTGTTTTTTGAGAGAGCCAAAAGGTGCCTTGAGTTAGGGCACATATGAATATCTTCTTTTTGAGTGAGATGCTCCATCACAAGGTGTCAGATTTGAGATTAGGGTTTCTGCAACTGCTTCTACTAGTAACCCTAGCGACAATGTCTTTGGAAGCTGCTCCTTCTAGTAACCCTAGCGACAATTCCTCAGTGAGCTCAATATCCTAGCGTTTATGCTTCCTTCTAGAGTTTAGACTGAATGAAGGAGGCGTGGGCCCATAACCTTTTATAATATGAAATATTGTGCTCGTTTTACCATTGACAATACCCTTGTCACCCAACCATAGGCCAAAGCCACCCTTCGAGCACCTTGACCTTGACAGAGAAGAATACTGGTAGCAATCAATAGCCAAGCAAGGCTAATGCACTAAGCAATAATAGAAACCAAAGATGATCAGATAGTCCCACCCAGAAACTGGTGCAACACCTTCCCCATAAACTTGCACACAAAACTGGCAACTGCAATACGCACAACTGGCTCTCTGCAATTCTAAGAATGTGTCAAATGAGAGACTGGTGCCCTGTATTTATAGTGGTTCTGGCAGACTTACTGGGGCCAACTTCTCTTTCTGGGTACTAATTAATTCATATTAATTATATTTCTGCAACCGACATCTCGTATAGGGTTTCCTTTACTTCTTTGCTTCCTTCCGAAATATTCTAATCTTGTCATAGGTCTCAATAGAGGTTCATACCTCCTGAAGCTACCATAATATTAACATAGATACTATGGGAATTAAAACCATGCTCATCTTAATAAAGGGATAAGTTCATCCATCCTACTCAAATGTTGTATTCTTTACTGCATCATTTCTCTAGTGAATGAATGTTCTAAGTCAATGGATAACCCAATCAACAATGTTAAACCTTTGTCATTGTTCACTTGCTTATTCATAATTGGTGTTATGCACCTTTATGAATATGTTTATATCATGCACCTTTATGTCTATGTTTATTGGTTAGGTGTCAAGACATTCATATGTTAATTGTATATTAAATATTAGATAAAGTCAACCTCTCTTAATTATGTGATGGGTAGTTAAAATAAGTGATAAATATAATAGGGGTGTGATGTAATAACTAATGTAATGTGGATAAATCATTAAATAAAAGTTAATTTGTTAATTAATTTAATGTGCACAAGGTTTTAAAATATAACCATGGTGGTGAGTTGATGGTGAGGATGATTCATTTTTTATTTTAATTTGTACAAGGTTTTAAAAGATAACATGGTGGAGAGTTGAGGGTGAGGATCATTCATTATTTATTTTATTTTTTTATCTTGTGTTTTTGTTTCTCTTTAGAGGAAGCCCCATCAAATTGGAATTGGAAAGTTCCCCTTGTGTTTTTGTTTCTCTTTAGAGGAAGCCCCATCAAATTGGAATTGGAAAGTTCCCCTTGTTTACATAGAGAAAGGATTCAAATACAATTATTGATTTGTTTTGTGTTCCATATTGTGAGAGTTATTCTTATTTGATATTATATTGGATATTTATAAAGTGGTGCACCTAGCTTAACCATAAGTGGTATTAGAGTTGCCATTTTATTATTGGTAGACTTGTTTATTTTTACATTGCAACAAGATTCTACAATTTTTTTTCTAGATGTGAAGATGGATGTAACATCCCCACTATAATCCCCAATTTAATTAATGCATAATGTAGATATGAATATGACTATGGCCAAGCGATGTAATATGTGAAATGTATTTTCTGATTTTTAATAAAATAATGTGATGTCAGTTGCTAGGAATATGGACATAGATGGGGACTGATTAATCCACAAGAGAGGGGGAATGCCTTAGAGAGTCTGAGAGGGGTCCCAAGAGGGAAATGGTTTATGGGTATTAATTTAAACCCATATTTATGAATTCTATTATCTTTTGAGTCAACCATCTATTTTATGTTTGAGTGTATGAGAGTCTGATCATTGAATACTTGTCGGAGGGTGGGTGTAGAAGTCACATCCCATAGTTATTGGAGAGCATGGGGTTGAAGTACAATCAAAATTGGGCAGAGTGAGCAGTTATTTGTCTTGAGAAAATATAGGAAATTTGTATGGGGACTATAGACAGTTTTTCACATTCAGTTTGGGCATGAACAAAAAAGGGAGAGTAGGGAAAAAGAGCACCATAGATAGAGCAACAAAGATGGGCGAATTCTGGAGCATGATGGAGTGTATTTGGAGTGTTTTGGAGCTGGAAATTGAAGAGCCAGGTTGTCAATAT
This sequence comes from Picea engelmannii, assembly GCA_009831015.1. NCBI lineage: Eukaryota > Viridiplantae > Streptophyta > Pinopsida > Pinales > Pinaceae > Picea > Picea engelmannii. Next base: position 573,694 of record ML778601.1, on the reverse strand, counting down.
TGAATAGTGAACTCCTAAGTGAGTTAGACTGTAACAATAAGTGTTTGTTGTTGTTTTCCTAGTAGTGAGCTCCCTTGAGGTCATAGCAAAGAGATTCTTGGTTACATGTGCTAGAGAGACCTTGATAAATGAATGGGACGCTCTATGGACTAAGAGAAGTGAAGGGGTACATTCACTGAGTTGGGAAGGTCAAGAGGAAAAGAGCCAGAGGATTTTTTTGATAGTTGTAGGAGAATACCAGTGGGTTGTGGGGATATTAAGCTATGAGGGGGCTGTGTGAGGAACCCTTCTTTTGTGGATTCCTATCCCTAACTCAGGGGTGACTTGTTGTTAAGAACTTGAAAAAAAAGTCTATGGTTGGGTGGAACATCCTTCCCAAACAATTGGTTGCACAAGTTTTCTTTTAAAGGTAAGTGTTTATCTATTGTCTGAGTTTTCTTATGGGTCATATGGTTGTGCATTTTATTCTGTGAATGAGAATGGTTTTATGTGTTGTTATATATGATTTATTAACTACATACATGTTCCTTTAGAATGTTGTAGATGTATTTAATTATGGGCATCAAAATCTATAAAGAAAAAAAAATCAATTTTTATATGTATTTTGCGTAGAAATGTTCCTCAGTTAATCTAGGGGACGTTACAAAATGGTATCAGAGCTTCAGATTCAAAAACTAAACTTGCATGGGTTAGACTTAGCATGTATAAGCTGAATTGCATAATTAAGCTCAAGGGATGCTTGCAAATTAATTGTCAAAATTGTTTAAAAGAATTTGCGAGGAATTCATGGGAAATTAAGGAATGGAGCCCAGGGTTAAAATCCCCAATTTTCACATATTTTTGAGCATGGTTGGGCCTTTAATGGGATGGATTTTGGACATTACAGAGTAGTTGGGGTGAAATGGGGCGAAATTGAGAAAAGCCCCAATTTTTGAAGTGGAATTTGTTGAGGAATTGACACATAAGTGTCGAATTAACATGCACGTGGAAAGACTTGGTTGTAGAAAGTTTAATTTCATAGCTTTCATGGTGGCCTATGTGAAAAATTGAAAATTATGCAATCCTGG
>ML778601.1:548930-572565 GCA_009831015.1 Picea engelmannii | reverse complement strand
TACAATCATTGGAAGCACCAACTTCCTTTGTTTTCTAGCTGCAACTGGAAGGAGGCTCCAACCCCCTAGTTTCTTAGGCTACAACCTGAGGGAAGCTCCAACTCCCCAATTCTCTGGCTACAACCAGAAGGAGGCTACAACCCCCTATGTTCTCCGGCTACAACCACCTGTCCTTGCCCCATCCAACTGCCCTGATATATAAGTATAATTATGGAACCATTGTCACACTATCACTGTGATATATACTGCTGTAAACTTGTACCAATAAGCCTCCACCAAACAACCTGTACCAATAACCTGAACCATGTATCAACCATCCATCAACCTGTACCTCAACCTTTGTACCTATAATGAATAAAGATATGAAAATAGTACACAATTTTCTTCAGTGTGTTTTATGCAATTCCTCCAGGTGTCACTACTTGGAACCTCTCGGAAAAGGAGTTATGGAAAAAATGGCATACCTTGTTGAATTCTGGCTTATTCTAGAGAGCGAACTTGTAGAGTGTGCCCTGCACAGAATATTTGTTGTATGGATAAGAAAATTTTACACAAAATACTATAGACTGTACTCTAACCAACACATTTGGTCTTATTGAATTTGGATCTTTTATGAAGAATTTATGACGTTTTTACCTAAAACACCTGTTTTAGACTAGTTTCAGGACTAGCAACAAACCCTATTTTTCACGGAGTGTAACTCCAACAATACAACGAACCACAAGCTAAGATTCGTACCACAACTACTTGGATATGTTTCCTCAATGGCCTCCCAATTTCACGGTCTGATTCATTCTAGAAAAAAAGTTATTGCGAAAATGGTGAGATGAACTGTAAATAACATACCTTAGAAAGAATCATCAAAATAAATTATCCTCCCTTGAATTTCGGCCTTCTTTACTTCACCTTCCCTCTAAAATTCAACTTAGATATCCTTTGTTTACCTCAGTCACCTGCGGATATTCAATATGCTCAAGTGTAATTAAAATGAGAGAGCCTTGCCTCTTATTTATACTTTCATGTAGCTTCCTCAAGGGGTTATCTTTTAACCATCTTAACCCAATTTCCTTATTTTAGGGCTAACCCACTTCTAACCACTTTCCATAATTAGAAAGTTCTCCATTTACTTTATTATTTAAATAATCCTCGTTGACTTTGTCACTTCACTTTATTATTTAAATAGTCCTTTTTTATTGTGTCACTTCACTTTATTATTCAAATAATTTCTTCTTTGCAAGAACTTTGACTTATTTGACCTTTTGGGGCTTCAAGCCAACATATTAGGGTCCTCCAAATTCGTAAGGCCATAACTCTCAAATCATGAGGAGTTATGTGACGTTCCACATACCACTAGAAATGGAATGAAATGTACTATCCATATAGAATAGTCTTACCTGCAAATATGTCAAAACTCATACCATTAGCCATAAAACAAACTTGGGTCCATTACCCAAACCTTTTTGCTACCAGAATTTGCTACCAGACTTTCTCCAAGGGTTGACATCAATCACTAAGGGTTGAAATCAATCTACAATATCACTCTCCAATGGTTGACATCAATGACAACCAACAATACATACCAATTGTCCATCAACCTAAGCCAACTGTCTGACAATATCCCCCTTTGGCATTGATGACAACACCAACAATCATGGCAACACTTAGTCATGATAACATTCATTCTTACACTCCTCATCAATGTTTCTATCTCTCCCCCTTTGACATCAATGGAAAAGGGTATCTCCCTTTGGGGTTGCTCCCCCTGACTGAACTCTCCTTGGGCTAATCCTCTTGTCTACATGCCTCTGTGCTCTCTCTCCAAGCATTTCTATCCTGCATATGATAAATATCTGCCCCTTTGTCATCAATGGCAAAGGTATCTTTCCATCCAGGTCTTCTCCCCTAACTAAACTGTCCTTGGGGATACTCCCCCCTGACTGAACTCTTCCTGAAACTGATCTCCCAACATGAATTATCCTATTTATGGTGCTTCCTCATGTACATATAATACATATAAGATACACATTCAAAAGCATTCATTTTGGAGTAGAAATTACTCCTAGTCTTTGGCAAAGATACTTAAAGGATTCTCGTGGAAGCGGTTTTGTAAAGATGTTTTCCACTTCTTATTTTGTGCCCACATATTCAACTCTGATGTTCTTCTCTGCAACCTGATCCCATAGAAAGTGATACTTGATTGGAATGTGTTTCATCTTGGAGTGCATCACTGGGTTATTTGAGATACAGATGACACTTGTATTATCACAATAGATTGGAATGGGCTCATCATACTCAACTTGTATATCTGTCAGAGTTTGTTTCATCCATAGAAAATGTGTACAACATGATGTTGCTGCAATATACTCTTCCTCGGTTGTAGATAAAGATATTTATGATTGTTTCTTTCTTAGCCATGATACTAAACACTCACCCAAGTAGAACGTTTCTCCACTGGTGCTTCATCAGTCATCAATGCAACCTGCCCAATCTGCATATATGTAGGTAATAAGTGATAGATCATTTCCTTTTGGATACCATAATCCAAACTCTTCTGTTCATTTGAGATATCTGAAAATACTCTTCACTGATAATACATGTGATTCCTTTGGTGTTGCTTGAAATCGTGCCACATGTCCAACTTCTTGCATTACATCTGGTTTGGATGTTGTCACATATAGTAGGCTACCAATCATTGACCTGTATTTCCTCTGATCTGTAGACTTTGAATCATCATCTTTTCTCAACTTGCATCTGGTTTTCATGGAAGTGATAACTGGTTTTCAATCTTCCATTCCGAACCTCTTTATCATTTCTTTGATATACTTGGTTTGAGAAATAAAATTTCCTTGGTTGCTTTGACGTATCTTAACACCCAAAAAGAAGGATAGTTATCCAAGTAATGACATTTCAAATTCATTCTGCATGTCCTTTCCAAATTTATGGCTTAACCTGTTGTCACTACTTCCAAAAATAATATCATCAACATAAAATTCAATTAATAAAATACTATCTTGAGTTACCTTGATGTAGAGGTTGTTGTCTGCACTTCCTTTTCTGAAACCTTCCTGCTGGATATATTTATCTAGTCTATAGTACCATTCTCTTGTCCACTTTCATATATCTGTCAAAAATTGCTAAGTATTCTTATAAATCCATCTCTGTCCATACTGTCCAAGACTCTACTTGCGCAATTGTCCATAATGTTGACCCATTTATCACTACACTATCATGAAGTCTTGATTAATCTATCAAACTGTACTTCTGCTAACTAACTAGTCTAGATTTGTCTTCTCAAACTCTACAAGATGCTCGAAGGATGGTTCTTTGGTTTTTCACAGCTATCGCATAGACTCCCCCTATCTAATATTCATATTACATGGGAGTCTCTAAGTCGGATGGATTAGAACAATTCTTGCTCTGATGGGCATTGATCATCATCTTCATTGGTAGATTTATCATCTCTCTGAGCTCTGAATTATTTCTTTCTGTCTATGGATTCATCTTTCACTACAATACTTGAAAGTACAATCTCTTGAACCTGTTCCTTATTTACTTGTCCTTCTTTTCTTTCATTTATTTTCCAAACCTTTCTATATCTGACATCCTTCTTTTTCTTTGTAGATTTTTCTTCATCTCGCTTTATTTCCAATCTTGCGATCTCTGGGACCTGGTCTTTGTTCACTTGTTCTTCCCATTTTCTTATCCATACTTTCTTATATCTGATATCAATGTTCTCTTTCATGGAAGTATCGATCATGCTTCTACAATCATGAGCTATGTGTCCATAGTTATGACATTTGTAACATTCAATGTTACATGGGGCCACATAGACATTTCTTGCTTGAACATTTATTTTATAATCCATGCAATCTACAACCTTATGTCCAAAGTTAGTACAATAAAAACAATGACCATAAAATAAATTTTCATACCTGGGAGTGAATGATCTTCTTTGTGGTGTAGTCTTGAATTTCTACCTTGACTGATCATGATCATGATTGAAGCTTCTTTGTGGCTTGAACATGGATGGTCTTATTGAAGATGTATCTTTATTAGTTTTCATAGATTTTGGTTGACCATGATTCCTTCATTTGATTACTTCTGCATAACTCTTTCTATTTTATTCATTCTTGTTTTCTAGCAACGTAGAGTGCTTCTCTTCATTCTCTACAACCGATGTGGATTTTTCTATCTCTTCATCGTTCTTGTTGAGAGTGACGATTTTGACTCTTAGTGTGACAACTTCTTCAATATTCTCAACCTCTTCTTCTTTCTTCATTATCTGAGACTTCATGACCTCTTCTATTCTCTTTTCTTCTTCAAGTTGGATTTTCAATGTAATTATTTCTTCTTCCAATCTTCTCTCTTCTTGACCAAACTCTTCCTAAAGTTGGTTTAAGTCATTGGTTCTTTCCTTGAGACGATCCATCAACATATTTTATCTCATTTCTTCTTATTCCTTTTGTGCTTCTATGTTGGCTTCTAAACATTTCTTTTGATATTCTAGAGTTTCTTCAATTCTTCTGGCCTCTTCTAGTTGAGCTCTTAAATTCTTGATGACCTGCTGATATTTTTTGGAACCTTGAACACTTTCCTTTTGCTTCATCAATTATTTCTTGGATGACTTGTTTTCTTCTCTTTCTTTCTTTATATATTCAATTGCACTGATCAATTTTTCTCTGTAATCAACTTCTGCTTCTTCATACTCTTCCTCTTCTGAATTTGTCTAACATGATGAGCATATTTCTTCTTGTTTTGTATATACATCTTCTTTGGCATTTTATGAATCTGCAATGGGTGAAGGTTATATTTCATGTAACTTATCCCAAAGTTCTTTGGATGATGAACATTTATTAACCTTTTCTCTTACCGGATTAGGTAATCCTTCCTAGATGAAATCCATTGCTATTTTGTTATTCTTCTTCAATTCCTTCTTGGCTGCAGTCTTTGCCCTTTTTAAACTATCATATCCTATAACAACTGATAGCCAAATATAATGTCCCTGTGCCTGTAAAAATAATTCCATCCTTCTGCTCCACATCTCATACTTAAAACCATTCTGACCATCAAACATTGGTACTCCATTCTCAGAATAATCCATGATCTCCTTCCAGTGGTTAAACTATTTCCTGAAGGATCCGACTCTGATACCAATTGTTAGATTAATGAGATGGGGGGTGAATTAGTAATAGAGAAATGTAATCCTTTTTCACCATAAAATGAAAGTGTTATATCAATGTATCATTATCATCCGATAGTTGCAGAGTAAATAAACAATGAACAAATCAACAATCACACACATACACAGTACACCAATGTTTTACATGGAAACCCAAAACGAGAGAAAAACACATAATTCTTTTTATTATACATCTTTAAGAATTACATTCATTGGAAGCACCAACTTCCTTTGTTTTCCAGCTGCAACTGGAAGGAGGCTCCAACCCCCTAATTTCTCAGGCTACAACCTGAGGGAATCTCCAACTCCCCAATTCTCTAGCTACAAACAGAAGGAGGATACAACCCCCTATGTTCTCTGACTACAACTGGAAGGTGGCTACAACGACTTGTCCTTGCCTCATCCAACTGCCCTGGTATATAAGTAGAATGATGGAAAAATTGTCACACTATCACTATGAGATATATTGCTATAAACTTGTACCAATAAACCTGCACCAAACAACCTGTACTAATAACCTGAACCATGTATCAACCATGCATCAACCTATACCCCAACCTGTAATCAACCTATACCATAGACAAGTGCATCAAACATGCACCAAACTGTACCAAAAAACCTGTGATCAACTTGTACCATAAACATGTACATCAACCATGCACTAACATGTACCTCAACCTACAAACCTTCCTTAAATTTAACAACAAGAGACTAGCATTTTCATCAAACTTTACTTTAGTCTCACATGCCTAGTTTTGGATTAACCCTAACTTGAAATAATCATAACTATGTACCTGTAATGAATAAAGATATGAAAATAGTATACAATGTTCTTCAATGTTTTTTATGCAATTCCTCCAAGTGTCACTACTTGGAACCTCTCAGAAAAGGAGTTATAGAAAAATGGCATACCTTGTTGAATTTTGTCTTATTCTAGAGAACGAACTTGTAGAGCGTGCCCCGCACTGATTGTTTGCTGTATGCATATGGAAATTTTAAAAATAATACTATAGACTGTACTCTAACCAACACATTTTGTCTCATTGAATTTGGATCTGTTATGAATAAGTTATGACGTTTTTACTGGAAACACCTGTTTTAGACTAGTTTCAGGACTAGCCACAAACCCTATTTTCCACGGAGTGTAAATCCAAAAATACAACGACCCACAAGATGGAATTCCTACCACATCTACTTGGATATGTTTTATCAATGGCCTCCCAATTTCACAGTCTAAATCATTCTAGAAAAAAATTATTGCAAAAATGGTGAGATGACCTGTAAATAACATACCTTAGAAAGCATCATCAAAAGAATTTATCCTCCCTTGAATTTGAGCCTTCTTTACTTGACCTTCCCTCTTAAATTCCTCTTATATATCCTTTGGTTACCTCAGTCACCTGTAGATATTCAATATGCTCAAGTGTAATTAAAATGAGAGAGCCTTGCCTCTTATTTATACATCCATGTAACTTCCTCAAGGGGTTACCTTTTAACCATCTTAACCCAATTTCCTTATTTTAGGGCTAACCCACTTCTAACCACTTTCCATAATTAGAAAGTTCTCCATTTACTTTATTATTTAAATAATCCTCGTTGAATTTGTCACTTCACTTTATTATTTAAATAATCATCTTTGACTTTGTCACTTCACTTTATTATTTAAATAATCCTCTTTGACTTTGTCGCTTCACTTTATTATTTAAATAATCCTCTTTGACTTTGTCGCTTCACTTTATTATTTAAATAATCCTCTTTGACTTTGTCGCTTCACTTTATTATTTAAATAATCCTCTTTGACTTTGTCGCTTCACTTTATTATTTAAATAATCCTCTTTGACTTTGTCGCTTCACTTTATTATTTAAATAATCCTCTTTGACTTTGTCGCTTCACTTTATTATTTAAATAATCCTCTTTGACTTTGTCACTTCACTTTATTATTTAAATAATTTTTTTTTTGCAAGACCTTTGACTTCTTTGACCTTTTGGGGCTTCAAGCCAACATATGAGGGTCCTCCAAATTCATAATGCCATAACTCTCAAACCATAAGGAGTTATTTGACGTTCCACATACCACAAAAAATGGCATGAAATGTACTATCCATCTAGAATATTCTTACCTACAAATATATCAAAAATCATACCATAATCCATAAAAAAAACTTGGTTCCATTACCCAAGCCTTTGTGCTACCAGAATTTGCTATCAGACTTTCTCCAAGGGTTGACATCAATCACTAAGGGTTGACATAAATATACAATATCACTCTACAATGGTTGACATCAATGAAAACCAACAATCCATACCGAATGTCCATTAGCCTAATCCAATTGTCTGACACATGTGGTAGTGACATGGACTGCCATGGTGGCAGGTCCATGATGAAAGTTCGTGGAATGGTGGAAATTCTGGTGGCAAGGTGGTAGACCACCATGGTGGGGCAACGATTTGTGGTATTGAAACCATAAGTGGTTTCACATCGTGAGAAAAGTGGTTTTCCAAATCTCTTCTACAATGTGAGGCCAATGAGAGGATGCCACATATAGTTGGGCATTATGCGATATCGCATCCTGAGGTGTCGTCAATCCCTTGATCAAGTTCACGATGCGAAAATGATGTGGGCCATTGATCTTTCGATCATCCCCACCATTAGATCTGGGAGCCAGAAAGTCTGCATGCTCGAGAGAAATGGTGCGGGATGGGACCCACCTATACTTGCAACCAATTTTTGAGTGATAGGTGGTAGGGCCACAGTGGTATGCATCAATAGTAGGGCTACCGACGGAGTAGTAGTTGATACCAAAAGTGGTATTAAAACAAAGTGGTAAGTGGTATCACATCGTGCCATGGTGGTTTTCTAGAGGGTCTTTGGAAATGCGAAGCCAATGGGAGGGCGCCATGTATCATGGGAAAAAACCACCCTTCACAACGTGGAGGGATGTTAACCCTTTCACATGTTGGCGATGTGAGATCGATGTGGGTTGTTGATCGCCCCTTGATCTCCACCATTGGATGTAGGGGTATGTAAGTTGTGTGTACCCAAGAAGAAAGGGTGTAGGATGGGACCCACCCATATCTATATATAATGAATGGATGTCATATGGAATTTTGGAAAACGATGTGGGACCCATGTCCCATTCATGGTAAAAAAGGTGTTAGGTGGGCATCTGAGTACGGTGGGGCCCGAAATATAATTTAATTTATGAAATAAGGGTAAAGAAGGTGATGAGTCAGGGATAAGGTGCTCAAGGCGTTGATGTGGCATCACCTCAGGGTGCCATGTGGACCCAGAATGCCACAACAACAATGATGCCACATAGGAAAAACTGTTCCATAGGGTAATAAAAAAACAAGTCTAGAGACATGTTCTTATTTTGGCCACAACTGGAGAAGATTAAGTATGATTGGGATGTAAATTCTAGGTTATTTCCATAGTGAGGAGATCTACAAAAGTGTCAAAGAGGGTCATTGTCCATTTGTGCTTGGATTTGTCAACAAATGTAAAATAATGGTTTTTAAAGATTTGGGTATAGATCATTGGTAGAGATCCAGATTAAGCTAAAATTCTTGGAGAGTGTCCATAAAGTAGGAATAGAAATAACCCAGGGAGGAATTAAATAAATCATAAGGGGTTTGGAATGGGGATTCTGAAATAGGCCAAAAATACACTATTCTGAGCCCCTTTTTTGGGATTTTGGGGATTTTCAGAGGGGGAAAAGGGACGCTAGATGGAAAGATTGGAATTTTTTTATTTACTCAACATTTTTTATACTCATCATGACATAGAACCTTGGTTTAGTGAAAATTTTCCAGAAGTGCACAATTTGGGAGATAACTAGTTTCACTAAAAATTGAAGTCTGGAAAAAGGGGTGAAAAAGGACAAAGTTGTCATTTCTAGATTGTTGTGGTTTTTGATTGGAGCATCAAATTGAAAAATTGAAATTTTTTATGATTTTTCTGTCATCATTGTTATCTATGTCTCATACAATTTTTTTCCTAGTTCATGACATATTTACTTCTACAAGTGATAGAAGTTAGTGTCTAGAATAAATTGCACCTGGAAGAAAATTGCACAAAAAGGGATGAGAATGGGAATGATAGTAATTCAAGGAGTATGAGAAGGTTCCATCATTCCCAAGAGAAATCCACTAGGATATCTCATGCAAGTTCAACGCCAGGAAGCAACCCGAGTGTGTCCCTTGTTAGGAGACAAAGAAGAAGGTATGAGGGAGACATCTTGCAAGGTGAACTTAGGAAAATCAAGTCACCTAATTTCAATTGTGATCATAGGAAGGGAGTGGAGGTTGCGACTTAACTATTGGAAATGAAAAAATATTTCCAGTTGAATGATTATCCCTCCACGCTAGAAACAATAATTGCAACCTACCACTTGCAAGGAAAGGAAACCATGTGGTGGGATTAACTTAAGCAAGCAAAAAACCTTGATGAGAGGAAGGTCTCATGGAGGCAGTTCAAAGTACATTTCCAAGAGAAATATTTATCAGATAATTACTATGAGAGAAGATAATTTTTTTCTTTGAACTCAAATTGGGAAGCATGCAAATGGATGAGTATGAGAAGAGGTTCTTTGAGTTGTTGAAGTATGTGGACTTCATAAAGGATGAAAAGGTCAAAATCCAAAGGTTTCTAATTGGGTTACCTTCTTTCTACAATGACAAGATACAATATGATAACCCAAGAACTTTGGAGGCAACCATAAGGACAATAAATCATCTTTATAAGCAAAGAATAAGGAGGTAAGTCTTTCAAAAAACTTAGAATGAAAATATGAAGGGTAAGAAAAAGAAAATACATAAAGGTTTTAAGCAACCCTTTCTCAAGAACAACTCCCAAGAAAATCAATAAGGAAAATCAACCCAAAATGAGAAAAAGACATCAAATTCATTTGGGAAAAGGCCAAGGCAACAACCTGTACAATGTTGGGGATGTGAGGGAAATCACTTATATAGGGACTTCCCTCACAAAGGTGAAATAATGAGGACGATTCACAACATTTAGGAAGATGAAGCAGTTGAAGATATAGGAGGAAGCATGCCAAGGATTTATGCAACCGTGGAAAACAAACAAACAAAATATCAATCCCCCATGATTGAAGTGGAAGGTAAGATTGATAACCATCCCATATCCATTTTACTTGATTCTGGAGCTAGCCATAGTTACATAAAATCTAACATTGTTGAAATATTTCACTTGCAAAGGTGTAACCACAAGAAATATTGGATAGTTCAATTAGCCACTATTGGCACCTAAATTTTTGGGTCCATTTTTGCGCGCATGCACAAACGAAGGTTGTGTGTGATCATCTAGTAGTTTTTCGAGCACCCAAGGAGATGCATGAAATAAGTCCATAGTGAGCGCATCTGACTGGGTTTTGTTGAGCAACACACCAAGTCTAAAGACGAACAAGGGCACATCAATCCGAGTTTTTTCAGTTAAGCGCACCAGTTTGAGTTTTGTCAGTTATGCCAGAAATCAAGAAGAATCCCACCATAAGTAAGAAAGGAATCACCAGGATATATCCGATAATGATTATGGCCAATAGTAGATGAGGATGTGGGGCATCCAGAGGATGTTCTGGCTAGGCAGTTAATATTTTCCCTGATGCAAAGAACCTACATGGAGCCCTAAAAAGTACTAGAAGTGTGCGAGGGTGTTAGATTAGACAAGTGAGTGGAGTAGAACCATGATGGATAGTGCTCCCCAAAAAGATAAGATATAAAAGAGATCCCTCAACTCCAAAAAGAGGCTGGTTAATTTCAGAAGGCACTAGTCCCAGAGCTCTAAGTAGCCTATAGCAATCATGTGTTGTATGGAGAAGTCTCTCGTGTATTATTTATGTTTGAATATTAAAGATTAGAGAAAGGTGCATACTAATGTATTCCAACTGTTCTTATAGTAATAAGATGACGTCTTATGCTATGCAACTTAGTTATTCAACACAATGTGTGTCTCTAATATGACATAATATGTTTAGTAATAAGGCTATGGAAGTTTTGTTATATTTTGTGTTTGTCATGAATGAGTAACACATGTGCATGCATTATTTTAATTCTTAGTCCCTATTAGATCATCAAATATGAGTTACATGGATGCCAATTGCAATACTGTGAGTTATGTTTGATCCTCCATCCCCGATAAAAGACCTGATGGTCTCTTTGATCCTCTCTGTATCTCGGGTGAGACCTTCCTCAACCTTGAGCCAGAATTGACATGTCGATGCTTAGGGTTTTTTGTTGGACACGCTCAGGATGAACCTTGGATCTTAAACCCCCAAGTGTTATGAAGGTTAGTGCATACGCAAGTGTGTACTGAAACAATGACACTACCCTGTTCCAACAAATGATTTCATTGTCGAGACTTGAAGTCTTGTTGATATTGATGGAGGAAAAGAGAAATGTGGTGGAATCCATCGAAGGAAGAGATTCAAGACTAGATAGAAGCGAAAGAGGATGATTTTCCCTATGAGAGATGAAAGGATTACGGGTGAATGCAAAAAAATGGAAAGGTATATATCTTTACTCTGATCTACATGAACTCTTTTTCGCATAATTTCCATGTTTGTTGTATGAATGGTTAATAAAAATACAAGAAAAAGTTAATTCGATGGTTTTACCATCAAAGCCTATAGTATGGGATAAAGCCAAGCTTGATAGTTTAAAGGAATTGGATAACAAGTGGACCTGGTTCATTGATTTCTGGTTTTCCCAAGTAAAGGAAGGCTATATTGTTGATTTTGCTATAGAATATAGTGATTCTTTCAGTGAGGTTGAAAGAAAATTTGAAGAAGGTCCTAGAAAGTGGATGTTAGAAGAGATCCCCATTTGGATCAAGATGTTTTTCGTAGAAAAAATAATGATGCGCATGGATCCTAATAGGATGGACGAGTAAATCCCCTAGTTTCGGGAGGGGGGGTTGTTGGAAAAGGTTGGGGAAAAAGAGCCAAAGTATGGATCCAGTGAGGAAGATCCAAGAATTTGTTGAGATGAGGTGAGGAATGGAATGGACCCAAAAGAGTAGATGTGAAAAGAGTCGAAAGATACACAAGAAGAGTTGAGCTGAGGGAAAGAGCTGAGCAGAAGAATAGAGAAGAGTTAGTTGAGGGTGCGCAGTGAGGTGTTAGGCCCAAAATGATGAGGAAGATCACACTAGGAAGTGGTGTGGGAGAGGATGGTGTTCCATTGTGGATCACAAGTGAGGATAGGCATGTGAAGAGGCTTGGAATCAAATATACTAGTAGTGACAGTAGTGGTAGTTAGGGCCTAGGTGATGAATCCCGTACCCTTTGGTTGTTGTGGTATGCCACAACCTTGAGAAGAAGAAGGGTGCACATGTGTGGTGAGCGGGAACAAATTTTTAATGTGCTAGTGGACTTGAAAGAAGAAGATTCACACGGTTACATGCTGAAACGAAGATAAGTTGTCGCGTAGTATGGTGGGGGACCAATCCGACGAGATTTTGGCTCTCTCTGTAGTGGCAACACGTTGAGCGAAGAAGTCACATGTTGAGCGGAGAAACTGACTCTGTGCAAGGTGGCAGTGCACAGATCAAGCTGGGAGACGAATCATGTAATGGTAGTGCATGGATCGACATGGGGGAAGGAGTGCCCAATGGTGGTGAAAAAATAGATCAGGAGGAGAAGGCGTAGAATGTGGATGCATATTGACCAAAATTTGGTCACCTGTATGTTCCCGTTCTTGGAATGATAAAATATTTTGACATCAAAAGAAGAAAATTTTGGAACTCTTATAAGTTCATCACATATCACTCAGTATCAGATTCTCCATGAATTTTGCAGAATCAAAATCTGAGTTTCTACGATCGAGATATGCATGACTTTGTCCAGAAGTCCAATGGAGATATTACAAGAAGAAATATGAATAATTTTATAAGTGTCATGTTCTCCTCTCCTTTCCCTTCACATCTATTCATTATCTCATTCTACACTTAGTCATTTTTCACATTGCCTCATTGCTCTCATATTCCCCTTAGTACTCTCCACTCTTAACCATTTCTCCATTTCCCCCTCTCCCTTCCTCTCCTTTCCATACTTAACCATTTTTCTCTTTTCCACTCTACTCCTACTACCTCTTTCATACTTAGTCTCATTTTTAAAATCTTCTCCTCTCCTCTCTTCTTTCATAAACACCTCTCTCTATACTTTTCCTCACTCTTCTTCCATATGATCCACTAGTCTCCACACTTGGTATTTAAAAATGGGAAAGTAACTAAATTGTGAATATAAAGGTTTATTATAAACTTTTATTAAAAAAGAAAAGGGACCTATTTTCAATATGCATATATTAATGATGTCAGTTCATTAATGAGGACTTAACGAGGCATTAACTAAAGGGAATGTTTCAAGAAGAAACTTGTATAGGGAATTCAAGAGAGAAGAAACCCTAACTACTCAAGTAGTTAGAAAATCTCATATTAAAAAGAGAAGAGAGTCTTCATCAAGGGCTCCAAGAATGATAATTGTCAAAGGGGCAGGGAAGAAGATTAGAGGAATAAGACACAACCATGAATGAACAACCAAGCTTCTGATCAATGAAGAGAGATCTCCATCTTCTCCACTCTTTGTATTTTTCTACACCATTTCTCATAGCTTTATGCTTGAATTTTTGAGTTGGGCACAAGGATGAGATCTTGAGTGTTCTTCTTGGGTTCTTCAAAAGACCTTTCTTGTATGATCATGGAGTATTTGTAGCTACATACATGGCTGTTAAATATTTTGTAATGAAGAACATTTTTCATGAATAAACTCCACAAATAATTGCTTTAGGGTTGATCTTAATTGTATCTTGTAACTTTGAGTTTTAAGTATGAGATATTTGAGGTTGACCTATCAAATTCTCTTTCTTACTAATAACAGTACTTTGTTAAAAGTATTTGAGATGATAAAATAATTATCTCTTATTTATTGTGAAGAAGATATGGATGTATTTATATGTGATTAAGAAGGTTGTGTATGTGATGTTGATTACAATGAAATTTTGATGTTGAATCCCTTCCTTAATCTTTCCTTATTGTAAAAAAAATTATTTCTTCTCATAAAGATCAGATCGGGTTATTGAAGAACCATTTTATTTCATAATCTCAAGCAACACAGATCTAAGGTTTTCTTCCTAGCACTCTCTTAATCTAAGATATTCAAGATATATCTTTTAGTCAAAGAGGAGTACCACCTCTTTAAAAATGTAGGGGGATTCATATCCTCATGAGGTTTCTGTTTCAATCCTAACATATTCAAACACCAACAATGCGCCAAATGTGAAGGAATATGGAGGCTCCCTTAGTGGTGGGCGAGACAAACTAATAATTTTGGATGGTCTTGCACAACTGCAGATAGATGGCTCTTTGGGTCCCCTCACAAAAAATTTCAGGAGAAGATGGTATTACCCCCCCTTTTATCCACCCTGCTTGCGCATTTTTAATCAAGAAGAACAGATAGTAGACAGTGAAGAGGTTGAAGTTGAAGAAAGAGAAGAAGAGAAAATAAGTGATGATATGAGTGAAGGAGAAGGTGAAGTCAACAATACTTTACCCCAAGCGATAGTGGTGTGGAAGGATCCAGACAATTACAGTCATAAGAGTGGAACTAACCTTGGTCCCATAATGGCCAATGAAGATAGTACGATGATATTACCCATGTTCCATGGAATGGGTAAGGATGAGGCCAAGCAACATTGGTTCACATGTGAAGGAATATGGTTTGTAAATAGAGTTATAGACGAGGTGACTAAGATCCTGAAACTGAAGACTACGTTTAGGGACTAGGCTATGATGTGGTACATGAAATATAAGGCTGCTATGCCAGAAAGACAGATGAGTTCCCTGAATCAGATCAAACAGGATCTACTTTGGGAATTTCAAAAGTCGAAGTCAGAGTTCCAATGCATTACATAAATCAAGGAAATCAAGCAAAAAGAAGGAGATACCATCTGGGACTATGACCAATGGTTCAAAATATTGTTGGATAGGCTGATGTTCCAAATCTAGGACGTGCAACATAGAGAATGTTTGATTGTGGAGTTTCTCCCCCATATCAGAGTCCTTCTCACCCAACAAAAGGTGACGACTCAGGACGAGGAAATCGAGATCATGATGCACTTGGAAGCCACACCTAGAGGCATAAAAACATCGAATAGGCTGGCACAGGTTTAGTCACAACTGGCCAACCTAAAAATACAGTTGCAAGATATGTCCAAGGATAAATCTATGCATGAACATGTGTGGTGCATTACATTCTTCTTAGAAGAGAAACGATGAGATGAGTGCTCGGTCCTTCCGAATTATGTGGCAAATTGCACATTGCGTCCATTTCCCTCCGAAAAGTTTTAATGATGTGAACTATGTTGACAGTGGGGCCATATTCCACCCCTCTTCCCCACCTTACAAAAGTATCAAGGAAAAAATCACACCCCCTTTTGTAAATTTTGTAAATTTGTTGGCCATGATATCAACAACTGTCACTCCCTCCAAATGATGCAAGATAACACCCGGGATGCATTCTAGGTGCAAGAGGAAAAAAAGGGTGGTGAGCATGGGGCCTTTTGATATTATGGTAGTTACGGGAGGTATTTACATCCACGTGTAACCCTAATGAGAATAGAATATTCTGGGAAGCAAGAAGAAACCCTAAAGCATTAAACTTAACACTAGAAGACAAGTCGGCTCAAGGAAATATTTAATATTAAGTATTTAGCCTCAAGAATGAGAAGTCGTCCCAAACAACTCAGGAAAACAATATAAATGGAAGTATCCAGACCTCATTTTGTACATTACAGCTTGAAATTTCAGCAGTGAAGAAGTGTGCACTGCAAAAACTAGGAAAGTGCGCAAGTCTGGGGAGCAACTACAACTGGTAGCTACTGCAATCTGTATTCTTGGTTTATGCTCAAATTTTCTATTGACTATGGTTGGAATTTCTGATCAGTCATGGTTATCTTTTCTTGATGCATTAGCCTTGGTTGGCTATTGGTTTGCTTCCATAATCATTCTCTGTCAAGGTTAAGGTGCTCGGAGGTGTCTTCGGCCTATGGTTGGGTGACAATATTGTTATATTGTCCATGGTTAAACGAGCACATCTATTATTTTATAACAGGTTATGGGCCCACACTATCTTTGGATAGTCTAACTGCTGGAAGATAGATTGGGAGGATTTGCTCAGTTACAATTGCAGTTGCAGTGAGTTTTTTCTGCAACAATGAAACCCTAACCCTCTTGTTGAGGTACCTTAAGTGAAGAGATTGACCTAATCTTGGGATATCCTAGTTCTCCCGAGCCTAGTGCATCTCCTGGTACTCTCATCAAGCTAAGATGTCAAGTTTGAGTTTTTGGTCAAAGTCAAGGGTTGACCAAGTCAAAGAAATGATGACTTACTCTATGAAGTCATAAAACAAGTTAGAAGGGGCTTCTAACTTCAGAGCATGGAAGACAAGTATTGACCTCATCCTTGCCAAGAATAAAGTATGGGATATCGTGAAAGGAAATATCGTGGAACCATAGTTCGAAGAAGGAAAGGAGAAAGAACCTCAGAATGTTGCAGTTATGGAGAAGTTCAAAGACAATGAGATAAATGCCACAAGTATCATAGTGGACTCCATAAATGACCACTTGATACCCTACATCTCCCATATTGAATCATCTAAGAATATGTATGATGCCCTAACAAACGTCTTCTTAGTCAGAAACATTGGACAAGTAATGAGTTTGAAAAATGAGCTTCGTGACATGAAAACGAATGATGATGACAACATAACATCATACATTGTGAGAATCTCTTATTTAAGAAATCAAATACAAGCTATTGAAGAAATCATTTCAAAGAAGGAACTAGTAAACATAGTACTCAATGGCCTTCCCAAGACATGGGATGCATTTTCCGCAAGAATGAACACAAGAAAGGAGTATCCCACATTTGAAGAACTTTGGACTTGGTGTGCACAAGAAGAATCAAGGATATGTAAAAAATACAATCCTTCAACTGTCGAAAATATGGTCACTACAAGAATAATTGTCCTGAGTTAAAGAAAAGGAAGGAAACACACGAAGCATCAGTTTCCGAAGAAAGGGAACCCTCAAAGAAGGCCAAGCATGATAAAAAAAACTTCTTCTTCTAAGACAAGGTAACAATATTCTTCATAATTATTGTACATACCATGTCTACATAGTTTATGTACATATCTTGCATATCTATTTCTTAAAATATAAGATGTTCAAGGAGAAACAATACCTATGGAAGAATAAAAGGATAAGGATTGTTATTACGATGACTGCAAGTCAAGCAATACACATGAAAAAGATGAAGTATGTTGACAATCCTTGGTAACAATTCTTGTGGAAGCTATTAACATAAGTAACAATTGCAAGATAAGCTGAAGTTAGAATCAAAATTGAAGAAACCTGGAAGAAGTAAAAACAATAAAGAAGTCAGCAATCAAGAGGAAATTAGAAAAATACTTGTGACACTTTGCAGAAGGAAATAAGGATGCAGACGAAAGCGTGGACTCTTTTAGATGGAGGGAGATGATTACATAATTCCAAGAGAAGAGCATGCATTCATAAATGAAGCAAGTATTAGGAGGGAGATAATCCTAAATAATATGATCCATTGAGGATTATGAAGTATCTATCCATGTTCCCATTGATGATATCAACCATAAAAAGAAGAACGTGTTCAGTTTGACTTTATAAGAAGTCTTCTTCGAAAAGAAGCCTTAAAGTATCCCTGGTTGTCCATCCACATCCATGATCCTATGATGAAAGGAAGAAGTTGGAATCTTCAGGGCACGAAATATATAGAAAACTCCATGGACCCAAGAGCTAAAGGGAAACATGAGGAAGAACATGAAGATTCCAAGAGAGAAAGAAAATCCAGAACAACCAGTCATTATCACAAGACTACTAGCTTGATTTGAACTCGCTAGAATAAATCAAGTAGAAGAAATGGAAGTTGTGATGAAGAAAAATGTATGGAAGACTTATGAATGGAAGCATTGTGAGATCCATAACTAAAGGTTCTCCCAGATGGAGGGAGAATGCTATGATGATATCTTGTTCCAATAACCAGACATACCTCTACCCGAGCCATTATATCTCTTGCAATATCCATGGGTTGGAGTTTACATCAGATGAATGTAAGGATCATTCTCCTCAACAAGAGTAATTGAACAAAGAAGCGTATGTAGAGAAACCTCAAGGTTTTGAGGTATATCAGAAATAGACTCTTGTATGCAGATGGAAGAAGACAACTTGGTGTAGAGCCTCCAGTGCACAATAGAAGCATGGTAAAAACTTTCTATAACAAAGATATTGTATCATAATGGTTACTCAAGAGTCCAAGATGATGGATTTCTATTCCATGAAAAAATATCATGATAATAGAAGAAGTTCCATTTGGATATGTTCCAATTTTTTCCACGATGTCATGAGCTAGCAGGAAACAAAAGAGATGAATCCAACCATGATATATTGTATTGATCAAGAGCTATATGAAGCCTTGAGAGGCCGAAGTACATTGACATCAAGAATTACATTCTCCATGATGACGTCCATAAAAGAGAAGTGATGCTCCAATATATCTCCACAGATGAGGAGATAGAAGATATTTTGGTAAAGCCTCTATCCAAGATGAAAAATTTTGCGTACTCAAGAAACAAGCTAGAGATTGTGGAGACAACTTCCTTATTGAAAAGGGAAGAGATGACTCCCAGGTTGGGAGGGAGCACTGATGTGTTATTCATTTACGGACAATCATTTTTCAGTTTGAAAAATGGTCCAGGATGAGCAGTTCCTTTCCAGTTCGGAAAGTGGTTTGAGATTTCTGATGGATAAGCATTTTCCAGTTCATAAAATGGTCTAGATCGGATGGTCATTTTCGTAATGAAAATGGGTCGATAGATTTCTGATGTACCATAGAAAATGATTCCCCTTATGGCCAATGTGGGGGAATGGTCTAGGACAGTCTTTCTTCTTGACAGTCACTCTCAGTAGTGGTCAAGTAGAATGGTCCACCTCACCGGACAGTCATTCTTTTGACGTTCATAGTTGTGAGAAGTTTCAAAGAATGGTCCATTTTGGAGGTTGGTGCAGGACAATCATTTCCTTAGGAAATGGTCCGGACAGTCATTCCCTAGGGCATACTCATTCTCTTCAGGTTTCACTTTGTTTAGTGCCGAAGGAATGTCCCAGTTAGGTGAATGGTCTAGGTTCAACAATCAGGGACATGCATTCCCTAGGGCATACTCATTCTCTCCAGGTTGCACTTTTTTTAGTGCCAAAGGAATGACCTAGTTAAGTGAATGGTCTAGGCTCATAAATCAGGACAATTATTCTTCTGTGCTTGAAAAGAATAGTCCATATATCTCATGGATGATGTTTTACTTTATAAGGGAAGATTCTCTTCCAGATATGACAAATGTGAGTGGAAGAATGGACAAGATGACTCGGTTTATATCATGATATTGTTTTCTATGCAGTTTGATATCAGATGATATGATTTATATGGAGACTGTATGTCTCTCGAAAGTAGATGTATGCTACTGTGGTGGATGTGTTCCATTGGTTGTGACTATGTGTCACTGGTTAGTAGTCGTGTGCTACTAGGTGTGGTTGTGTACCACTGGATAGTAGTTGTGTACTACTATGGATATACATAGTTGTGTTCTATTGAATGACATTGTTCTGATTTCCATCAATGGTGTTGAAAATTATTATTAGCTACATGGATAGTCAGTGTGCTTGTGGAAATACATTCTCCAGGTGGAAAATGGTCCAGATAGAACATATTTTTGTTGGATAGGTATTCTCTCTATGGAGAATAGTCCAGGTTGACAATTTGTTGACATATCATGGACTAGTATTTTTCCTAAAGGCACAGATTGTGGCCCGATTAGGAAAATGGTCCAGGACCGATATTTTCTAAGGCATATAGGTTGAGATGAATCTCTATGGTACATATGAATCGATTATAAAATAGTCCTAGATTGACATTCCTATAGGAATGGTCTCTGTAGTCTATGGCATAGCTTTTAACATCTGTTGGGATAGTCATTCTTCTAGGACGTATGTCCAGATCAGAAGAATGTTCTATGTATCACTCTATGGAGTGAGTGACTTATTCAACATCATGTTTGATTACTCAGATAGAGTATGTCTGTGAAAGATGATGCAGTTGATGCTATCAGATGATAGTAATGATGGTGCTCGTGATATAATCATGAGATAGCCTGTACAAATATGATGATGCTACCAGTTGAATAGTATGTTTGTGCTCAAGACCATTTCCTTAAATACCTCCCTAGATAGGAGGGAGTGTTGATATTATGGTATCTGAGGGAGGTATTTACCTCCACGTGTAAGCTTGACGAGAATAGAATATTCCGGGAAGCAAGAAGAAACCCTAAATCATTAAACTTAACCCTAGAAAATAAGTCGACTCAAGGAAATATTTAATATTAAGTATTTAGCCTCCAGAATGAGAAGTCGACCTAGATAGCTCAGGAAAATAGTATAAATACAAGTATCCAGACCTAATTTTTTACACTGCAGCTCGAAATTTCAGCAGTGGAGAAGTGCACACTGTAGAAACTGGGCAAGTGCACAAGTTTGGGGAGCATCTGCAGCCGACAACTGCTGCAATCTGTATTCTTGGTTTAGGCTCAGACTTTCTATTGGTTATGGTTGGAATTTATAATCAGTCTTGGTTATCTTTGCTTGATGCATTATCCTTGGTTGGCTATTATTTTTCTTCCGGAATCATTCTCTATCAAGGTTAAGGTGCTTGGGGGTGGCTTCAGCCTATGGTTGGGTGACAATATTTTTATATTGTCTATGGTTAAACGAGCACATCTATTATTTTCTAACAGGGACGATGATAGAGGTAGATATCAAGGAGGAACTTGAGTATTTTTAGGATGGCATCAATATTTGAGGAATTTGGAGACCCTTCTTACCACCACATAGGTCAGGATTTTCAGGATGGAATCAATATTTGAGGAATTTGAGTATGTTGTATCTTAGATTTATTTATATTTCATGACATATGCTTGGACATTATGCATTTTGCCTTGATTTACCTTGGTGGTTGACATTGTGCTCTAGTAAGTGGTATTTTCTCAGGATGGGTTTGCTACTGGGAACTCCCTTGAACATCCATTGTACCGTTCCCAATCATACTTACCACTTTTCATCATTAAAACTCCCCCATTTCCTTATCTCTTTGGATTTTAGGGTGTATTGAACCAAGAAGGGGTTGAAGGCCCAAAGGGATTGTTGTTGGGTAAAATATAAAATCCTACTGATAAACCTTCTAGATGCTTCACCCAGGGATCACCAAAGAAAGAAATGAAACACTTATCTGTGAGAAAAGGGGTACCCACAAGAATAATGATTATGAATACTTAAAAGATTAGTTGGAGGATAGGAGGTCCCATTATGAGCTGACCTATCATGATCATGGGTATCTAGTGGTATGAAATTACCATCATCTGGTCACTAAGCCATGGTAATGGCTCTTAATTGCATGGATGAGAGAAAGGGGGCCTCATCATGAGCGAACATTCTCATTTACGCTAGGTGTTTGCGAGTGACATTGTCATTATCTGGACACCACACCAGTACAATGGACTTCAAATTGTCCTTAAATTATGAAATAAACAAAGAATGGAAAAATGATGGGCTTGGAAAAATTACATTGCAAATGAAGGTGCCACACACTCTCTTCAAAGGCACCCATGAAGGAGACACTACAACCCCTTTTATGTCATGAACCCCATGCCCATTTAGTCTTCATCCTTAACCACTTCATCCACTTTACATGTCTTAGAGAGGTATCACTTGGGAAACACTCCTTGACCTAGGGAAAGATCAACCCAGTATGATAGCTCATCAACCCTCCCATATCCAAGCTTGGAAAGTTGCATAATGTCTTTGAGAACTTACTTGTTTGACATGGTAATATTTGGTGCACATGATTAGATGACTCATTTATTGGCTTGATTTACTTATCATGATATTTTGACTTGAGATCCTTGGAGGGTGTGCTTATTTGTCTTTCCAAAACCTAGTTAGTGGACAATTTTGGAGGAACAAGCCTAGCTTGGGCTTCCTCGGGGCTTGAAGCCCACAGGTGGATGACAAGGGCCCACATGATGGATGAGAGAGATAAAAATTTAGAGGCCTAGAAGAATTTTTGGAAAACATTACCTATCCATCACATGTCAAACATTTTTCCTATGAGAGGCAAAACACCACCTTTGGAGGCATGACATCATCTAGGAGGGCTAGGGCTTGGTGGTGAGCTTACCATTCATTGACACATGGACTTTTTGAGGAGAATGAGGCTTTGACCATGAAGAAAATGACTTGGATTCTTTACATGTGGCTTTGGGAGGCCTATCTACACTTCTCCAACACCAACAACTTTCTCCTAGTGTCAAAACTTCCCCTAAAGGGGTGACGTCACCTTAAGTTAGGGTTTCTTTTTGCGTAATTTTTTTTCAAGTGAATTGTTTAATATTATCTTTGTAAAGGGGAAATATTAGGGTTGTTGACCCCTAGTCTTGTGGTTTACCATAAAATTATGTGGACAAACAATTTTGGAGACATTTTGTATAAATAGAGATCACAAGATCTCATTTTAAAACATAACTCTCCCATTTGGAGAACTATTGGACTGAAATTTTTGCTCTCTTTGGCTAGTTCTCTCTCTTGTGATATTTTTTATGGATATCTCTTGGATTATTGGTTGATGGAAGTGATGCGCTAGCCTTGGAAGGATATTTTCTAGTTATTGTGGTGGTTTGTCTTAGTTTTTTCCTTGAGTTGGTAATATTTCTTACATTGTTCTATCATTTGTTATTCAAGTTAAGGTTATTATGATAGATCTAGGTGGGAAGTATAAGGGAAAACTGCAAGATACCCGATATATAAAATATGCAGAACAGAAATGAAATGCTAGAAATGACAGAATAACAGTAAAATATCCATCATAATCTTCACAATACACAGAAATGATATACGAAATAGCAACAGAAATAACACTTTGAATCGGATAGCAATGTTCACAGGCCTCTTCGAGGGGGCAACCTCCAGTCGAGCAACGCTCTGTTACAATAATATCCAAGCTAGGGTTTTTCATACCCTTGACCCTTATTTATACTAAATATGTCTATTAAGAGAAGCATCTAGAGGAAGATCCTTCTAGAAGCCGAAGCTTCTATTAGGTCTTCTTACATCCGCCTTATTCTATTTTATTGAAAGGTCTTATTAGTATTGACCTTTATTACATCCGAATACATTGATCTACCTATGTGTGGGTTAGGACCTTAACATGTCCGCCCCCTTAAAAACAACCTTGTCCTCAAGGCTTGAGATGTGGAAACTACTGCAGAATGGTAGCTGGTTCCCAAGTGGCATCTGCTGGAGTCAT
>ML778601.1:522353-543632 GCA_009831015.1 Picea engelmannii | reverse complement strand
TGCTGAAATCCCCAAATTCTGAACCAGAGAGTATTTACTTAGCAACCCGAATACAGATGCGGGTTAATAGATCTCGCCGATTTAATTTGTTTATGTTGCTGTTTATGTTCCCCAAGGGTTAGGTATTCAAGGGTTCTACAGACAAGGGTTTGCCCTGTGTTATAGCTCTCTGATATACGTGCGGGGTCCAACAGTAGTAATCGGCCCAATATCTCAGGGCACTAACTAAGTAGGATAGACAGTACCCTTAGTCGTACTACCCGACTACCCAGTTACTAGAGAGTATCTTCCCGAGTGCTGTTCTCGGTGACACTATAGCAATCCGGCGGCCGATAGGTTTATCTACAGAGGGCTTCAGGAAATCTAGGCCGGTCTGTACACAGGTGCTGTCTGATGCGCTACCACTCGAAGGGGTACCAACTGGGGTTACAAGGGTGGCCAACAGACGTGCGCTTAAGAACCACTTGTATTTCCTGCGTGTATGAATCCCTCAACCGCGGGTTTATGCACGTAGCGACAGATCTCTGTGGCTTAAAGACGCCGAAATACGTCTCTATCCTGAAAAAAAAAAATACCCACAATTTCTGCCAAGGAAAGTGCTCTGATACCACTTGCAAGATACCCGATATATAAAATATGCAGAATAGAAATGAAATGCTAGAAATAACAGAATAACAGTAAAATATCCAGCATAATCTTCACAATACACAAAAATGATATACGAAATAGCAACAAAAATAACACTTTGAATCAGATAACAATGTTCACAGGCCTCTTCGAGGGGGCAACCTCCAGTCGAGTAGCGCTCTGTTACAATAATATCCAAGCTAGGGTTTTTCATACCCTCGACCCTTATTTATACTAAATATGTCTATTAAGAGAAGCATCTAGAGGAAGATCCTTCTAGAAGCGGAAGCTTCTATTAGGTCTTCTTACATCCGCTTTATTCTATTTTATTGAAAGGTCTTATTAGTATTGACCTTTATTACATCCGAATACATTGATCTACCTATGTGCGGGTTAGGACCTTAACAAAAACACCCCCACCTTAGTCTCCATCACTTTATGCTTACAAGTTATTGGTTTAACAAGGGTTTTCTAAGAGAAGTATAAGGGAGTACACCCTCTAAGCCTAAACCCTAGCTAGAGATACTTGCCTTAGGGAGTAAGAGGATTTACACCCCCAAGGAGGTAGTACCTCTAGATCTTTCTTTGCTTGACTCCATTAACCAAATTTTTGAAAGAATTAGTCATTTACTTGTTGCATTGGAGAAATAAATTGTTGCATTGGTAAACATGAAATTTTCAAGTTTTAAAGTTGTCTCTTTGGAAAAGTGTTCCTTGAGCCTTTGGATCCCTTTCCTCATTGAGGCATCCCCCTTCAACCACAACTTCTTGCTGTCGTTACAAAACTAACCTATAGACATTAGGGATGCAAAAAAATAACTCTCTAACACTTAATAACTCGTAAACTAACCCTAGGATTTAGCCCTAAGTTTACCCTATCTCTCTATTGAGCCTAGCGCACCTATTGGGCTAGTTAGAACTAGCTTCTAGTGGCTGATTTTTCTGTTGTTAATTTTGGTTTTCTACATCCATAAGGCTGATAATATCACTGTAGTAACCTTTTGTTTCAGCCTTTCTTTTTGTCCTAAAGTTATTGCTTAATCATTTGTGAGTTGAGCTATCTTTCACTAGCTTTGTCTCTTGTTTGTTTATCATATAATTAACACTTATATTACAACCTTTGTTATCTTTATTGAGCTGATATATATAATTTAATTTTTCTGCAATAATGGATAAAAATATTAACTTGCTTTTCCAACTAACATATTGCAAGTATCGTTGGCTTTTATTGTGTCTCAGGAAGGTATTTCACTCTCGGTGGGTCACTCAACTCTTTTGGAAACCATTAAACATTTACAATACCCTTTCCCAAGCTTCTCCATACCATTTGTAATTGACATCTAGGGACATCCGTTCATACTTATCACTTTCTATCTCATTTCCCCCTAGGGTCACCAAGATTCCCCCCTTGAGGTGACTACCTCACCTCTAAAGTGATGGGGACACCTGCCTAAGGTGACAGTGGGTAGGTGACCTCCTAGTTGTTGCCAATTGGTGGTTGGGTCAGAATTTTCCCAACCTACAACTTGTGCAATAACATTTTGGAGATGTTTCTAGGGAGGATTTTTAATCCTCTTCAGAACCCTAATGACACTTTGGAAAGATATCCCAAATCCTTTTCCCCTAGCTTTCCTGGTGACTCCACGCAGGGGACATTCCCTTTAAAATTTTCTTTATGAACTCTTATTGAAGCTCATTTTGTGACTCCATGCAGGGGACATTCCCTTTAAAATTTTCTTTATGAACTCTTATTGAAGCTCATTTTGTGACTCCACCTTCCACAAACCCACCTTCCCCTCTTCCCCCCTTTCCCTCCTTCAGTGAGAGTTATATCACCTGACAACTCTATTGAGGTGTCCTTTCATCCAATTGATCTGGATTATTTTTGGCAAGAAATGAGAATGGAGATATAATAAAGAAATGTACAAAGATATCTCATATATCCAATAATATAAAAAAAATATATCAGAGATGCAACCATAAACACAGAGAGACAGTAATACATAATTTCTATTAATGAGCGAAATGTACAAAACTATATAAATACAGAGTGAAAGACTTGCTAGAATGGTGGAAGCTTATCTCTGAGAAGAGATGTGATGGCTACTCACATTCACATGAATATGAATTACAATGAGGCTCTAAATACCTTTTAACATAAATAAAATACAAAACTCTAGCCCCAAAAGATGAAAAGCCAATAGTTTTGTGGACCCCGTTTTGGGTAGTTTGGTGTATCCGTTTGGGGCTCATAATATCTCATTTGAAAAGTATCGTCGAGGATATTAATTTTTGGGGATCAATCCCGAAAAACCTTCATTTAGGCCCTCAAAATGGCCCCAGAAGTTTAGGAATCGAATAACTGCTAAAAATAGTAAATTTCCAGAACACTGTTTGAATCTAGTTGGGATAGGTGGGTGGCCACCGATATCCACCTGGATCAATCCTCCCTCCTTAGGAAGAAATGGTCTCCATTGCATTGATTTCCCATGGGAGAGGGAAAAGTGTTTACTAAATCTGCATCTTGATGAGTTTCTTGCCTTGCTAGAAAATTTGTGTTTCTTAGCTTGTTGAAGGTTGTCACGAAACTATGGTTGGAAGGGTTGGACCTTTTTAACCAGTCTTGCTACATGAGATGCATGTGTGTATAGGGAATCTTTATTTTTTTTTTCAATCTTGTCTACCTACTTCTGTTGGATAGAAGGTGCTTGGACCGAGGCTGCAGTTGTTCTAGTGTCCTTATGTTCACCTTTTGAATAGATTGTGAAGAAACTTAATTTTGTAGTAGGAGATACTACCTTGCGGCATTGTTTAGGTGGGACAATAGTTAGAAATACCTATGGTATCCTGTAGATATGACCCCCTAGAGTAACAATGAAACTACGGGGTTGGGACTCATAAATAGAAAGGCACTTCCACATATATGGATGGCCCAAGAGAACATCATAGACATATCGCAGGGCAACATACATAATAACTCATCCTTAAAAGGCTGGATGTCATATGAAAATAGACATTATTGGCTGACACAAAGATATCGTCCTTGGCGAAGCTACCCGATGTTGTATGGCTGCGGGTGTGTTGTTGTTAACAATCCCAACTATTTTATGACCTATGTTGAGATAAGGTTCTTATGGCTTTCTCTATCAATAATAAAATGTAGTGGGGTCCCCTTCAACCACATATGTGAATGAAAATGGTGCTCCCCCTCTGTAGGATCTATTGGTTCTTATGATTGAATTGTTGTGGTCGTGAAAATAACAGTGGGGTCTACGTCGATGATCTGTCTTCTACCAATATTTTCTGAATCAGATTCTGAATCAGGGTTCGACTCCTTGTCTTTGATCTCATCCACCAATTATTGTTTTGAGTGATATTCATTGTTTTTGTGCTAGGGGATTTTGTGTAAATCACACCATTTTCTAGTGTCCTTCTTCGTCTTTCCATTACCCTTCTTTTCTTGTGGCTTGGACTGGTTTTCTAAAGGCTGGTTGTTAGGTTCGCCTTTCCCATACTTTGGTTGTTGCAAATTTTCAGAACCAAACTCCTGCTTGTTCTTTTATTTAATTTTCTTCTCAATTTTAACAACATATCGATAAACAACACCCAATGATGAGATGTACAAAAAATCCATTTCAGTTTAGATGTATCTGTGTAGAGCCCCATAGTATTTCAGAACTGGATGTCACTTGGAGTATTTCATACCCATCTTGGTGTGCAAGGTATGGAAGGTATTGGTGAAATCCGAAACTGCTTGGCCCCTCTCTTGGCACAGTGTGGTCCATCTCATGTACTGGTCGTCATAGTTTCCAACAGGGTAATATTGTTCCTTGATTGCATCCACAAAAAAATACCAAGTGGGCTTGACCCCATATATTCCAGAATCCTATGTGGAACTTTTATCCCAATAAGTTTCCCACCATTTTTTGACATGGGGGAGATTCTTAAAGAGTGTGAATGTGATATTTTCCCTATTAGAGAAATTATGAACAAAGAAATAAACTTCTAGTAGATTTAACCATTTTTCTAGAGCATCCACATCTATTTGTCCTTCAAATATGGGAATATCAAAATTAACTTATACCTTGAAAGGAAATGTTCCTCCAAAGTGGTTGCTTGATGAAGATGCACCTGTTGTTATTGACATGCATTGAAGGATGTGGGAAAATTTTTCCATCATTTCGTCCCTTTGTCGTGTGAGAGATTTCTCAAGAAATAAATTAATAGAATCGTTTTCTCTGTTGTTTTTCTTTTCTTCCACCATGGAGGGTTTCTTAGGAATGAGAGAGATATTTTCCTCAAGAGAGACAAACTCGAGGCCCAACTTTCTATACCTGGACCTTGTCAGGAACATGCACTGAAAAAAAAATGATCAAGAGTAGTCTCCTCTAATACCATTGATCCACATTATTTTTGGCATGAAATGATAGTGGAGATATAATAAATAAATTTACATAGATATATTAGATATCCAATAATATAACAGAAATATATTAGAGATGAAACCATAAACACATAGATACATTAATACACAATTTCTATTAATGAGCGAAATGTACAAAACTGTAAAAATAAAGAGTGAAAGACTCGCTAAAATAGTGGAAGCTTATCTCTAAGAAGAGATGTGACGACTACTCTCATATTCACAAGAAGATGAATTAAAATGAGGCTCTAATTTTTTTTTTAACATAAATAAAATCCAAAACCCTAACCCCGGAAGATGAAAAGCCAACAATTTTGTGGACCTCGTTTTGAGTAGTTTGGTGTATCAACTTCCTAGGGGTGTAACTTTGGCATACGATCTCTGTTTGGGGTGCACGATAGCTCGTTGGAAAGGTATAATCAAGGAGATTCATTTTTGGGTTTTAATAAGAGCCTTTAGATATCATTGAGGTGTTTTATCCCAAAAAACCTTCTTTTAGGTCCTCAAAATGGCCCTAGAAGTTTAGGAACCAAAAAACTACTAAAAATAGTAAATTTCCAAAACACTGTTTGGATCCATTTGGGATAGGTGGGTGGCCACCGATATCCATCTGGATCACCAATGGAATTATGGCACCATGGGATGAACCCTCATCCAAAGCTTATTATGACTTGAAAATGGAATTTTTACAGATGAAAAAGAAAAAGGATGTTAATAAAGCTGCGAAGGAAATGATGAATCACATAAGAGAGTTATTTCCTTCCCTTGACTATGAAGAAGTGCTTGAAGGACATATATAAGAAGAAAGTTACCAAGAATATCCCGATGAAGATCTGGATGAGATAGTTGATGAAGAAGAACTCATATCTTCCCTTCCATTTGATGAAAACATCCAGGCTTTTGTTCCTCCTGCACATCAAGAAGAGAACATGATGAGTTATAATCCTTTTGAAGATCTTGATGACACCTTATTCTGTGACTTTGGAAGTGAAGAGGTGTTAGAGGATCCCTTGGATGCGACAAATATTTCTAAAAAAAGACACATAAATCACTCTGCATTAAGAATCAATCCTTGTGTGATGAAGAAGCAATGGAGAAGCATGCCCATTAAGAGAAAAAAGAATCTTGATGAAGCACAACATGTTGAGGCAACATTATCTTTTCTCCCACCTGATGTAGTTGAGATTTTCCAACCATGATCTCCTCCTTTTCATAAATTTCAAGAAGAAACTAGCCTCAATGATGAATTCGAGGAGCCCCAGTTGAATACATCCATGCCTCTACTCCTCCTGGACATGAAGACAAATAGATGGTCACTTTTGTTGATGGTCTTGTGAGAGAACCTTTACATATGGTTGATGAGCATATAGACACTTTCATAGAAACTTGCATACGTAGGTGGGATTTTGATCATATCATTTTTGATAGAGACCCATTTACAACATCGAGGGTAGCCCTCAAGAAAAGGGGTTTGAGTTGTCATCTTCAAAGGACTACTTTTCATGCGTATATGATTCATATTTTTGGGAGCCTGATGATGACATGATTACAGGTTTATTCGAGGAATCTCATCCACTTTCATCCTCAATATTGGACGAATACCAGGATGTGGCCACCTTAGAGAAATAAGAGGCTCACTTTACAAAGAGGAAGTACTTTCATATTGAGGACTTCTACAAGGATTCGAAGATAAAGAGGGCACACTTTTCTAGAACTGAGCATGTCCCTTACCTCATTTCCTCTTCTCAAGGAAATCATGAGGTTTTCTTGGGACCTCTCATATTTTATCGGTCTTGAGGAAGCAACGATTATGTTCAGGAGGATGAATATGATCCTTCATCTACATATAGTATTCCCCTTCAGAGATGGATTGATCGAGCTTGTAGCTATCACTTCAAGAAGGATTCCTTGCATGATCAGAGTTGCAAATATTCTTTCCAGTAGGATTTTCTCCCTCCCACCCATCTCCATGAGTTTCATTTCACAATTGATTATATACCTATTTATTCTCATGATCATTACATTCTTGAATTATCTTTTTTTTTTTACGTAATCAAGCACATGGGAGATACTTTGATGGGATGATCAACTGATTGCATTGGTTGTATGACTTCACTAACATCATCTATCACCTGATATTTAGATCCCCCAGGTAAGTAGGTAAGTCATTTTGATTTCTTTCATTTGCATCTTGATTCCTCATATTAGTTTAGATGCATTTAATATTTCATTTTTCTCTACTTGCATATTGATTTCATGCTTAGTTTAGAAGTTTTTGAAAAAATGAAAAAAAATTATTTTCTAGATTTAGTCATTTTTGGAATTTTTATGGACGAAGGGTGATAGCACCACCCTAGATGCTCTGATGTTTTTTTATGAGTTTTGGAAGGAACATGTCTACCAATAGATGTTGCGGTTCTCATGCACTCTACGGTGAGCACATGTCCCCAAGTAGGAGCCAGATGTTATCCCCATTTTGTGGGATAACTAAGGAAATTATGTCTCGAGTCCCTCAGGTTGAAAATATGGAGTGTTGAGAGACTACATGAGAAACGATATCCACTTGCACATATGGAGACCCTTCTAAGCACCACACATACCAGGATTTTTAGGATGACATCCACGACACCCGCTGGCTTCCAGAAGGAAATGGGCCTTGCTCCATGAGGTACAAGTAAGGTATTATGGTTCATGTCATTTCAATATTTGAGGCATTTGAGTATGTTGTATATTACACAACTATACATTTCATGACATATGCTTTGAAATTATGCCTTTTCCCATGTTTCACCCTAGTGGTTGACATTGTGCCCTAGTAAGTGGTTTTTTCTTGGGATGGGTTTTCTACTCAAAAATCCCTTGAAGAACCATTGTACCGTTATCGATCATACTTACCAATTTTCGTCATTAAAACGCCCCCATTTACTTATCTCTTGGGATTTTAAGGTGTATTGACACAAAAAGGGGCTGTCCCTCATTCTATGGGAAGAAGGGGATGAAGGCCCAAAGGGATTATTTTTGGGTAAAATATAAAAGTCTACTGATAAACCTTCCACATGCTTCACCCATGGATCACCCAAGAAAGCAAAGAAAAACTTAGTTGTGAGAAAGGGGGGACCCACAAGAATAATGATTATGAATGATTAAAATGTTAGTTGGAGGATAGGAGGTCTCATTATGAGTTAACCTATCATGATCATGGGTATCTAGTGGTATGAAATTACCATAATCTAGTCACCAACCTAGGGTAATGGCTCTCAGTTGCATGGCTAAGAGAAAGAGGGTATCATCACGAGCCATACTTCTCATTTCCTCTAGGTATTTGTGAGTGACAATGACATTATATAGACACCACACCAGGACAATGGACTTAAAATTGTCCTTAAATTATGAAAGAAACAAAGAATGGAAAAATGATGGGCTTGGAAAAATTGCATTGCAAATGGAGGTGCTACACACCCTCTATAAAGGAACCCATGAAGGAGACACTACAACCCCTTGCATGTTATGAAACCCATGCCCATTTAGTCGTCATCCTTAACCACTTCATCCAATTTACATGGATTAGAGAGGGATCACTTTGGAAACACTCCTTGACCTAGGGAAAGATCCACCCAATAGGACACCTCGTCAACCCTCCCATATCCAAGCTTGGAAATTCACATAATGTCTTTGAGCACTTACTTGTTTGACATGGTAATATTTGATGCACATGCTTAGATGGCTCATTTATTGACTTGATTTACTTATCATGATATTTTGACTTGAGATCCTTGGAGGGCATGCTTATTTGTCTTTCCAAGACCTAATTGGTGGAAACTTTTGGAGGAACAAGCCTAGCTTGAGCTTCCTTGGGGCTTGAATCCTACATGTGGATTCCAAGGGTCTGAATTCCATATGAGAGAGATGAAACTTCGATGGCCTAGAATAAATTTTAGACAACATGACCTAGCCCCCACATGTCAGAATTTTTTCCTAGGAGAGACAAAATTTCACCTTTGGAGGCATGACATCATCTAGGAGGGCTAGGGTTTGGTGTTGAGCTTACCACTCATTGACACATGGAATTTTTTAGGAGAATAAGGATTTGACCATGAGGAAATGACTTGGATGCTTGACATGTGGCTTTGGAAGGCCTATCTACACTTCTCTAACACCAACGACTTGCTCCTAGTGTCAAAACATCCCCTAAAGGGGTGACATCACCTTAAGTTAGGGTTTCTTTTTGTGTAAAAGAAAATTTTGAGTGAATTGTTTAATATTGTCTTTGTAAAGGGGAAACATTAGGGTTGTTGACCCCTAGTCTTGTGGTTTACTATAAAATTATGTGGATAAACTATTTTGGAGACATTTTGTATAAATAGAGATCATAACATCTCATTTGAAAACACAACTCTCCCATTTGGAGAAGTATTGGAATCAAATTTTTTCTCACTTTGGCTAGTTCTCTCTCTTTGGATCTTGTTTATGGATATCTCTTGGATTATTGGTTGATGGAAGTGATGCGCTAGCCTTGGAAGGATTTTCTCTAGCTATTATGGTGGTTTGTCTTAGCTTTTTCCTTGAGTTGGTAAGATTTCTTACATCATGCTATCATTTTTTATTCAAGTCAAGGTTATTTTGCTAGAGCTAGGTGGGAAGTATAAGGGCATACACCCCGACCTTAGTCTCCATCACTTTATGCTTACATGTTATTGGCTTAACAAGGGTTTTCTAAGAGAAGTATAAGGGAATACACCCTCTTATCCTAAACCCTAGCTAGAGATACTTGCCTTTGGGAGTAAGAGGATTTACACCCCCAAGGAGGTAGTACCTCTAGCTATTTCTTTTCTTTTCTCCATTAACCCAATTTTTGAAAGCACTAGTCATTTACTTGTTGCATTAGAGAAATAAATTGTTGCGTTGGTAAACATGAAATTTTCAAGTTTTAAAGTTGTCTCTTTGGGAATGTGTTCCTTTAGCCTTTGGATCCCTTGCCTCATTGAGGATTCCCCCTTCAACCACAAATTAATGCTGATGTTACAAAACTAACGTACAACCATTATGGCTACACAAAACTGTAGATTTTTAATGACTAAAATCAACAAACTAAAATTCTGTCAAACACTTAGCAACCTAGAGATATATGTCTTCATAAACTTCATAAATGAAAAAACCCACATTCAAAAATTTCCATAAGCAGAAATACACATTGCTAAGAAAAATATGCAGCGGAAAAACACAGTGGACAACAACCCAATAACACTCAGAAATTTAGGAAAATGCTAGGGAAAACTCCAATGTGGGGAAACCCAANAGAGAGAGAGAGAGAGAGAGAGAGAGAGAGAGAGAGAGAGAGAGAGAGAGAGATCTTATTATTATGCTTCAGGAAAGTACAAAACAACAACAAAACCACATTTATAGCCAAGGAAAATACCTCACAACATTAAATCTATCCCACATAAATATGCCTCGTTTTCCATGCCAAAAATGTATTGTTGTACGACCACCTATGTACCTCGTTTTCCATGCCCACAGTCAGTTTTACAGACTATTCCGTACAACCCATAAACAATGAACAAAAAAATTAAATCCTCCTCGAAATCCATGCTTGAAGCTACCTCGATTTTCATTCCAAATCCGTACGGTTGTACGAACTGTACAGATCCGTACAGTATGGCCTCCCACAACAGAAAAAAAATTTCGGCCCAAAACTCACATAAAATTTTTCTCGGGATTTGTGCCCTCCTTCCTTGGAAAACATGCCCTCTTTGTTGCTCACTTTCCTCTCTCAAGCATGCTTAGAAAATCTCTGTAACTCTCCTCCCGATGTCCTCTCAACATGTCTTGCACACTACCCAATGCATTCTTTTATAATCTAGAAATGACATTTGCCCCCCCAAAGTGTCTTTTCACCTTCCCCAACCCTAGATCCAAAGGCCAAGATTAGATCTTGCCTTTTTCAAGATCAAGGGTCATGATCCATTCCCTCGAAAATGAATCACTTGAAATATTAAAGTGATTTCACTTTATTACATAAGTGCTTTATGAAAATAAAGTCAGTTTAAAAATAGAAGGTACACTTTATTAAAAAGTCACTTTAATAAAAGAACCACTTAAAACAACTTTATAAAAACTATTACAAAGTTAAGTGCCTGGTAGTGTAAACATTAAGGTAACATCTGCATACAAGAAAAACATACGGAGTACCTCCCGAGCTAAAAACTAACACTCCCTCTTAGCGAGGGAGGTACTTCTGGTAGCACCACCAGAATCTGTCTCCATCTCAACAACTGCCATAGATGCTCCCTCTGTACCAGAAGTCTCTGCTCTCTCTGAACATGAAGCCACTACTCCCACTGCATTGGAAGCCTCTACTGCTACCTCTGTTGTACCATGAACTTAAGACATGCTCCTAGGAGACTGCACATTCTCTTGAGCATCCAACTGTGTCGACTCATGCCTGCTGAGTCCCTTGAGAGTCTCGGAAGAAGACTGAGTGCCATGTATCAACTCTCTCTCTCTTGTTCTACCTGCCAACTCTCCGACACAAAATCTGAGGCCAGAAATCCACTGGACCCCAACACAGGTCTACCCAACAACCTGTACAAGCCCTCATACTTGACACCAAGCATTACTGTTGTGTCATCAGTTGCTCCCACATGATACAAAAACACATGTCCACTATTGAAAACAAATCCAAATCCACTCTCATCCAAAGATGACACTGAGAGAAAATTAACTGTCAACTCTGGAACATATAACACCTCGCCAACCTCCAGAAGGCCTCTTGACTCTAGTTGGAATCTCATCCTTCCAACCCCCTTTACTACATGTTGTGGGCCGAATCCACAATTCACACTACAGTCTGAGTCTATCTCTGTAAGATCGAGGAAAACTAACCTCAACCCGATCATGTGCCGAGAAGTACCACAGTCCACAAATCAAGATTCAATGTTCTTGAACACTAGGCATCCAATGCCCACAGAACCAACCATGAGAGAGAACTCCTTCTCAAATCTCTGAGAAAACTCTGCAACTTTTGCTAAAGATGACAACTCAGGTTCCGGTTTATTCTTCTTCCTGTTTGGACATTGACTAACATAGTGGCCAGTCTTGTGACATGCAAAGCATTTCACCTCGCTTATGTCCTTCTTATTTCCCTTTAACAAAAGAGAAACATTTTTTTCGTCTGCACCATCCAATGCCTTTTCTTGAGACCCCTCCTGGATCTCCTCCTACGTAAAATCATCCCATAATTTGCTCTAGTCAAGGAGCTTCTCTCTCCCCACCACACACTTGACGAAAAATTCCCACTCCTTGGTGAAGCCTTTGAGGGCTATCCGCACCAACTCTGAGTTAGGATTGACTTCTCCAACAGCTGCCAACTCGTCCTTCACCTGTGCAACCCGGGTGAGGTAGGTGGCCACACTCTCTCCTTTGACCATCCTAGCTCCATGGAGCTTGTCCCGGAGAGCCATTTTCCAGTTCTTGTTCTTAGCCTCATACAAGCCTTTCAGTGCAATCCACATTTCATTGGTTCTCTTCTTCTTAGCCAAATGTGGAATAAGGTGGTCTCTGACCCCATCCAAGATGATTCTCTGAGTCTTGGCTTCCCTCACCTCATGAACATCAAGATCTATGGGATTTGAAGCAGGCACAGGAACAATGGTGTTCGCAAACGACCACAATTTGTCCTGCTTGAGAACACTACTGATTCTAACCTTCCACTGCAGGTAGTTGGAGATCCCCTCCAATCTATCTTCAAACCTAATGTTGGAAGTCATCTTTGTGAACCTGACAGAGAACCTTTTCTCCCTTCTTCAAGCAAATACAA
This sequence comes from Picea engelmannii, assembly GCA_009831015.1. Taxonomy (NCBI): domain Eukaryota; kingdom Viridiplantae; phylum Streptophyta; class Pinopsida; order Pinales; family Pinaceae; genus Picea; species Picea engelmannii. The sequence goes on along the minus strand of ML778601.1, from coordinate 530,766 downwards.
CAACAAATCACTTGTTGTTCCAAGTGCCAAATGTTGCCCACTGAACTTCAGAGCACAAGCTCTGATACCATGTAGATTTTTAATGAATAAAATAAACAAACTAAAATTCTATCAAACACTTAGAAACCTAGAGATAACTGTATTCATAAACTTCATAAATGAAAAAACCCACATTTAGAAATTTCCATAAGCAGAAATACGCATTGCTAAGAAAAATATGCAGCGAAAAAACACAGTGGACAACAACCCAATAACACTAAAAAATTTAGGCAAATGCCAGGGAAAATACCAATGTGGGGAAACACAATGAGAGAGAGAAAGATCTTATTATTATCCTTCAGGAAAGTACAAAAAAACAACAAAACCACATTTCCAGCAAAGGAAAATACCTCACAACACCAAATCTGTCCAACAGAAATCTGCGTCGTTTTCCATGCCATAACCATATTGTTGTACGACCACCTCTGTACCTCATTTCCATGCCCACAATCAGATGTATAGACTGTTTCATACGACCTAGAAACCGTGAAAATAAAATTGAAATCCACCTCAAAATATTTACTCGAAGCTACCTCAATTTTCGTGCCAAATCTGTATGACTGTATGGATTGTATGGATCCGTACAGTATGACCTCCCCAGTGGAAAAAAAATTTCGGCCCAAAACTCACAGAAAAATTTTCTTGGGATTCATGCCCTCCTTCCTTGGAAAACATGCCCTCTTTGCTTCTCACTTTCCTCTTTCAAGCATGCTCAAAAAATCTCTCTAACTCTCCTCTCGATGTCCTCTCAACATGTCTTGCACACTACCCAATGCATTCTTTTATAATCTGAAAATGANGTGATTTCACTTTATTACATAAGTGATTTATGAAAATAAAGTCACTTTAAAAATAGAAGGTACACTTTATTAAAAAGTGACTTTAATAAAAGAACCACTTAAAACAACTTTATAAAAACTATTACAAAGTTAAGTGTCTGGTAGTGTAAACATTAAGGTAACATCCACATACAATACAAAACATGAGGAGTACCTCCTGAGCTAAAAACTAACAAAAACTAACTCTCTAATGCTTAATAACTCCTAAACTAACCCTAGGATTTATCCCTAAATTTACCTTAACTTTCTACTAAGACTAATGCACCTATTGGGCTAGTTCGAAGTGGTTTCTAGTGGCTGATATTTCTTTTGTTAATCTTGGTTTCATACAACCATAGAACTGCAGTGACCTTTTGTTTCAACCTTTCTTTTTGTGCTAAAGTTATTGCTTAATCGTTGGTGAGTTGAGCTATATTTCCCTAGCTTTGTCTCTTGTTTATTTACCATATACTTAGCACTTATATTGCAACCTTTGTTATCTTTATTTATTTGATATATATCATTTAATTTTTCTGCAATTAGGGATAGAAATATTAACTTGCTTGTCCAACTAACATATTGCAAGTATCATTGACTTTTATTGTGTCTCGAGAAGGTACTTCACTCTCAATGGGTCACTCAACTATTTTGGAAACCCTTAAACCTTTCCAAGACCATTTCTTGAGCTTATCCATACCATTTAAAATTGACCTATAGGGACATCCATTCATACTTATCATTTTCCATCTCATTTCCCCCTAGGGTCACCAGTAATCCCCCCTTGAGGTGACTACCTCACCTCTAAAGTGACAGGGACGCTTGACTAAGGTGACAGTGGGTAGGTGCCCTCCTAGTTGTCACCAATTGGTGGTTGGGTCAAGATTTTCCCAACCTACAACTTGTGCAATAGCAGGCTCAATTCACTCAACCGTCATTCCACTACATTCACAAAGATAAACAAGATCGCAGGACAAATTTATTTCCTTTCGAGATATTCAAATCAAGAGTACCCATGTCCCGCAAGTACTATCGTTGGGTCCTAGTAGTCATTCAACCTGAATATCAGATGGAGTTCCTGAAAACAACATTTATTCATGGGACATAACAGTTTAATTCCATCACAGTTCAACATTTGTCGGTACAACATCTATTACAATACTTGATTAAACCAAACACATCATCGAGAAAGAAAATCAGCATTGGGATATCTCGCCCACCATCTTGTACAGTGTCCTTGACACATCACCTCCTTCACATTCATCTCGTCAGCTCCCCCTCATCCCTATTGAATCAGTATAAATAACCCCTCTCCCCTCGCATTCGGTGGATAAATTACTCCACATCACGATCTCATCTTCTCTAGAATTTACCCTCCAGTGCTATTTTCCCCATCCTCCATTGATTTCATGGCCCAATTATTCCACTCTTATGGGATGTACACTTCACCACCTCTTCCATACCCGACTATTCCCACACTTTCATTCTTCTTCTCCTTAACGCTATATCAAATATTGTTAGAGAGAGATTTCACTCTATTAACTTACTGTCCCTTCCACTGCTAAATTGTTGCCATGCTTCATCACCTTCACTGATCAGGTGGACTCATTCATTTAGCTCATTCCATTCATCATCTCCTTTGATGATGAAACATGCTTTATTTTATTCCATTAGCTACACCACCTTCATCTACCCCTTCAGGACTCTTTCCTCTTTACACACCCCACCTTACCCGTTTACTTGTGGCCCTCATGTTACAAGACAATACTTTCCATATTGTCATGAGTTTGATTTTCTATTACACACGTATAACCTCATGCACTCCAACTCCATCCCCCAACCCCCTGCCTTTCTAAACCCTGAACTTGAGTCAAGAGACACCTCCCGCCTACTCTGATGATTTTCTCTTACTTAGGTCTAGCCATCTCATTTTCTGGTTTCGTCGAACGATTATTTTCTCATACTCTGTTATCCTCTCTCCAATGGTTATTATATGTCTTGAGGATGAGCTAAGTATTAGTGGTGGGGGCCCATTGGCACCCAAAGTTTTGGGTCTAGTTTTTCTCATGCGCACAAACGAAAGTTGTGAATGCTCATCCAACAATTTTTCAAGTGCTTAAGGAGATGCATGAATGAAGGACATAATGTGCACATCATACCAGGTTTTGTTGAGCAACACACCAAGTCTAAATATGGTCATGGGTGCATCAATCTGAATTTTTTCAGTTGCACTGGAAATCAAGAAGAATCTTGACAGAAGCAAGAAAGGAATCACTTGGATATATCCCAAAATGATTACGAACAATAGTATATGAAGACATGAGGGGCTAGAAGATGATTTGGCTAGTCAGTTAATATTTCCCTTGATGCAAAGAACCTACATGGATCCTTGGAAGGTACCATGCGAGGTCGTTAGATCAGAGAAACAAGTGGAGAAGAACCATGAAGGACAATGCTCCCCAACATAATAAGATATAAAATAGAGCCCTCGGCTTAGAAACAAGGCTAGTTAATTTTGGAAGGCATTAGTCTCAGAGATGTGAGTAGCCTATAGAAATCCTATGTTGTATGGAGAAGTCTCTTGTGTCTTGTTTATGTATGAATCTTAAAGTTTAGTGCAAGGCACATATTGTTGTATTCTAACTGTTATTATAGAAATAAGATGAAGTCTTATGCTGTGAAACTCAGTTATTCAGTATAATGTATGTCTCTAATATGATGGAATATGTTAATTAATAAATTTATGTCAGTTCTATTATATTTTGTGTTTTTCATGAATGAGTAACACCTATGCATGTATTTTTTTAATTGTTTGTCCTTATTAGATCATCAAATATGAGTTCCATGGATTTAAGTTGTATTATTGTGAGTTATTTTTGATCCTCCATCCCTGACGTAAGACCTTATGGTCTCTGTGATCCTCTCTGCATCTTGGGTGAGAATTTCCTTGGCCTCAGTCGAGGATTGATATGTCGGTTCTGAGGGGTTTTTTGGTACATAATCCGGATGAACCCTGGGTCTTAAACCCCCTAGTGTTACGAAGGTCAGTGCGCGTGCAAGAGTGTACTAAAAAAATGACACTGCTCGACACCAATAGCCATAGGGTCTAAGAGAAATATCAATGAGTTGGTTAAATATTGTCCAATAGACATGAATGGACTCATCACAAAGGTGGATGTGAACATCATACCATTGGGTTCATAAGACTGTCGAATTGGCATGGTGTTGACGAGTGAAATCGACCGTCCGTCAACTGAGAGAGTGGAACCAGTCCGGGGTTGTCTAATAACCCAAGCCGTTTGGGATGAACCACCCTGACGGGTTTAACGGCTTTGTTAGCCGATATAAGGTCCTAAGAAAACAAAAAAAAGAAAACTAATCTAAACTAACTAATCTAACTAATCTAACTAAAAAAAAATAAAACAAACTAATAAACTAATCTAACTAAAACTAACTATTGAACAAACTAAACTAATCTAACTAACTATATATATATACAATCTACTAACTAATACTATACTAACTCTAACTAATTAATTATCTAACTACTATCTGAAATATAACTTATTCACAAAATGTACAATAATCTACAATTTACAGATTTAAATAAAACCTGAAAAACTCATTGATATCCTGTCCTAAAACAATAAGAGATATTTTTCGATGATATTATAATTTTATAAACAAGAAATAAAACATAAAACTAATTAAAATAAAACACTAATCTAAGCTACAAATATATCTAACTAAACTGCTAATAAATATACTAACGAATAAATAATAAGATGACCTGGAAACGCTCCAGGTTTGTCCTGTGTATGATGACTGTGCTAGCAGATCGGAGGAAGGAAACTCGCACCAAATAATCCAGAGGCTTCTCGTAAACGAAAGCTGCAGTGCTCTTTAAGTTTGCTTACAGGACAAACAAGACATAAAAATCACAACAATTATATGATTTATAAATCTCTACAATTAGATAAACCCGTATGTAAACACTTATACAAAATAATTCAATTAATGAAGAAGAGAAATCTGTCATTCATGAATTGAATCAAGTAATTGCTGTATTTTAAAATTAATGAAAGAAATCAGATATGGATGAAACATTAATTAATTCATATCATTTTGCAAAAGAGCATGATAGCTAAAGTAGTCACTAATCAAATGCGAATTGATATGCATAAACATGAAACAAAAGATTGATATTATGAAAGCGAAAGCTGTAGCAGAACATCAACTTCTATCTCAGTTTGTATTAGAAATCCATAGCCTGGTTCTCCCACAAGTGAGGATGATCCTTATTACAAAAATAATAAGTATTTATAAGTTTTTCCACAGGGTAAAACCTCCCTGTGGAAGTTATCACACTGTTTACATAAATCTGGGAAGATATTCCCAATTTTAACTAAACTAAGTAACTACAATAAAACTAAAACACCCAAATATCTCTTGAACTGCCCAACATGCCCCATGCAATTCGAATTTACCTGAAACAGGTCAGAAATAGACAAGTTAGAGAGATATTTTATTAATAAAACAATAAAAATCTAATTCTATAGACTAGCTACAGAATCATGCGATTCTGTAGCTAGTCTAAATAAGATACATAATCATCATCAGAATCGATTAAAAATCTTTTAAAATAATTAAATCCAATTATCTTCCATTAACCATTTGAAAACTAATGATTGAGATTGGAATGGTTATATCATTCAAAATTAAACAGGATAAAAAATGATTCAATCAAATACATAGATAGGAATACTTCTGTTCTTTTGTTACCACAAAGGTGGGTCCACAGAGTCATAATCGAACAGTAGTAAGATTGTTTCATATCCAATTGAAACTGATAATCAAACATATCGTATGTGATTGTTAATCAAGAGATACGATCGAATACAATAAAATTATTTTCCAATCGTTATAGCTGTAACGATATAACAAAAGATTCATACCATAATGAATTGAACCAACACTGGTGCATAACTGTCTATAAACGAAATCATAATGAAATCATTCAGCTGGAAACAGGGTTCACAAGAATTATACGATCGTTTGATTTTAGTAAACTGGGTAGACAAGATCGATTTCCTTTGATCAAAATTATTTGTTTAAAACGCGTTATTACCGGATTCGAGAGAGACAACAAATATTGACCAATTCGTTTGCAAGTTAAAAACAAACAGAGCAACATTTCAGGATGTGAAACTAACTCATAAGAGTAATCGAACCAACTGAATTCGATTTGAGCAAATCCAACAACAAGGCATCTTAATATAATCATCGTGAATAAAAAATGTCCCATGATTCGGGCATGAATATTACTTGCATCGGCTTACATAAACACAGAGTCGTCTTTTCCCAAATTAAAACCGAACAGAGCAATATTCACGATTTTTGAAAATCACATGACAGAGCATATCGTATCCAACAACTCATTGAAATAGTTTACCAATCAGAGCATCCGAACCATAACGACATCAAATCCAATATGATCGTATTCTAATTTGAGCATGAGAACTTAATGTTCAGAGTGAATACCAAACCAATTCAATTTGAAAGCACAACGTCCATTTTGTTAACTCAATCAGACACCTGATCAAATCAAATCAAATGAAAATCAACCAAATCGAAATGAGAATCTATCGGTGTCTAAACTGGGGATGATCAAATCATATATCCAAAACGAAATTCCTTCTATTTTTATCAAAACGATACCATGTACAGGATGATCACTGAATCACAGAGGCATTTGGATGAGTGACTGAACTATAAAAACTGAATTCAAATCATTATATCAACCTAGATTATTTACAAAACAAAATGATGTCAAAACCATACCTGTATAGCGACGAGGCTTCTTGATTATGCCAATTTGGAATTTACAACAGTCGTGGTTGATTCCATGTTTTTGAAAAGGATGGAGCCAATTGTCTTTTGCTTTTTATCTGTTCCTTGGAGCTTGGCCTTTTGACTGGTTAGCACTGCAATTTGATCTTCCAGTGATTGAATCTTCGATTGGAGTATAGGAACATCAATGTAATATCGCTCTAACCATGAACTGCATTGGTCACAGGGTGACTGTGTGGGTTTAGAAAGAGCGAGCGAGGGTTTGGCTAAATGACTGAGGGTTTCACGAGGCAATTTAATACACGGGTAGTCAGGGTTGTTCTTTAGGCAGGGGGGAAGGTTTGATACAAAATCAAAAGGGGGCTCGGGATATAAACCCTGCGAGTAGGGGTACTCACTGGCCAGAAAACGTTCAACATCAGAATCATAATCCTCACATAGGATGATAGGGTTGGACTCGACAGAGGGTTTAGGCTTGTTTCTGGCCATTCTCGGAATGATCCGGGCATTCCTTTTCCCTTTGGCATTGACAGTTAGGTTTCCATTGGGTTTTTTTGCTAATAGTCTTTTTAATATCCTTTGCACTCTTAGTTATAGTGTCAGGTAAGTAAATAGGAGGGTCGACCGAGGGTTTAGGCAGTAGGAGATGCAAGGGTACAGGTGGTTCAGCCTTGGTTTCAATTACCACAGGTTTATCAATCGGTACAGGGTTCGGATCCTCGAAACCATTACGAGCAACGAAAGCGCTCCAATTATCCCTGTGCAAACTCAAATGATAAACAACGATGAGCTTAATAAGCCCATGGTGGAACAGGCTGCTGTCAGCCTTCTGCCTCTTAAACTTTTTCGACATTTTATACAGGCTACGATGAAAGTAGAAAGACATGTTTAGAGGATACCCTATAAAAATCATTAGCAAACGCAGGTGGTAGAGGAACACAAGTCTGTATCGACCTTCACAGGTCACGAACTGCTTGACTAGAATTAAAAATTCATGCCATCGTGGTTTGATCATAGATATGGGCATACCTCTGTCACAAGAGGTGACTTTGCGCGATAGAAACAACAATGTCCATGGCACTTCCTCAACCTTGCAATTCTTAAACCAACGCTGTCCCGAGGCAGGTAACCCTGTAGCTGAGCTGATAAACTGTTCATCGATCTCTAACTGTATGTCGCCCACCTTGGCTCGACAACCATCGAAAGTCATGACAAACTATCGTGCTACACAAAGGTTAAAACCCTCAAATCATCGTATAAAGGGTAGCCACCCATTTTCCTCCAGGTCTCTGCGGGCATTGTCAAACATTAACAGGGCTTGGTTGCCATTGGGCTCGACTCACACGACTGGTGGCATGGAGCCGGATGCATGGTAAGCGAAGGGTTTGGATCACCAACACTCACATGAGCCGAGCTACCCGAGCTAACATAAATGAACGAGCAAAAGGGATAGGCATAAATGAAAGCATGCGAAGGTGGTGGAGTCTGTCATGCAAAATATTCATTATCCAAGTACAACCGCCGATTTACATAGCTATTCAATCCATAATAATAGTTCAACCATCGAGTCATGTGCCTAACTAATGAAATCAAATGTGTATACCAATGCGTGCAAACGTTATGCCATAGTGTTTAAACACCCGACTTATAAATCAAAACCAAAATCAATTATGCGCCAATGCATCAGCTCATATAATCAAAAGTTTAAC
>ML778601.1:486489-521790 GCA_009831015.1 Picea engelmannii | reverse complement strand
CCCTTACAAACTCAATAAAACCAAGTTATACAATCAATCAAAGTATGAGAACGGATTAGAGGATCTTTCCGGTTGTTTAATGATCAATAAAAGGTAAGAGAAATAGGCATAATGTCATAATAGATATTGATAGTTCAGATAATGATCGAAATATGACTTCGAAAGGAGAAGCTTTCTTGCTTACAGTCGTGAAAACTTGACGAAGACAAATGTGCAAATGTCGCAAAAAATAAAAATGTTGTTTATTTGAAAATTGCGACGAGAATTTGATGTTTGCAAGACATAGGTGTAGGCAGCTTATAGGATCATAAAAAAAGATGAATTGGTTGCCAACAATGGCGACACACTAGTAGAAGCAATTATCTCTGCAAAATAAAAAAATTCAGATTAGGACAACAAAGATAATTCCAATTCAAAATTAACAACCAGAAAATCGTACAAACATCATCATTAACCATCTTTCCTAGCAGTGTTTCAAAAGATGAAAACTGATAACAAACTTAAGATCAACAAGTCACGATATTAAAGATAAAATCTCCAATACTGTTGGCATAGCCACTTCTGCCAGCAGGCATCCATAGCCTCGACAAGGTTGCCATTTAACCCACTCTGGCATCTGTATCCTGCTAAGAAGTTCTGGGTCAGAATAAAGGACATTAAAGAGGTTTCTTTTTTGCGAATTTTCATATACCCGACATTGCTTCGCTTCCAGTGAGCCTGTTCAGTACCTCGACAAAGTTGTCTTGGCACCATGCATGCATTTACCCACTGCCAGCAGACCTGTTCAGTATCCCAGCGGGTTTACAAACACTTCCCACAACTCTTATTCATAATTTTTGTTTTGATTTTTCATAGATATATAGCTGAGCGGGGTGACGCTGAAAATCTTGCTATTTTAACATATTTTTTTAGACCTCATCAGAATTTTTTTAGAACTGTCCTTTATTTAGATCCATAGATGTTTTATTTACAAAAACAACTTCCTAAGACAGGGAGACATCTTCTGAGTCATTCCTTTACGGAAAAGGGACAGCATAAAAATATAATAGATGATCATGACAAGATTTGCTCAGAGATTGAAATCGGTAAACTTCTTTCAAACAACAGACTTATCCAACATATATTTCAGAAATATACCATTGATGTTTGTAAAAATTTTCGGAAGTTATTTCAGTGAAGAAAATCTCTTTTATCTTTGTCTGAATAGTTCAGTGTATAGGTATGTGCATGTCCAAAAACACAAACTGATAAATTCAAATCAAAATCGAAAACAGAAAGCAAACGGAAACGCAAACAAAAATGAAATATTTACATAATATACAAGGGTAGTTATCACGCAAAGTATCTCTTCAGGGCTTGGCCATTCACCGGGTAGGTGTCAAGCTGCCCTTCAAGATTCTGCAATAGAAAGGAACTAGGACCCAACTTTTCAGCAATTAAAAACGGTCCGAGCCATAAGTTTTGAAATTTTGTGTGTTCTCCTTTTCCCTCATGCGGTTTCTCCCACTTCAAGGCGAGATCGCCTACTTCAAAATTCCTATCAGAAGAAGAAATAGAATCGAACCAACTTTTAACCAATTGTTGATGTTGATCTAACTTACGCTTAACTTGGCCTCTTACTTCCTCTAGCTTCATCAAAGCGTTAATTCGGTTTTCTAAAGGGGGACAATATTCTTCTTGGACTTTTTGTGACAACTGAAGCGAAGGAAGAAGAATGTGAGGTGGAAGAATTGCTTCTCTGCCATAAACGAGAAAAAAAGGGGAGTTGCCTATGGTAGCTTTTGGCGTTACCCTATCATCCCACAACGTGTTCAACAATGCATTGTGCCAATTTTTTTGATTTTCAACCACGCTTCTCTTGATAATTTTAATCAAGTTCTTGTTTGTTGATTCTGCTAATCCGTTTCCCTAGGGGTAGTAACTAGTAGAATACTTCATCTTTATTCCTTTTTCCAAGGCAAACTCGCTCATCTCAAGAGAAGAAAAGTATGAAGCGTTGTCAAAGACTAGATAGTCAGGGATACTGAAACGAGTGATAATATTTGAGTTTAGAAAGGCGATTTCCTGACTGGTGTTGACAGTTATTAATGCAGTAGCTTTAGACCATCGAGTAAAGTAATCTGTAGCTGTCACAATATACTTGTGCTTTTGTGAGGATGGAGGGTTGATTGGACCTATGATATCAAGGCCCCATTGCTGGAAAGGAGAATCTACTGAAACGGGTTGCAAGGGAACGACTGGTTTTTGCAACCGCCCTGATGCTTTCTGACAGATGATACATTTACGACATAAGTCATGGGCGTATCTAAAAAGTGTGGGCCAGTAATAACCAGCTCTTAGAACCTTATGAGCAGTGGTGTCACCACCAAAGTGACCACCATATTCTCCTGCATGCAACTCTAGCAAGACTTTTTTTGCTTCGTCTTTTTCTAGACAACGCATCAGTACGTCGTCAAAACTTTGACAAAACAGGATACCATTAACCAGATGAAAGGAGGCAGATTTTAGTCTCAACGCTCTTCTTTTGGCGGGGTCTAGGTGACGGGAGTCTGATCCATGTTCAAGACAGAATCTTATATCGTCATACCAAGGACTGACAAGGTTTTGTGTGCAACAGATCAGACTTTGATTTCTTTGCCCTAGGTGTGATGTGTCACTTTCTTCTTGCTGTCCTGATTTCGAATCAGCAACCAACTTACACAACCCTTGGCCTCTCACAATCTAAGCTGGGGTAATTTCTAAGTCATACTCCTGCAAGGAGGTGACCCAGTTAGATCTATTTTCTCCTAACTCCTTCTGCACTAACAAGTTCCTCACGGTAGGGTAGGGGACAATGACTTTCGTCCTTGACTTCAAAAGATAGGAACGGAAGTGCTTAACTGCTTTGAAAACAACGTAGGCTTGCCGATCAACCGTTGGGTAATTAAGTTCAGCACCTTTGAAAGAAGATCTCATAAAGGCGATGGGTACTTCATGGTTCTCGACATTCTTTTGAGTTAGGACGACGACATAAGAACGGTCAGAGGCAAAAGTATAGAATGTAAAATCTTGGGAAAAATCTGGGCTCATGAGAGACGAAGCGTTTATTATGGCCTTCTTTATGGCATTAAAAGCTTGATTTTTTGTGGGTCCCTAGTGATATTGGGTGTCTTTCTTAATCAAGTTCTGTAAAGGCCTGACCATTTCGGAGAAGCTGGGGATGAATCTTCTCACGAAGTTAATCTGGCCTAAGAAAGACTGAATTAATTTTTTGGATGTAGGAGGGGGAAGTTTAGCGATGACTTGAGTCCTCTCGGGGTCAATAATAATTCCTTCTCTAGACACTATGAATCCTAGGAGTTTACCCTGTTCTACTGCAAAGATGGACTTTTTCGGGTTCAAGGAGATGTCGTATTTATGACATCGTAGCAGAATGGCTCGTAAGTGAGCTAGATGATCGTCTTTGTGTTTTGAATAAACAGTCACATCATCTAAGTAAACTATGACGGAGTGATTGATTAAGCCTCGAAAATCAATGTCCATTGCTCTCTGAAAAGTGGCTCCAGCATTAATCAATCCAAAGGGCATTTTGCGATAAGCATAAGTGCCCCACGGAGTACGGAAGGTAGTTTTTAGTTGGTCTGGCGGAGACATCATGACTTGGTTGTATCCAGAGAAACCATCTAACAAGGATAGCCTTTGGGAACCAGATACCTATTGAAGGATCTGTTCCATGGGTGGGACAGGATAATTGTCTTTGTCAGACGCTCTATTGAGGTTTCGGAAATCGACACAGAATCGGATTTCCCCTTTTTTCTTCCGAACTGGGACAAGGTTGGACACCCATTGAGTGTGCCTAACAGGAAAAAATATTTTAGCACTTAGGAGTTTATTCAATTCTTTTTGAACGGTCAGTTGTAGTTTAGGGTGCATCTCCCTCAGTTTCTGTTGGAAAGGTAAAGTTTGGGGCTTCATCGGGATGACATGCTGTATGATATTAGGGTCGAAAGTTTTAAGATCATCATATGTCCATGCAAAGACATCCTTAAATTCTTTAAATAATTTAACAAAAGCATATTTTTCTTGTCTAGAATATCCCAAGCCTAAGTTAATGCACTGAGGATTTTCACTAGTTCCTAAGTTCACTTTTTCATAAGACAACGAGGAACTATTGGTTTTACAGTTGACCGTCTTTTTAAATTTATCTTCAAAATCATAAAACTTCTCTAATCTAACTATGGATTTGGGTATGGAATTTACCATGTCTGACAGAGCTTCAGGAGATTTCGGATCATGTATTACCGTAAAATCGTGCAAATTGTCGTCGTGCGTGCGTTCATCTATCACCGCGCCTTGAAAGGTTTGTTCCATGTGTAGAAAGTTAATGATCCGCTGATCATCGTCAAATACTCTCCATTTTGTGATATTGTCAGGAACAGACGGTCGAAACAATAGCTCGACGGAGAATGCATCTGGGGACAAGCCTTCTGCAGGAAGAAGTTTAGAGGCTACATTAGCTAATAGATCTGCTTCCGCATTATTTAATCTAGGAATGGAATTTATATTAAAAGAAGAAAATTTATTCATTAAACTCCATACCTCCGACTGGTAACTTTTGAGATGCGGAGAAAGACAGTGTATAGAATCTCTTACCTGTCTAACCACTATTTTAGAGTCACCAAATACAACCAGGTTTTGAATGTTCATATCCAAATATTTTCTGAGACCTTGCAGTAAAGCCTCATATTCTGCAGTATTGTTAGTACATTCAAATTCTAGTCTACAAGCCATTAATGTCTTGTTACCTTCCAGATCGATAATGATGCATCTTGCACCAGCTCCTTCTTTAGACTTAGAACCATCGAAATATAGAGACCAAATTTGATTTCCATCGGGCACATGGGATTGTTGCATAGAAGCTGTTGGTTGCATATATGCTACGATCTTGGACTACTGTTCTGGATTGATGATAGGTGAAGCCTCTACCATGAAGTTGCCAAAGAAGGTGTCCATCCCTTGGACTTTGGGTCAATCAGCAGAAGGTGTATATGGTTCGTTGGGATCGTTCAAATCTGTGACCGTGAACTTAAGGTATCGCTCACGCTTCACCCTGATATTATTAGGCTTACCGTTCTCTGGGAGCCATAAGTGAGACCAGTCCGTCACGAAGTAACCATGTAGCTGCTCTGACCAGTCCCTTCTTAGAAACAGACCATACACTTCTGGAATATCCACAACAATTATATCAATAACCTGATGAACCTTGGGGTTAGACGATAATCTAATCAATACATTTTTTAGTTCGCCTATAACTTTAACATTGGTTCGATCAAGTTGTATGATTTTCAAAGTAGATGGTTCCACTTCAGCATTAATCTTTTGGCAGACAGACCAAGGCATCACATTGGATGACGCTCCTGAGTCCACCATACAATTATGCACGTTTCTGTTGAAAATTTCGAAAGTTAACAAGAAATGAGGTACATGTTTGCGAGTGCTAAGAGTAGTAGCCTATGGCTTTTTACCCGCAGTTTCTAAAGCTACTTTATCTACATTATTTACATTATTTACATTATTTACAGGGACTACATGAAGGCTTCCTTTATCTTGAGGATCAAGATTATTTTTAGTGGAAGTCTTCGTTGGAACTTTGCTTTGCACAAGCTTGTTACCACTTGAATTACCGTTTTTTCCGTTCTCTGAAATATTTTGCAACATTTTTTGTAACAAAAAAGGAAACTTCAATAACTCAGAAATAGAAATGTTAGCCCTTAACTTTTTAAGATATTCAACAACATCATAATCTAAGTTGGGGCTCATATTACTCTGTTTGGTATCAACTGATTTAGATTGCTTTGGAGGCGAAGTTGTAGTATTTTCGGAAGACGGTTTATTTGTTGTCTTACTCCTAGTGTTATAAGGATGAACTGTCTCGAAGTTGGCTTGGAAGATGCTATCCGAGAAGTGTCCAAAAATGTTTGGAGAAGACTATTCTTCTTGAACTGTCTCTGGTTCGACTACCTCCTCAGGAATCTCAGGAGGCATCAAGTTATCTTGGGCTTCTAGAATTGTTTGAAGAGCACATTGCAAACTTTCTAGATTTAGGCCTTCGGTGGTTGAGTTAGGTCGGTTGGTGGGAAAAGGGTTTCAGAAAGGAGGTTTGTAGGGTCCTTTACTCGAAGCTTCTTCGGTTGACCTTTTTAAGTCTATAACTTGATTCGACAGTTTTTGAACAACTTTAGTTAAGTTTTCCAAATCAGAGTTTTCAGGTTGTGTTTTACTTTGAGTAGGTCTGGGAAGAATTTCAATCTTCTTTTTGGAAGAAGAACTAGTCTCAGTTTCGTTGCTATAAGAGTATTTAAGACTAAGTATGTCTTTTTCAATCTGACTGGCCTCCTCGAAGGCCTCTAACAACGTGGCTTTCTTGGATCATTTAACCCAAATAGCTATACTTTGATGCAAATCTTTAGTGTAGTAAGCTATTATAAGACTCTCGGCAGGCATAGAATCTACAGGGATTCTATTTTTAAGTGTTAAGAATCTTTGATTAAAGTCTTTAACTTTTTCTTTTGGGTTCATTTTTAAGCTTGAAAGATCCATGACTAAGACTTCCGGAGGCTTACCGTCTCTGAACTTTTCCAAAAAGCATGACTCAAACTTTTCCCAAGACACGATGGTATGGGGTTGTTGGGAAAAGTACCATGTGGATGCATTACCCTCGAAAGTGTAAGGGAATAACCTACAGACAACATCTTCATGTTCAACATTGCAGAGTCTTATGGCTAACATAAATTTTTTAATGTGATCTGCAGCTATCTGTTTTGAATCAGGATCAAACTTGGGAAGCCATTTCTCCGGGTGCTTAGGTAAAGGGTGCTGAGATCCAGGTACCGCTATGACATCCTGGTCCAGCCAAGGTCTAGCAGGGTTGTTCTGATTTTCCATTGGGGTAGTGGGTATGGAAGGCTGAGAAGGTGAATTGCCTTCGTCAGAGGAATCTCCTCCAGAAGAGGAAGGAGATGATGGAGGTGGTGAAGGAGGTATCCCAAGTCCTCCTGCAGCAGGATTTAAGTTTGGATCTGTAGGATTCACAGTGAGGTTAGTGTCACCTAATTATTCTCTGATATCAGAGAAGTCCAAAGGTTGACCCCACTGACGGTTTGGTTGCCTCAAACGGGCTAAGGCACTATGTGTTTTAATAAGATATTGGCGGACAATCTCTTGTATGTCACCACCTGTAGGATTAGGGGTTGCTAGCTCAACTGTGATATGTAGATCGTCGGTTGAAGTAGTTGTTGTTTGAAGGGGAATATTATCATGTGAACGAATTCTAGTCACTATAGGTGAGCTATTAGGGGGTGGAGGAGTCTTGCGACTGCCTCTTGCCATTAATTAAGTTCAGGCCCTCCTTCTAGCATCATTTGTTGACGGACAAAATTGACCGTCCGTCAACTGAGAGAGGGGAACCGGTCCGGGGTTGTCTAATAACCCAAGCCATTTGGGATGAACCACCCTGACGGGTTTAGTGGCTACGTTAGCCGTTATAAGGTCCTAAGAAAACAAAAAAAAGAAAACTAATCTAAACTAACTAATCTAACTAATCTAACTAAAAACAAATAAAACAAACTAATAAACTAATCTAACTAAAACTAACTATTGAACAAACTAAACTAATCTAACTAACTATATATATGCAATCTACTAACTAATACTATACTAACTCTAACTAATTAATTATCTAACTACTATATGAAATATAACTTATTCACAAAATGTACAATAATCTACAATTTACAGATTTAAATAAAACCTGAAAAACTCATTGATGTCCTGTCCTAAAATAGTAAGAGATATTTTTTGATGATTTTATAATTTTATAAACAAGAAATAAAACATAAAACTAATTAAACTAAAATACTAATCTAAGCTACAAATATATCTAACTAAACTGCTAATAAATATACTAACAAATAAATAACAAGATGACCTGGAAACACTCCAGGTTTGTCCTGTGTATGATGACTGTGCTAGCAGATCGGAGGAAGGAAACTCGCACCGAATAATCCATGGGCTTCTCGTAAACGAAAGCTGCAGTACTCTTTAAGTTTTCTTACAGGACAAACAAGACATAAAAATCACAACAATTATATGATTTATAAATCTCTACAATTAGATAAACCCGTATGTAAAGACTTATACAAAATAATTCAATTAATGAAGAAGAGAAATCTGTCATTCATGAACTGAATCAAGTAATTGCTATGTTTTTAAATTAATGAAAGAAATCAGATATGGATGAAACATTAATTAATTCATATCATTTTGCAAAAGACCATGATAGCTAAAGTAGTCACTAATCAAATGCGAATTGATATGCATAAACATGAAACAAAAGATTGATATTATGAAAGCGAAAGTTGTAGCAGAACATCAACTTTTGTCTCAGTTTGTATTAGAAATCCATAGCCTGGTTCTCCCACAAGTGAGGATGATCCTTATTACAAAAATAATAAGTATTTATAAGTTTTTCCACAGGGTAAAACCTCCCTGTGGAAGTTATCACACTGTTTACATAAATATGGGAAGATATTCCCAATTTTAACTAAACTAAGTAACTACAATAAAACTAAAACACCCAAATATCTCTTGAACTGCCCAACATGCCCCATGCAATTCGAATTTACCCGAAACAGGTCAGAAATAGACAAGTTAGAGAGATATTTTATTAATAAAACAATACAAATCTAATTCTATAGACTAGCTACAGAATCATGCGATTCTGTAGCTAGTCTAAATAAGATACAGAATCAGCATCAGAATCAATTAAAAATCTTTTAAAAGAATTAAATCCAATTATCTTCCAATAACCATTTGAAAACTAATCATTGAGATTGGAATGGTTATAACATTCAAAATTAAACATGATAAAAAATGATTCAACCGAATACATAGATAGGAATACTCTGTTCTTTTGTTACCACAAAGGCGGGTCCACAGAGTCATAATCGAACAGTAGTAAGATTGTTTCATATCCAATTGAAACCGATAATCAAACATATCGTATGCGATTGTTAATCAAGAGATACAATCGAATCCAATAAAATTATTTTCCAATCGTTATAGATGTAACGATATAGCAAAAGATTCATACCATAACGAATTGAACCAACACTGGTGTGTAACTGTCTATAAACGAAATCATAATGAAATCATTCAGCTGGCAACAGGGTTCACAAGAATTATACGATCGTTTGTTTTTAGTAAACTGGGTAGACAAGATCGATTTCCTTTGATCAAAATTATTTGTTTAAAACACGTTATTACCGAATTCGAGAGAGACAACAAATATTGACCAATTCATTTGCAAGTTAAAAACAAATAGAGCAACATTTCAGTATGTGAATCTAACTCATAAGAGTAATCGAACCAACTGAATTCGATTTGAGCGAATCCAACAACAAGGAGTCTTAATATAATCATCGTGAATTGAAAATGTCCCATGATTCGGGCATGAATATTACTTGCATCGGCTTACATAAACACAAAGTCATCTTTTCCCAAATTAAAACCGAACAGAGAAATATTCATGATTTTTGAAAATCACATGATAAAGCATATTGTATCCAACAACTCATTGAAATAGTTTACCAATCAGAGCATCCGAACCATAACGACATCAAATCCAATATGATCGTATTCTAATTTGAGCATGAGAACTTACTGTTCAGAGTGAATACCAAACCAATTCAATTTGAAAGAACAACGTCCATTTTGTTAATTCAATCAGACACACGATCAAATCAAATCAAACGAAAATCAACCAAATTGAAATGAGAATCTATCGGTGTCTAAACTGGGGATGATCAAATCATATATCCAAAACGAAATTCCTTCTATTTTTATCAAAACGATACCATGTATAGGATGATCACCGAATGACAGAGGCATTTGGATGAGTGACCGAGCTATAAAAATTGAATTCAAATCATTATATCAACCTAGATTATTTACAAAACAAAACGATGTCAAAACCATACCTGTATAGCGACGAGGCTGCTTGATTATGCCAATTTGGAATTTACAACAGCCGTGGCTGATTCCACGTTTTTGAAAAGGATGGAGCCGGTTGTCTTTTTCTTTTTATCTGTTGCTTGGAGCTTGGCCTTTTGACTGGTTAGCACTGCAATTTGATCTTCTAGTGATTGAATCTTCGATTGGAGTATAGGAACATCAATGTAATATCGCTCTAACCATGAACTGCATTGGTCACAGGGTGACTGTGTGGTTTTAGAAAGAGCGGGCGAGGGTTTGGCTAAATGACCGAGGGTTTCACGAGGAAATTTAATACCCGGGTAGTCAGGGTCGTTCTTTAGGTAGGGGGGAAGGTTTGATACAAAATCAAAAGGGTGCTCGGCACATAAACCCTGCGAGTAGGGGTACTCGCTCGCCATAAAACGTTCAACATCAGAATCAGAATCCTCACATAGGATGATAGGGTTGGACTCGGCAGAGGGTTTAGGTTTGTTTCTGGGCATTCCTTTTCCCTTTGGCATTGACAATTAGGTTTGCATTGGGTTTTTTTGCTCATAGGCTTTTTAATAGCCTCTGCACTCTTAGTTACAGTGTCAGGTAAGTCAATAGGAGGGTTGGCCGAGGGTTTAGGCAGTAGGAGATGAAAGGGTACAGGTGGTTCAACCTTGGTTTCAATTACCACAGGTTTATCAACCTGTACATGGTTCGGATCCTTGAAACCATTCCGAGCAACGAAAGCACTCCAACTATCCCCGTGCAAACTCAAATGATAAACAACGATGAGCTTAATAAGCCCATGGTGGAACAGGCTGCTGTCAGCCTTCTGCCTCTTAAAGATTTTGGACATTTTATACAGGCTACGATGAAACTAGAAAGACATGTTTAGAGGATACCCTATAAAATTCATCAGCAAACGCAGGTGGTAGAGGAACACAAGTCCGTATCGACCTTCACAGGTCATGAACTATTTGACTAGCATTAACAAGTCGTTCCATCATGGTTTGATCATAGATATGGTCATACCTCTGTCACAAGAGGTGACTTTGCGCGATAGAAACAACAATGTCCATGGCACTTCCTCAACCTTGCAATTCTTAAACCAACGCTGTCCCGAGGCAGGTAACCCTGTAGATGAGATGATAAACTGTTCATCGATCTCTAACTGTATGTCTCCCACCTTGGATCGACAGCCATCGAAAGTCACGGCAAACTGTCGTTCTACACAAAGGTTAAAACCCTCAAGTCGTCGTATAAAGGGTAGCCACCCATTTTCCTCCAGCTCTCTGTGGGCATTGTCAAACATTAACAGGGCTTGGTTTCCATTAGGCTCGACTCACACGACTGGTGCCATGGAGCCGGACACATGGTAATCGAAGGGTTTGGATCACCAACACTCACATGAGCCGAGCTACCCGAGCTAACATAAATGAACGAGCAAAAGGGATAGGCATAAATGCAAGCATGCGAAGGTGGTGGAGTCTGTCATGCAAAATATTCATTATCCAAGTACAACCGCCGATTTACATAGTTGTTCAATCCATAATAGTAGTTCAACCATCGAGTCATGTGCCTAACTAATGAAATCAAATGTGTATACCAATGCGTGAAAACGTTATGCCATAGTTTTTAAACACTCGACTTATAAATCAAAACCAAAATCAATTATGCGCCAATGTATCAACTCATATAATCAAAAGTTTAACCAAGGTGCCAAACGATATTCATGTAGTCGACAAGCCAAAAGTTATGAAAAGATTAACATAGGGATTATATCAAAAGACATATATATATATATATATATATATATATATATATATATAATTTAATCATAGCCCCTATGCATTTTCATAGAATCAATGATCAGACAAGTCATATAAAGTGAAAATCCAAATGCTAAATGCCTTACAAACTCAATAAAACCAAGTTATACAATCAATCGAAGTATGAGAACCGATTAGAGGATCTTGCCAGTTGTTTAATGATCAATAAAAGGTAAGCGCAATAGGAATAATGTCATAAGAGATATTGACAGTTTAGATAATGATCGAAATATGACTTCGAAAGGAGAAGCTTTCACGCTTACAGTTGTGAAAACTTGACGAAGACAAATGTGCAAATGTCGCAAAAAATAAAAATGTCGTTTATTTGAAAATTGCGACGAGAATTTGATGTTTGCAAGACATAGGTGTAGGCAACTTATAGGATCATAAAAAAAGATGAATTGACTGCCAACACATGGATTGGTTGGAAAAACACCATGATTTTTTAGACTATTACAACAAGACCATAATTTTTTTTGAAGAGGATGGGAAGCATGACAAGATTCAAGGCATTCTAAGAGTTTTGGTTGTTAGATAAATTTCAGCCATGTAGCTGAAAAGGAGTTTTAGGAAGGGATGCCAATTTTTTGTAGCCCATATGGAAGAGGAAATTGGAGATAAAGTGTCAAGTATTGAAGACCATCTGGTCTTGAGGAATTTTGAAGATGTTTTTTGGGATATCCTAGGATTTCCACCAAAGAGAGACATTGATTTCTCTATTGATTTGGTGCCAGGTGTTGCCCCGTTTCCAAGACACCTTACAGAATGGGAATGCCAAAATTGAAAGAGTTGGAAATGCATCTTGAATAATTTTTGAAGAAGGGGTATATACACCCAAGTGTGTGACCTTGAGGAGCCCCATTTATTTTTTTAAATAAGAAGGATGGGACCTTAATTCTATGTATTAATTTTAGACCACTAAATAAGGTCACTGTAAATAAAAAAATATCCTTTCACAAGGATTGGTGATTTATTTGATCAGTTGAAGGGTGCAAAGATATTTTACAAGCTTGAATTGAGATCAAGTTATCATCAAGTGAGGATAAAAGAAGAGTATATTATCAAGATATAATTCATGATAATATATGGACATTATGTGTTGGTTGTGGAGCCTGATTATCTTCCTGATTGAGAGGTTTTTGTTTTCAGCCGTGTTTATACCCCATGAAGACTTTACACCCCAAAAGAATGTACACTCTTCCATGCAGGGGAGTGCAGAGGGGGGTTACCCCCTCTGCGGGGTCTGGGGGAAAGAAGTCCCTCGATGCTGGTTCGGGGGACATAATTCCCTGATGGGGGATAGGGGGTGAAGCCCCCAAAGGAAAAATTTCCTTGTAAATGTGTATTTGAATTTCATTGTAAATCTAGATAGTTCATTATAAGGTTGCAGATCTTATGGTAGAAGTTATGTTAGGGTTTTTTTCCCTAGAAGTCAACCCTCTTTTATGAGGGAAATGTATTGCGGCTATGTGTCATTGCAAATATTGTATTATGAGATAGGAGACTATGAGAGAAAGAATAGGAAGTTACAATGGGTGTGTTGTAGGTTGTATCGCTTCATTTGCTAGATAATAAAAAAGGAAGGACCTGGAAATTGATCTGGTAGACGTAGCCCACACTGGGTGAACCACATATATCTATGTCTCTATTGTATTGTGTATCTTCTATGTTTTATTTCTGCATTTGTTTTATTTTATTGCTTCGCGATCCTATTTTTCTAAAAACTGGTATAAGAGAAAAAGGTAACTCATAGGAAAAGAGGGTTCTTGGTTCGAGTGGGAGCAATGGTGGAAGATGGAAAGTTTAGGGTTGAGAAATTTAACGGCCAAAACTACTAGTTATGGAAGATGCAGATGGAGAATTATTTATATCAGAAGGATCTATTCCTACCATTGGGTGGAATAGCAAAGAAGTCGACGACCATGAAGGACGAAGAATGGGAGGTTCTTGATAGAAAGGAACTAGGAATGATATGGCTGAGCCTAGCAGTGTCAGTGGATTTCAATATTTCAAAAGAAAAGACAACGAAGGCTCTGATGGACGCATTGACTAAACTGTATGAAAAACCTCGATGTCCAATAAGGTATTTCTAATGAGGAGATTATTTAATATGAATATGTCATATGGTTGGTCTATTGTAGATCATTTAAATGAATTTAATACGGTTACTAATCAACTAAGTTA
This sequence comes from Picea engelmannii, assembly GCA_009831015.1. Taxonomy (NCBI): domain Eukaryota; kingdom Viridiplantae; phylum Streptophyta; class Pinopsida; order Pinales; family Pinaceae; genus Picea; species Picea engelmannii. The sequence goes on along the minus strand of ML778601.1, from coordinate 507,775 downwards.
TGTAAAAGTGGACTTTGATGATGAGGTCAGGGATCTTTTAATCTTGTGCTCATTCCCAGAAAAATGGAACGACTTGGTCATGGTTGTAAGTAACTCTTTCTCTTCTTCAAACACTTTAAAATTTGATGATGTTGTTGGTGTTATCCTTAGCGAGGAAATGCGATGGAAAAGCATAGGTGAGACATAAGGTAATGCGTTAAACATGGAGAACATGGGAAGACAAAAGCATAGAGGAAAGGGCTAAAGGAACTGCGAGAATTATAGGAAGGGCAGATCCAAATCCATATTTGGAAAGATAAAGTGTTGAAATTGTGGGAAGAAAGGATATTTGAAGAAAGACTACAGAGCTCCAAAGAAACAAAGAGATGGATAGCAGGAGAAAAATCAGGAATCAAATGTAACAGGTGATGTGTTACAAGATGATTTGATTCTTTCTGTATATAATATTTTTGAGTCTTTGGTAGTATATTCCGGGGCTTCTTTTCATGCCACACCCCATAGGAAACATTTTCTAGATTATGTTCAAGGTGATTTTGGACAGGTTCATTTGGGTGATGATGCACCATGCAAAATTGTTGGAATGGGAAAGGTAAAAATAAAACAAAGAAATGGAAACCAATGGTTGTTGAAAGAGGTAAGTCATGTTCCATATCTAAGGAAAAATATAATTTCAACAAGGCAGTTGGAAAGTGAAGGTTGTATATCCATATTTATAGATAAGGTGTGGAAGGTCACCAAAGGACCATTGGTGATAGCAAAAGGAGAGAAGGTAGGTACACTATATTTATGTACTGGTAATACTGACTCTTCTATATCTTTAGCTTCTACAGAAGTGGATACAACACTGTGGAATCATAGGCTTGGACACATGAGTGAGAAGGGGATGTAGATACTTCAAAAAAGATTTTTTTTTCCATATCTTAAACAAATTGATTTGGATTTATGTGAGCATTGTGTTTATGGAAAGAAGAAGAGAGTCAGATTTATAAGAGTCAGAAAAGAATAGAAGATTGAAAGGTTAGAGATTGTGCATACATATGTATGTGGACCAACTCAGGTATCATATCTTGGTGGCTCTCGTTATTATGTTACTTTGATTGATGATGTAACTAGAAAAACTTGGGTTTATTGCATTCGAAAAAAATATGACTTTTTGATGCTTTTAAGAAATGGAAATCTTTGGTTGAGAATGAGACAAGAAAAATGTTGAAGTGTCTCTGATAAAAAAATGGAGGTGAATATTGTAGTAAGGAGTTTGATGATTACTGTTCATACCATGGGATTCGTAGAGAGAAGATAGTTTCAAGAACACCACAGGAAAATGGTGTGTCAGAAAGGATGCACATGACAATCATGGAGCGTGCAAGGAGTATGATATTGCATGTTGGTTTTCCCTTACAGTTATGGGTAGATGTTGTAGATAATGTTGTTTACTTAATAAACAGAGGACCTTCAAGCTCTTTGAATGGTAGAATTCCAAAGGAGACATGGATAGGTAAAAAGGTAAACTATTCTTTTTTGAAGACTTTCGGTTGTCAATCATTTGTCCATATTGATAAAGAAAATAGAACAAAACTTGAGGAAAAATCCAAGAAGTCTACCTTTATTGGATACGGTGTTAATGATTTTGGTTACCACCTATGGGATTATAAAAATAAAAAAATCATTAGGGGTAGAGATGTCATATTCAATGAGAAGGTCATGTACAAAGATCAATTGCAAGGAAAGAAACATGAAAAAGAAAAACCAGAATACACAGTACTTGATGAGATCACTGGAAAAGAAACTCCAAAGGTACCAGAAAATCAAAATGTACAACAATAGGATCAACATGTACCTCAAACTCCTGCAAGTATTGTTAGAAGGTCTACCAGGTTAAGTAGACCCCTTGAAACATACTCTCCTTCATTGTATTATTTATTGTTGACTGATTTTGGTGAACCAGAACGTTATGAAGAGGCAATGCAGGTAGACACCAAAAATAACTGGGAGAAAGGAATGAAAGAGGAAATGGATTCCTTGGTAAATAACCAGACTTGGGATTTGGTTCAGTTTCCTACAGGAAAAAGAGAATTACAAAATAAATGGGTTTACAAGTTGAAGGAAGAAGATGGAGGCAAAAAGTTGTACAAGGCTAGAATTGTTGTAAAGGGGTTTGTTGAGACCCTAAATTGACATCCCCACTACCCTATTTTACTCCTCATCTATACCTTTGTGGCTTACCTAAGCTTGGGTAAACGACAAAGAATACTACCATTAGCCATTGATGAGGTAAAGTATAATTAATTCATGCATTTTTGTGGTATTATTGAGCAAGGAGATTAAATGTTTCATGTACTAATGCTTCAATTTGCCATGTATAATATTTGACCTCTAGATAAGTCCAGCCTTCCTGTACCAGCTCAGCTATCCGATACTTGTGCACCAAATTGCCACTGTCCGAATCCGGTACCAATCGCACCTTCTAAGAAGATCCGGTACTGAATCTCACCTGTCGCGATCCGATACCAAAGGTTGTAGACTGTTGTTATCCGATACCCCATTTGTGCACTTTTCGGATCCGGTACCATCTACCTGTTATGATCTGGTACCAATTCAGGAAGCCTTATGTACCAATTTTAGCTCCAGATCATAACCAAGACAATTGTTGGATGATTATTGAATCATAAATGTTTTAGCAAGGTTATGTTAGGATAGTTTGTTTTTTCTTCATCCTCATGCACTTCCTGTCATGAGGATGAAGCTTAGAATATGTAACCGAATAATTAAATTTAACAATTGACTAATTTGCAAACGATTTCACCTCCTTGTGTTTCATGACTAAGACTGTTTAAATAGTCATGGCAAGGATGGTGGAACAAAGTGGAGAGTTAGCATAATACAAATGTGAAGCAACGTTATATATTTCAAAACATATTCTGGTTGAATATTAATAGAAGGACGTCATTTATCTCTATGCCTTGATCGTCTATGATTGAATGTGAGCTGACTTGTTAGCATAGTTTGATTCTATGTTTTGAAGTTTGAGTGAGAGTAATGTGTGGGTTGAAAACAAGTTTACTGTAGACTCCAGTCGCTGACCCATTGAAGTGGCAAGGGCCCACTAACCAACAAAGGTCAACATCTTCGTAGATTAGTATTAGCATTTTCTTTCAATAGTGTGAATGTTAGATTAACTGAAGTTTTAATTCCTTCAGATGATAGCAGTACAATTTAGACTAAAATTTTAATTGTATGATCGTTTAGAGAGATTTACTCACTCTGTTTTGCATACGCTCTGTTTTTATGAATTTGATTTTGTTCCATAGACATGAATATTGGCAGCAGTAGTCAGACATATTTGAAGGAGAACTAGTGAAGTTTACAACAACACATTGTGAACCACATCATACTCAGTATATTGATTATTGAACTACCCATGCTATGTCTTGATGATTGATGTGTGATTTCCCTTTCAGAAGTGTGGTTGTATAATTAATTATCTGGGTCAGATAGCAAAGTTGATCTGTCAGAAGAACTCCATCTCATACTTGCATGTGCCATAATGGAGTAGATAGCCTCTCTGTGAAAGACAACCAAAGTGCATTTCGGTTTGTTAGTTTGTTTTGTTCCCAACATACATAATCTAGAATAGTTCTATACTCATGACATTAGAATTACCTTTCTTACTGGTGTCTTGTAACTCTATTGATTAAGAATCCTAGATTGATAATTAATGAGTGAATTATACTAAACATATAAGCAGCACAACATTTTGGCACCCTTGCCGGGGAGTTGCAAACAATAGGAAGTAATTTTTAGCTTAGATTGTTTGCATAAATTTTGAATGCTTTTAAAGGCTTCTTGAGGGAGGAGGATAAAACGTTTAAGATGTGAGTGAAGAGCCACACGACCTCTAGAGTGGGGTTCTTCGAAACCAGGTTGCCTTCTTACCTTCTAGATAGAATTAGGATTTCAATTCAGTTAAGAATCAAATTTTCATTTTATGCATAGATATAGAGATAACAAGGGTAGATTTGTAAGCTCTAAAGATTCAAAAACAACCCCCCCCACTAATCCAACTGACACTGGTGCAGGAAAAATTCCACCAGTAGAAAATTCAAGGGGAGCCAGCGAGGCTCCAGAAGAAGAACCTAAAACGGAAGAATCAACGTTGGGGCAAGCATAACGTAAATCTGTTGAACATTTGGGAGACACAGAAAATCCAGTTTCTGAACCATCTATCAGTGGAATGGCAAAAGAAGAAGGGAATGCAACCACATAGACTAAAACTTTTGGGTTCCCAATCTTGGATATTTCCAGAAACATCAGCATGAAAAATATCCCACTATCATCGTTACCCACTTTCAAAGGTATGTCAACTGAAGATCCAGATTTATTTTTATTCGAGTTTGACATATTATGTAGAAGCTATAACTACTCAAACGATTCCCCAAAACTTAATCTCTTTCCTGCTACAATGAAAGATTCAGCCTTAAGATGCTTCATGAGCTTAGGAGAAAATACAATCCTCTCTTGGGATCAGATGAAAGACACATTTTTACGGAAATACCAAAACTATTGTAAGGATAATGCTAAAAATGACATTTTTAAAATGCAGCAAACAGAAGATGAAAGCATTGAAGACTACTGAGAAAGGTTTTTATACAACTATCAGAAATCAAAACTATTCACCACAGACCTAGCTGTAGTAAGAAATGTATTATTGAAAGGTCTTAGAGATGACTACATAGAAGTTTTAAACTTGTTGAGTTAAGGAGATGTACACCAAAATCGTTTTGCAGAGATTGTAGATTACTGTAGAAGATACTCAAGAGGACAAGCTAAAAATGGCAAAGGACCAAGAGATCCTTTTAGCATAGATACCAAACAAAGCTCAGGGACTGTCACTAGAACTGAGTTAGGAAACTTATAAGAGAACTTTAAAACAAACATCTTGAGCACAATCAGTAAAAAGTTAAATACTCTAAAACTGAAAAAGAAACAAGAAGAAGAGGCTGCTTTAGTAATATTTTGTCATAGATATCGAAAGAAGCACAATGAGAAAGAATGCCCATTAAATGTCATAGAAATCTATGGCCCGTGTACACTAGAACACCCCACATCTAAGTGTCCAAGTTTGCTTGAGCTACAAGCCATGTATAAGGGAGGAGGAGTCTCACAAGAAAAACCATACCCTTCCAGAAGACCTTGGAGAACCCAAAACCCCAATACATTTTATGACCCTAATGCACAATATCAACAACAACAATGGGGTCCTTCTCTAATTACCTATCCACAATGGACACCTCAACAAGCTCAAACTCAACCTTGGCAACAAGGTTGGAGGGGACCTGTGTATGGAAATCCCTCTTATCCTACATATCCACAGTACCCTGCAAACATTTCCCAATTACTACTTGGATTCAACCCACCACAGATGCAATCTTTACTCCCACCTCCTATACACTAGCAATTTACAACCCCCTTGAACCCTAACCAACAACATCAACCACCTATAAATGCCAATCAACAACAAAACCAAGCTACCCAAAACCCTCTGAAACCAACAACAATCCCTGCCCATCCAATCCCTAACCACAATAATTGAACCACCCACTTGGTACAAAATACAGAAGTTCAAACCCTTCCCACCTATGAAATTCAACTACGATCGGGGAAAATTGTAAACCAATCAAATCCTGCAGTAATAATTCAGGAAGAAAATGATAACCATTCCGAGGAAGAAAACACTCAAACCACCCCTGAAGAAGAAGAGACCTCCCCTCCTATTCCAATCACCTCTCAGTCTGTACAAGTACCCCAACAAGTTAATCTCCCACCCTACCCCTAAAGACTATTAGTGAAGAAACCTGACCCACCCTTGCATAGAGATATAGAAGATGAATTACAAAATGTATGTATAAAATTACCTCTACCGCAAGCCATTAAGGATATCTCAATATATGCCAAAATCATAAGGGATCTTTGCATCAAGAAACCAGGAAGGAAGAAGAAGGAACCTCCCCTTGTTTAGGTGGTGGGACAATTATCTGAATTTATTTCTGAAATTCCATACAAATATAATGACCCTGGAAACCCAATAGTCACTGTTGAAATTAATGGTATTTCTCTACCAAACACACTCATTGATTTGGGTGTATAAATTAATGTAATTCCTTTTGACAATATGCAAAAGCTCCAAATCAACCAGTTAAGACCAACCCAAACCATGATAGAGTTGGCAGATAAGTCACTCATTAGCCCTGCAGGAAGTCTAGATGATGTCACAACCACTCTAGCTTCCTGAGAATATCAAGTAGACTTTTTAGTCATCTATTCTAAATCATCCTCCAAACCAGGACACCCTGTGTTTCTTGGCCACCCTTGGCTAGCCACAATAGATGCCTTTATCAGCTGTCGGTTTGGTGAGATGACTATATCCAATGGCACACATAGCCAAAAACTTGTTCTCTTCCCTCCTTCCCAACCAACACAGGAAATACCTGTTTGGTTAGAAAACCCTTATGGAGAGGAAGATTGCACCAAACCCCTATTAACACTTGAACAAGTAAGAGGAATGCAAGAACAATCAGATGAACAAGTCTTAAGTTTATTTTTGGCTGACACAAATTGCATTGAATATCCGAGGTCTTTTGCATAATTGTCACATATTTTCAGTTCCAAATTTCAACAAACTTGGCACCCTAATATCACTCAATTATATACTTTATCACCAGCTTCCTCAGAGAAGGAAGAAACTACTGAATTTGTTGAGATTAGCCCAGGAAAATCTTTGTATATCAACTCTAGTTTGGAACCAGAACAAAAGACGCAAGTAATTGAAATGCTCCAAAGACAATTTGATTCCTTTGCGTGGGATTATGCAGACATGAAAGGCATTCACCCTGACACATGCACACATCATATCTACACTAATGACCAAATCAGACCAGTTAGATAGCCTCAACGAAGGATGAATCCATCCCTTAAAGATATTGTCAAAGAGGAATTACAAAAACTCCTTCAAGCCAATCTCATATACCCCATTTCAGATAGTCAATGGGTATCTCCACTTGTCATAGTTCCCAAGAAAAATGGTAAGTGGAGGATATGTGTAGACTTCCGGGAGTTAAACAAAGACACCCATAGGGATTATTTCCCCTTACCATTTATTGATCAGGTGTTGGATACCTTGCCCAGAAAGAAGTATTTTTCGTTCCTAGATGGGTTTAGTGGTTATAACCAAATACAAATAGCACCCGAAGACCAGGAGAAGACCACTTTCACCTACCCATGGGGTACCTATTCTTATAGGTTGCTCCTTTTTGGACTTTTCAATGCTCCAACCACTTTTCAAAGGGCTGTCCCAACTATTTTCCTTGACTTGACCAATGATTGCATGGAAGTCTACATGGATACTTTACAGTCCATGGACAAGACTTCCAACAAGCTTTGACCAGTCTAAAAAAAGTCTTGATTAGGTGTAAGGAAACTAACCTTTCCTTAAGCAATGAAAAGTCAAAAATGATGCTCACTGAAGGTATTGTTTTGGGACATCACATTTCTGGTTCTAGAATGAGAGTTGATCCGAAAAAAAATGATATTATTACACAAATCAAAATACCTTCCTTACAAAAGGAAGTTTGCAGCTTTTTAGGGCATGCTGGCTACTATAGAAGATTCAGTCCGAATTTTACAAGCCTAGCTACCCCTTTATTCAAGTTATTATCTAAAGAAGCCAAATTTAAGTGGGATGATGAATGCCAAATAACTTTTGAAATTATAGAACATAAATTGTCAACTACCCCTGTATTAAGAGGACCAAATTGGTCCCTTCCTTTTCATATCTGTACCGATGCCTCAGACATAGCCCTTGGGGCAGTTCTTGGACAAAGAGAAAATCAAATGCCCTATGCTATTTACTCTGTCAGTAAAAATTTGTCTCCAGCTGAAGTTAATTATATGGTCACAGAAAAATAATTGCTAGCTGTAGTCTATGCTATCAATAAATTTAGACACTATATTACAGGATATCAAGCTTTTGTACACACTGATCATTCAACCATCAAATTCTTATTGAAAAAACCTGTAACAAATACTAGAGTTACAATATGGCTGTTATTATTACAAGAGTTTAATATCAACATTATTGATAGACCTGGTAAGGATAATCTTGTGGCTGATTTCTTATCTAGAATGATTCATCTGGGAGATAACGCACCAGTAGAAGATAACTTTCCTGATGAAAATTTGTTTTCTATTTCTACATTCACTCCTTGGTATGCAAATGTAGCTAACTATCTTGTGACAGGAAGGATACCTCATAAATTGTCTCCTAGAGAAAAACAGAAAGTAATTCAGCTAAGTGCAAACTACATGTGGCATGATGATTGCCTCTACAAAATAGGACTAGATTTGGTAATCAGGAGATGTGTAAGGGAAGATGAAATTCATGATATTCTGCAAGCCTGCCATGATGGTCCTTGTGGAGGACACTTTGCAAATAAGAGGACCGCTTACAAAGTTCTGCAATCTGGTTATTACTGGCCTCATATTTTCAGAGATGCTAAAACCTATGTATCCAATTGTGATGAATGCCAACGAATGGGTAATCCTACTGCACGAGACCAAATTCCACTTCAAGCCCAAGTAGCTATTGAGACTTTTGAGAAATGGGAATTAGATTTTGTAGGGCCCATTAACCTTGCATCTAAAAAGAAAAAGTATATACTTGTATGCACCGACTATGTGACTAAATGGGTTGAAGCAAAAGCTTTACCAGCTGCGAGTGAACAATCAGTGGTAGATTTCCTTTTTAATGACATCTTTACTAGATTTAGTGTACCTCGCGAAATTGTGACTGATCAGGGAAGTCAATTTACCTCCCATCTAGTCAAAGTTGTTAGAGAACAATACCAAATCAAACACAGGAAATCTACACCCTACCATCCACAGGAAAATGGACAAGTAGAATCTACAAACAAAGTTATTGAGTCCATTCTACCAAAACAGTACAGCTACACCACAAGGATTGGGCTGACAAATTATTAGAAGCCTTATGGGTTTATAGAATCATCTGGAGGAATACAACATGACATACACCCTACGAGTTGGTGTATGGGAAGCAAGTGCTTCTTCCCATAGAATTTCAGATCAAAACCTTCAGGACTACAGTACAAGTTTGCATGAACTTAGATGAAGCCCAACAACAAACAATCTTGAAGCTTAATGAGTTGGAAAAAATCAGGCATGAAGCACTTCAAAGAACCACCCTCATTCAAGAGCAGAGAACAAAATGGCATGACAAGTATCTGAAAAAGAAAAATTTTCAACAAGGAGATTGGGCCCTGTTGTATGACAACAGATTCAAGAACTTCAAAGGTAAGTTAAATACTCATTGGATGGGACCTTATGAAATTGACACTGTCTATGATAATGGTTCAATCAGGATAAAGACAATTGACGAACAACAGACACCACTACTTGTGAATGGTCACCGGTTGAGAATTCAAACCCTTGTCAAAAGAGGAATTTCTGACTCATATACTTCAGAATTCAGATATGCAGGTGATTAGTAAGGAAGGAGACCCTCCTACTGATCCACATTGATTGATTGGTTTATTAGAAACTTTTGTACATAGGCGTGGATCGAGTTTTGTTAATAAGCTAAAGGTAACAAGAGATTCTTACCTCCTTTTCTTTTACTCTTGCAATTTTTTTGTAAGTAGATTTCTATAATTTATTTGATCCTTCATGAACTTGCTAAACATCAGTTTGTAGGCATCAACAATACTCAGTTCTGATCTAGTACCAACAATACTTCTTTGGTACTAGAAATCCTGTTTTGGTCTGGTACCAGCAATCCTGTTCTAGTCCGGTACCATAAGTCTGCCTTCATACGGTACTATCAGGACACATTACCTAATTGACAAGGCATGCTACACATCTTTCAAAATCTTATGTCAACTAATATGAATTATGACACCATGCCACAACTACTTAAGATCGAACCAAGAAGCCAAATGCAACATCAAATGGAAGCCCTTGTGAAGCAATAATTTCTTTTGGTTTTGTTGCCAACAAAAGGGAAGTATCTTTAATTTCTTTTGGTTCTGTTGCTAGCTAAAAGAAAGTATATTAATTTATTTTGGTTCTGTTGCTTGAAAAGAAAAAAAAAGAGACACAATCCTTACCTATGATTTTTCAAAGAACCATAATCCGATTCAAAGACTAGAAGTTGCCTTTATCCAATATTTCAGCATGACTAAAGGGACAAAAACATATATTAGCTGTAACATACCCACTAAGGAAAGCAATTTTTTTTTGTCGAATTCTCGAAGATAAAAAATCCCCGAAATACCTACGGGGGTCTTAGAATAGGCTAATTCCTTCCTTGTCCACCTCCATGTGATCGTGGGTCGTGACCACAGGCCGAACAAGTATGGCATTCTTTCGCTCTTCGCGACTCAACACTACCTGAGCGTCAAGTCTTTCGACTCTGCAAACCCTGACACGGCGAAGTGCCGAACCTCGATAGGGCTAGCAAGTGGCAGGTTTCCCCCTTGGGGTCTTGTCCACATGAGCCTGTCCCGTGTCTACACACTTAAGTCAGCCAAGTGCTTATCGACTTTTCGTGAATCAGGGAAATGTTATGCATGACTTCCCTTTGACATTTTTTCTACTCGCAACCTCGCAGGTTGAAGCGTCAAGCTCTCGTGCTCTTCTTCTCCGAAATCCTGAGACGCGAAAGTCAACAATGGTTGACTTCCTCTTCGCACTTCTTGCAACTCGCAACCTCGCGATTTGGAGCGTTGAGCCTTCATGCTCCTATCTCGTGAATCTACGAGACACGAGAAGTCAATAGAGTGTTGACTCCTTTCCAGGCGACGTGTGCCCACCTGTCAATCACGCGGGCCCCACCTGATGGATGTGCCATGTGTTCTCACGAGCCTCGGCTCTCGGTACTTCATGACTTCTATGGTCGAAAGTGACCCCTTCGAACCTCCGAACCCTTGAACTCTCGATATACGATATCTCCACGGAGTTCTGATCCAACGGTCCTCCCATTCCTGGATCCAACGGTTCATATTTTTCTCCTCACCACTTTGCACTTCATGACTTCATGAGTTGGAGCACCCAAATCTTGCGCTCTCTTCTTGTGAAAACCTGAGATGCGAGATCCCGAACTCAGATCTCTTCAGGACTGCACCGACCCTAACTGCCTTGCAACTCTGTAAGACCCAACGACTATCAGCTATTCGCCACTTCTATCTCGAAGTGTCTCTATCGTCCATATAGCTTCTCCCATGGCTGCTTCTATGGATTAACTCCCTCACAAATCAGTGCGATCCAACGACTATTGTATGTTCACCACTTCTATCTCGAAGTGTCTCCACCGTCTGTTTCTGCTCTCCTCTCCATGCGTCTGGACGTACTTTTTTGACGACCCATATCTATTTCACTCTAGATGATCTAACGACAGTTGTAGCTCCTCCTTGAACATGCGCTTCTCTTCCTTCTCCTTGGAAGATTTCTTAAGTATCAAAGTTCTCGGCCTTTGCTTCTCCTCTACGACCTTTGCAGCTAAGCCTCTATGCACAAAATGGCACTATCCCTCCCGAGCTTCTCTTCTCTGAAACCGTGAAAGATTTCCTCAACCTCTGTGATTCCTACAGGGTCTGTGTACATGACAAGGTGTTTCCTATCCTCCTTAGATGGATGGCTATGATTCTCTCACGACTTCACCACCCACAAAGTTGAAAGACTTCCCTCTATGACTCCCGATGTCTGAATCCCTGATATGGGTGGTTTCACAACACGTGTCCTCCCTCCAACGGACGAATCAGATTCTTTCACTATTTCAGGACTTCTAATGTCGAGTGCCCAGACTCTCATCCTCCAGACTCCTGAACTCTTGAATGCCGAAAACTTGATACAAACTCCTTCTCGGGACTTTCACTTATGCGGTTCTTCGCGTGAGGTTTAAACCTCATGCAACTCTCGACAGATCCAACGTATGCTGACTGTTTAGACCAATATCTGACGGCTCAGACCTGTCTCTCCATTTCACCATTCCTAAGCTGCCTGGACATGAATCCATGGTCCAAATTCTTTCACGGACCTTGGGGATCTACAGTCCGGATTTCTTCGCTACTCGCGAAGATAAAGAAAAAAAAAGGGTTAAGGCATTTAATGCCCTCGTTTATTCCTTCAATCTAACGGTCGTGAATAACTGCAGATCTTTCGACAGACTCTCATCCATTGATCGATACTTATTCTTTTAATCCTCAAGGGATTTTGCGACTTCTGTGCCTCTGAAGAGTCTTTGCACACAAAGTGCTACCTCTTCTGAGCTTTTCAAAAAGGTTGTCTCTATGGGGAGGTTTATCCAGGGTATCACCTGAGACGGATAAGGGTATAGATTTCTCGAGAAGTGGCTTGAATTCTGAATTGATTCAATGTGCATATATACATATAAATCTATTTATAAACATAAGCCATACGTGGCCCTTCCATTATAAGCATGCAACCACCATTTCTGAATCAAAACACTACCCAGGCAGTCTTATACTCAAACCATTCATAAAACTGCATAGACTAAGAGCATATATGTCAGCATATAAATTTCAATATGCAAGATGTAAAACACTTATCAGAAATAAACCTAGAAGTGAGTGCAATCGCTGAGAGGGGTGCTCGTTTTCACCCAATCGTAGGCTCAATGATTTCGATAGGATTTACCACTAGCCACCCCCGAGATGAGACCGCGAAGCTGCGAGACTGCGTCTCTATTTGCCAGTAACCGAGAATGAGGGTTACTCTCCCCCTTCTCTGCTATCACTCACTCTATATTTTTTTTCTAGAGTTCTCTTCCTCCCCTCGCGTCTGCCCCCTTCTCGCTTCTCCCTCACGCCTTTTTCCTCTTGCGAGGTTTCCTGTGGCATGACTTCCCTCACTCTGGTCAGGCCTAATGACTCTACGGATGGGTGGTTCACCCCCCCCCATCCCTCATTACTCATGAGGAGCCATTTACCTACCAATCCTGGCGAGTCATTTAATTTGGGGCGAGCAAGACGCTCTTGGTTCTCCGGGTCAGTGAAGTCCAAATACGGTATTGGTTTCAGTGGAAGTTAATGCCACCTTTCCAGGTGCCTTCCACCACCTTTCTTCAGCCATCGTGGTCTCTTTTTCAGCATATTCCGTCTCAACAGTCCTGCAATATATATATATATATATATACATAATATTATTCACATTTTTGGGTTTGCCACAGTGCTTGGCCAGTATAGTTATTTTTACAAACTGGGGGAAACAAGGTGTTACAATTCCCTCCCCCTTAAAGGAACACCATCCTCGATCTTCTTATCTATCAACATGACATGCATGTAAAAAAGTGAATAAAATTGGATATGCCTGTCTCATGGCATCCTCCATTTCCCATGTAGCCTCATCTGGGCCAAAATGTTTCCACTGCACCTTGACTTGTGCAATGGTTCAGTTCTGGAGCGGGGTTTCCTTTCTGTCCAGTATGCATTGGGGTTCTGGTAGAAATTCTCCCTCCGGTTCCACCTGATTCATAGACCAATCAATTATATGGTTAGCATCATGTACATATTTCTTCAATAATGAGACATGGAAAACATTTTGTTCTTTGACTGTGGGAGGAAGTGCTAGTCTATAGGCTATAGGTCCCACTCTATCTAGAACCTCAAAGGGTCCACAATACCAAGGTTCCAACATGGCACAAGCTCCCATTTTCAAGGAACTCTTCCTGGGCCTAACTCTGAGATATACATGGTCTCCCACTTTGAACTCTCTTGGAGTTCTCTTTTGGTCGGCATAACTTTTCTGTCGGTTCTGAGCGACCTTCAAGTTTTGTTTTATCTGGGTCACTTGTTGTTCCATTTTTTTCAACAAGTCGGGTCCAAAATAAATCTTGTTTACGGGATTACTCCAGCTGACTGGAGTGTTACACGGTCTACCATAGAGGACTTCGAAGGGACTCATCTTTAAGGATGCTTTGTAGCCGTTGTTGTAGGGGAATTCTACGAGTGGCAAGTAGTCTTCCCACTTCTTGGGTTGATGCATTACATGCATCCTTAACATACTTCTAGTATTTGATTCACTCTTTCTGTTTTTCCATCGGTTTGAGGGTGATAGGTGGTGCTAAACAAAAAATTGGTCTCTAAACAAACCATCAGTGATTTACAAAAGTTGGAAGTAAATTTTGTGTCTCTGTCAGACATGATCTCTTTCGGCATACCATGCAGTCTGAATATCCCTTTCATGAATACCTGGGTGATATTGATTGCCTTGCAGGTCGACTTGACGGGGATGAAGTGAGCAGAATTGCTCAATTTATCCACCACCACCATAATGGCGTCATTATGTTTGGTTGAGGTTGGTAATCCAGTGATGAAATCCATGGAGATGGTTTCCCATTTCCATTCTGGGATTGGTAAAGGTTGTAATAATCCTGCTAGGTGTCGATGTTCTGCTTTAACCTGTTGGCACTCTATGCATTTGGCTAAGTACTCAGCTATGTCATTCTTCAATCCAGGCCAATAAAATTATTTCCTGGTGGCAGTGATCATCTTCTGGTATCCTGGATCACCAGTATAGTGTATTTTATGTAGTTCATCCATAATGAACCTCTTCAAGTCATCACACCCTGGAATATAAAATCTGTTTATGTAAGTGAGAAGACCTCCTTCGGTCATCTGATAGCCTTCATATTTTACTTCGACGGGTTCTTGCTATAGGTACATGGTCATGGTCTGGATGAAGGGATCTGTTTCTTGTGCATTTTTTATTCTTTCCTTGACATCTGTCTCACAGGTGCTGACCGCTACCAGGTGAATTGTTTTCATACTTCTGCTGAGGGCATCGACCACCCTATTTTCCTTTCCTTTAATGTGTTTGATTTCAAAATCAAACTCGCTAAGGAGGGCCATCCACCTAGCTTGTCTAGCATTGAGCTTTGGTTGATCAAACATGTATCGCAATCCATAATGATCTGTCATAAGTACAAATTTTCTTCCCAGGAGGTAATGCCTCCACATTTTCAAGGCATGCACTATGGAAGCTAGTTCTAGATCATGGGTCACATAGTTGACTTCATGCTCGTTCAATTTTTGGGATTCATAGCAGATCACACTTCCTTTCTGCATAAGGACTCCTCCTAGCCCTTCCTTACAGGCATCTGTGCACATGAGGAAGTCAGCTTCTGGGTCGGCGATTTTCAGCACGGGTGCATGGGTCAGTAGACGTTTCAGAGTTTGAAATCTTTCTTCACATTTTTGTGTCCACAGGAATTTTTTCCCCTTCTTTTGGAGGGCAGTGATTGGACAACCAATCTTGGAGAATCCTTTTATAAATCTCCTATAGTATCCTGCTAATCCCATAAAGGATCTGATATCCGAAACATCCTTTGGGGTAGGCCATTCCATGATAGACCTGATTTTGTCAGGGTCTAGCACTACTCCTTCTTCGGAGAGAACATGGCCTAAGTAATGTATTTATTTCTAGAAGAATTCACATTTGCTGAATTTGGCATAGAGCTGATGTTCTCTTAGCACTTGCAGTACAAGTCTAAGATGCTCTTCATGCTCTTTTCTGTTCTTGGAGTAAATTAATATATCGTCAATAAAAACAAGCACAAATCTATCTAGGAACTTGCTGAGTACATTGTTCATTAAGCACATAAAAGTGGCAGGAGCATTGGTCAACCCAAACGACACTACCACGAACTCATAGTGACCATACCTCGTCCGGAAGGCAGTTTTATGGATGTCTTCACCCTTGATTCGGACTTGATGGTATCCTGACCTCAAATCAATCTTTGAGAAAATAGACGCACCCCCCAATTGATCGAACATGTCATCGATCCTAGGCAAGGGGTACTTGTTCTTTATGGTTACCTTATTGAGTTTCCTATAATCTATACACAGTCTAAGGGTACCATCCTTCTTTTTCACAAACAGGACTAGTGCTTCCCATGGAGACACGCTGGGCCGAATATAGCCCTTATCCATCATTTCTTTTAATTGCAACTTGAGTTCAACTAACTCAGGTGTGCTCATCCAGTAGGGTGTCCTAGACATCGGCACCGCTCCCAGTGAAAGTTCTATCGAGAAGTCTATGTCCCTCCTCATAGGTAGACCCGATACCTCTTTCGAAAACACATCTCTTTATTCTTTCAGGATAGGGTGATCGTCAAGGCTTGGTTTGTCATCTTCGATTGTTTTCAACACTTGTATTGCATATAGGGTACATCCCTTTCTGCAATACTTTCTCATTTGCAGAGCTGATATTTGTCTCACCAAGACAGGTTTTCGGATCCCTTGAAGGGTTATCCTCTCCCCTTTCTTACTTACACATTCTAAGGTCTTATGGTAACAGTCCAATCTGGCTTTATGGGCAGCTAGCCAATCCATACCAATCAATAGATCATATGATCCCAGGGGTAATATATTAAGGGTTTCTTGGGTGGGGAATTCACCCAACATTAATTGGCAAGCTGGTATGACTTCTGCTATCCTCCTTTTGGTGCCAGTGGCTAACTGTACCAACCATGGATTGGTATGTTTTTGTGGCTGTAGTTTACACTTATCAACAACTTTAGGGGCTATATAACTCAAACTTGAACCAGGGTCAATCAAAACAAACATTATATTGTTGGAAATCATATCTTCTATTTCCACTACTGAAGCTTGGTGGTCGGCTTGGTTATTATCCAAGGCTGCATAAATTTGTGGCACACTCCTAGCCACATCATTGATGGTAGTAGCTTCTTGAATGTTATAAATCCTCCGACTATTCTGTTGTTGGTGTGGACAGTCTCTCAATAGATGTTCTTCCCCGCAACCCCAACATTTCAAAGGCTCTCTCTTCGAGTTATCGGTCTTCACTGATATGGATCCAGAAGTTTTATTTCCGCTCAAGGAGGGAAAATTATGCTGATGCATACTCCGGGATGGGAAGATCATTCTTGGGTTCTTCTTATAGTTCTTAAATTTTGGAGATTTAATTCCCCTTTTCTAAAATCTTGAACTATTCCTCTGTTTCCATCCTTCGCGAGGTTTTGCTCGATGTCCAAACTATTCATGACAATAGGTTTCCTTTCAAATAGTGCCTTCTAGGGTCTTTGGCTCATCAAATTCAATTCTGTTATGGTAGTCCTTGGGTAGTCCACTGATGAAGCGTTGCACCTTTTCCTTTTCCGCTTTTATATAGGGTACATACCTTAACAAATTGAGGAATTTGTTGACATATTCTTCTATAGTGAGTTGTGCCAGTTTGATTTCATAAAAATCTTTAGTCTTCTCGTCGAAATATTTTTCTGACAAATACTTCTTCCAAAAGTATTTCTCAAATTGTTTCCAGGACAGGTCCTCTTCACGAACCCCTTTCACATTCTTAAGATCTTCCAACCAAATGGAAGCCTTTTCGTTCAAGTTAAAGGTGGCCACTCAGGCCTTCAGATTTTCTAAGAAGTCATGGACTCTGAAACACTTCTTTAGTCCAAGTAGCCAGGCCTTTGCTTCCTCTCCCTTCTTTATTTCACCGTTGAAGGAGGGTGGTTTGGCCTTTCTGAATTCTTCGAATTTTCAACCTTTGGAAGGATTTTTCTTCTTTTGTTTCTTTCAGGAATAGGAACTGGTTTTGCTACTAGAAGAGCCTTTTGAATCGCCAGCTTCCTTCTCAGAGGAATCACTCGGCACTGGTCCTTTACCTCTGGGGTGGACCTTTTTTGAGGTGCTCCTCTCAGTGTGGCCACTGATATGACCATATTTATGAGTTTCAGGTTCATGCTTCATTTGTCTTTGTAGATCGAATAAACTCTGCAGTAAAACTATGTTAATTTCTGTTTTCTTTTCTTGTTCTTTCATCATCCTTTCATTTTCATCCTCACAACTTTGTAATTCAACCACGAGGCTCCTCACAGTCTCGACTAGATCTGGAGGGGTCCCTACTGCCCTCCTTTCGTTAGACTCTTCATCTCTATTGTGGGATCCTTCTCTCACTTCATGGTGAGTCACCATACTATGCATTGATAATTTCCCGCAGTTGATATTCCGCTTGTGTGCAAAAGGAAAAACGCTGGTTGTTAGTCAATATTTATATTTATTTATAACCAGTACATAATTTATATTTTCACATGTACACACACACAATAGGGGTTTTTCATTATTAACTTCGTCTTTTGATTAAGAAGGTTAAGACAAGGGGGGGGGGGTTACTCTTTTTAGGAGTGTTCCGAATGGAGCTTCTGCGCAACTTGTTCATGATCCCATGCAGGCCGAGTGTTGTAACCATGCTTTGATACCAATTTGTCACATACCCACTAAGGAAAACAAAAAAAAATCGTCGAATTCTTGAGGATCAAAAATCCCCGAAATACCTACGGGGGTCTTAGCATAGGCTAGTTCCTTCCTTTTCCACCTCCATGTGATCATGGGTCACGACCACAGGACGAAAAAGTATGGCATTCTTTCACTCTTCTTGACTCAGCACTACCAAAGCGTTGAGTCTTTCGAATCTGCAAACCCCGACACGACGAAGCGCCGAACCCCGACACGAGGAAGCGCCAAACCCCGACAGGGCTAGCGAGTGGTAGGTTTCCCCCTTTGGGTCTTGTCCACATGACCCTATCCCGTGTCTACACACTTAAGCCAGCCAAGCGCTTATCAACTTTTCATGAATCGGGGAAATGCGATGTATGACTTCCCTTTGACACTTTTCGCTACTGGCAACCTCACAGGTTGAAGTGTCGAGCTCTCGTGCTCTTCTTCTTCGAAATCCTGAGATGAAAAAGTCAACAATGGTTGACTTCCTCTTCGCACTTCTCGCAACTCGCAACCTCGTGAGTTGGAGCGTTGAGCTTTCGTACTCCTATCTCATGAATCTCCAAGACACGAGAAGTCAACAGAGTGTTGACTCCTTTCCGAGCGACGCATGTCCACTTGTCAATCACGTGGGCCCCACCTAATGGATGTGCCATGTGTTCTCATGAGCCTCGACTCTCAGCACTTCACGACTTCTACAGTCAAAAGTGACCCCTTCCAACCTCCGAACCCCTGAACTCCCGATATACGATATCTCCACAGAGTTCTGATCCAACGGTCCTCCCGTTCCTGGATCCAATGGTTCATATTTTTCTCCTCGCCACTTCGCACTTCGCGAATTCGTGATTTGGAGCACCCAAATCTTGCACTCTCTTCTTGCGAAACCTCGAGATGCGAGATATCGAACTTAGATCTCTTCGGGACTGCACTGACCCTAACCGCCTTGCAACTCTACAAGACCCAACGACTATCGACTGTTCGCCACTTCTATCTCGAAGTGTCTCCACCGTCCATACAAATTCTCCCATGGCTACTTCTACGGCTTAACTCCCTCACAACTCAGTGTGATCCAACGATTATCGACTGTTCGTGACTTCTATCTCGAAGTGTCTCCACCGTCCGTTTCTGCTCTCCTCTGCGTGTGTCTAGATGTACTTTTTCGACGACCCAGATCTATTTCTCTCCAGCTGATCTAACGACAGTTGTAGCTCCTCCTTGAACATGCTCTTCTCTTCCTTCTCCTTGTAATATTTCTTAAGTATCAAAGGTCTTGGCCTTTGCTTCTCCTTTGTGACCTTTGTAGCTAAGGCTCTGTGCACAAAATGGCACTATCCCTCCCGAGCTTCTCTTCTCTGAAATCGTGAAAGATTTCCTCGACCTATGTGATTCCTATAGGGTCTGTGTACACGAAAAAGTGTTGTCTGTCCTCCTCATATGGACGGCTGTGATTCTCTCACGACTTCACCACCCATGAAGTCGAAAGACTTCCCTCTATGACTCCCGATGTCCGAATCCCCTATATGGGTGGTTTCGTGACACATGTCGTCCCTCCAATGGATGGCTCATGTTCTTTTGCTATTTCAGGACTTCTGATGTCGAGTGCCCGGACTCTCGTCCTCTGAACTCCCAAACTCTCGAATGCTGAAATCCCGATACAAACTCCTTCTCGGGACTTTCGTTTCTACGGTTCTTCGCGTGAGGTTTAAACCTTGTGCAACTCTTGACAGATCCAACGTCTGTCAACTGTTTAGACCAAAATCTGACGGTTCAAACCTGTCTCTCCATTTTTTCGTTCCTAATATTCCTGGACACAAATCCACGGTCCAGATTCTTTCACGGACCTTAGGGATCTACAGTCCCAATTTCTTCTCTACTCGCGAAGATAAAGAAAAAAAAAGGGTTAAGGCATTTAACGCCCTCATTTATTCCTTCAATCTAACGGTCGTGAATAACTGCAGATCTTTCGACAGGCTCTCATCCGTTGATCGATACTTATTCTTCGAATCCTCAAAGAATTTTGTGACTTTTGTGCCTCTGCAGAGTCTTTGCACACAAATTGATACCTCTTCTGATCTTTTCAAAAAGGGTGTCTCTATGGGGAGGTTTATCCAGGGTATCACTTAAGACGGATAAGGGTATAGATTTCCCGAGAAGCAGCTTGAATTCTGAATTGATTCAATGTGCGTATATACATACAAATCTATTTATAAACATAAACCATGCATGGCCCTTCCATTATAATCATGCAACCACCATTTCTGAATCAAAACACTACCCAGGTAGTCTTATACTCGAACCATTCATAAAACTGCACAGACTAAGAGCATATATGTCAGCATATAAATTTCAAGATGAAAGATGTAAAACACTTATCAGAAATAACCCTAGAAGTGAGTGCAGCTGCTGAGAGGGGTGCTCGTTTCCACCCAACCGTAGGCTCAGTGATTCCGATAGGATTTACCACTAGCCACCCCCGAGCTGAGACCGCGAAGTTGCGATACTTCGTCTTTGTTTTCCAGTGACCGAGAACGAGGGTTACTCTCCCCCTTCTCTGCTATCACTCACTCTGTATTGTTTTTTCATAGTTCTCTTCCTCCCCTCATTTCTGCCCCCTTCTCGCTTCTCCCTCACGCCTTTTTCCTCTTGTGAGGTTGCGTGTGGCGTGATTTCCCTCGCACTGGTCAGGATTGATGGCTCTATGGATGGGCGGTTCACCCCCCCCCAATCCCTCATTACTCATGAGGATCCATTTACCTACAAATCCTGGCGAGTCATTTAATTCGGGGCCAGCGAGCCACTCTTGGTTCTCCGGGCCAGTGAAGTCCAAATATGGTATTGGTTTCGGTGGAAGTTAATGCCACCTTTCCAGGTGCCTTCCACCACCTTTCTTCAGCCATCGTGGTCTCTTTTTCAGCATATCCCCTCTCAATAGTCCTGTAATATATATATATATATAT
>ML778601.1:474851-486442 GCA_009831015.1 Picea engelmannii | reverse complement strand
AATATTATTCACATTTTTGGGTTTGCCACAGTTCTTGGCCAGTATAGTTATTTTTACAAACTGGGGGAAACAGGGTGTTACATTAGCCTACAAGTAACTATCTCACCCTAACTAGACTTCAATAGTATTCATTGGATTATCTTTACTAAAGAGTAACATATGAGTATATGAACACTCTCTATCATGGGCACACTAGGAAATTTTTTAAGGAAGAGGATGTATCAGTACCCTAAGGAAACTTTAGGTCACTCTCTTATGGAAAAACTCAGACAAAATTATACATCTGGATCACTCTAAATAAATAATGTGCATAAAAAAAGTTTATCTTTCCTTCAGAGAAATATTTAAAAGACATTCAAAGAGGAGAATATACCTTCCAACCCAATACCATCCCAGCCTGTAAAAAGGTTTTCAGATGAGCCTCCCCTGTCACCGTGCAAAGCACTCTTTAATAAAAACCAAAATAGGTCTCTATGTACAAGAAGCCTCTGATGGAAAAAGGGTTTAAGAGACCAACCTGTCGGGATACTAAATAGGTCTGCTGGCAGCGGGTACCGGTCTGTGGTATGACTAGGAAAACCCATCAGGGTACTGAATAAGCATGTTGGCAATGGGGCATTCTGCCTAGGGAAGGGATTTCTCACTAATTATCACAACTACCCCACCGGAGTACTGAACAGGCTTGCTGGTAGTGGGTTTTGGTTGAGAAATGTCTCATCTATACTTGTCTGATTGGAAAATTCACTTTTGTCATCTAAAAAAGAAGAAGCAAAGATCACTATTGGCATTTATGAGATACAAACTCCAGATTAATAAGAAACATAATTACTACAAGAAAATGTCCATTTGAGAATTACCCTAAGTCAACTTACCAGTTTGGCATCTAAATCCTACATTATCTAAGAAGGAAACTTCTTAAGAGTGGAACCCTAACTAGGGAGCCTAATCTACTTATACCGTGAAATTTATCTATAATATCTAATGATAGTAAATATCTGAAGAAAGTTAGGATTGTATCTATTCTTCTGGCAAATATAAAAAAAAATTCCCCTGTTTTCACTACTGAATGCTACCTTTGTCAATAAGTCATCAAAAGAAAGATAATTTCAATTTTTAGGCATGTGATCATATGCTAGGTGATAACTGTACTTCTGAAATTTGATTTGGTTTCTTTTTCTCTTATCATCTTTTCTCCATTATGATACAAAATGTTGAATCTTCTTGCATACAGATATGCAACATCCTTGGCATGGGGGAAGGTCAAAGAGCTCCTTCAGACCTCTTTTTCAGACTCACATCTCACCTTCAGAAATCAACATGATCACCCTACAACCCTGTAGAACCAAATACAAAAGAATATAAGCACAGAATAAAGAAGTACAGGAAACTCTAGTACCAAGCTTTCAGAAAACTTCATCCTAAAAAGATGAATTCTGACAATCTACAAGCAGTCGCATATGCTATGGGTATTGACCATACAAAGGTAAAAGAAAAGGTAACATGGTATTTATTTTCCTCTACTCATAAAACTATAATAGGTATGAACATATATACTAGATATTATGACCTTAGTATTAAAACCATGCACCTATCCCTCATACCCATATGCCTATACTTAATCAATCCTCTCATAAGTGCTCGAAAATGGTTGAGGGAAAAATCACATCAAAGCATGAGTATGAAGCATGTCTAGTAATGACAGGCCACAAATGTACTTCTCCCTTAAGAAAATCATGAACTTATCTTGTGTCATGAACCATGATCCAACATCAAATTCACCACTCGGAAGTCCAATCACCTATCCCAAAATGATTCTTTGACACCCAACATCTTGTCCTCATCATTACATTAACAGGTAGAAATGAAATGGCTTATCTGGTCTTAAATTTTCCTCCTAGCATCCTTACTTAAACTTACCATTCACATTTTCGATGCCATCACCATATTACCTTGTCGTTACCTTTCTCTAGTTCCAAGCCTATTCCTCTCCACGATATTTGGTACCAAACCCTTACCCTCATCAATTGATTAAATCCTTGTGCTACAACCCGATTCTTCTCTCACAATTTATAATGATGGTCGTAAGTAGACATGAACCAGTTTTCCAAATTTATAGAGAGACTAAGGATTTCCAACTATGTCGAGAGAAGTATTCTAGATCGAGCTGAATTCCATTTTTGGAGAAATTCATAGGCTGGCATGAGAAGATATCTCACGAATTTATTCAAGGTTACGATGGAGATATTGCACATATAGGAAACTTACAGCTGACAATCATTGAAGCAACCTTAAAGGAGGTCACGAGATTACCTAACAGAGGAGCCAAATACTTCAAAGGTGTAGGAATCAACAAAGAAATGTGCCAACGATTTTTGAAAGAGGACCATCAACACCCTGATTGGAAAAAGGGGATCCCTAGGAACTATATCAAGGAAGAGTATGATCCAATGATTGCTAGTCTTCAACGATTCCTCACTTGTGAGGGAAGGTATGCCGTGGCCTTCATATATCATCTTAGGATTCTATTACACTTTAAAGGAGGCCCTGAAATTGATTTCCCATATTTTCTATGGATGAGTTTGAACAAAATGGTAAGAGGTGTCAAATCCCTATCCAAAATTGAGAAGACTAGCATTTACCATCAAGGTCTTATTAAAATGTTAGTTTTACATGAGATTAGGAAGCAGAGGATTAGTTTCAAAGTCCTTATCACTCAACACCTTCCCACATAAAACAAACCTGTGGAGGAAGCCCAACGTGCTCCAAAGAAAAATAAGGAACCTCAAAAGAAAAAGAGCAATAAGGATAAGGCAATTCCATCATCACCTATAACAGTGAGCCAACACGAAAAAGTTAGTAAACAAGAAGGGCCCTCTTCAACAGTCAATAAGACTTTTAAAAGTCAAGAATCAAAAGGTAAAACCAAATTAGTAGAGGAGACTTCAACAGTATAACTTAAGGAGAAGGGCCATAAGACAAAAATTGTAAGAAAAGGGAAGAACAACTCAGAAAATAAAAGTGAACAGTCTATAGAGAAATCCCCTATAACCATTCCAAAAATAGAAAAGAAGAAAAGGAAGCCTATGAGCACCCGTGATCCAATACCTCCTTGTAAAAGAACCACAAGGAGCATGGCCAAGAAAGGAAAGACAATTGTCATTCCTCATACACAGGAAGATCCAATTGATCTTACCTCTCCTTCTAAAGACTTATCAGTCCAGGATGACACCCCTAGTTTGACCGAGGAACAAGCTACTATTACTTTGTGTGGGATGAGGGAGGAAGTGGAGGAAAGAGAATGCAACCAACCAGTAATAATGGAGTCAACAAGGACCTTAACAAAATAACAGATGAATAAAAATATTGAGGAACTGCAAAAACAAAATCAAGAACTCACACAAGAAGTGAAAGAATACCAACTATTGGAAAGGTATATCAAAAAGGAAAACAAGCAATTGAAAGAAACCAGCCAACAACTTCAATATGACCATGAAGAGACTTCTAATAATCTCAGGAAGGTAATACAACTCCTACAATACGTTAGGGTCATCAAAAGGGAGAAAAAAGAGGAAGCCTCGGCCATCAACATCATTGATCCACAGAAGTAAAAATTGCAGTCTCAAGTTTTGAAAATTTTTTGGTTTGTTTTCAAGTGCATGAGGACATGCAATGGTTTTGGCATGGGGGAATGTTGAGACCCTAAATTAACATCCCCACTACCCTATTTTACTCCTCATCTATACCTTTTTGGCTAACCTAAGCTTGGGTAAATGACAAAGAATACTACCATTAGCCGTTGATGAGGTCATGAGGTAAAGTATAATTAATTCATGCATTTTTGTGGTATTATTGAGCAAGGAGATTAAATGTTTCATGTACTAGTACTTCAATTTTCCATGTATAATCTTTGACCTCTAGATAAGTCCAACCTTCTTGTACCAACTTAGCTATCCGGTACTTGTGCACCGAATTGCCACTGTCCGAATCCGGTACCAAGCACACCTTCTATGCAGATTCGATACTGAATCTCACATGTCGCGATCTCGTACAAAAGGATGTAGACTGTTGTGATCCAGTACCCCATTTGTACACTATTCGGATCCGGTACCATCTACCTATTACAATCCGATACCAATTCAGGAAGTTGTATGTACCAAGTTTAGCTCCAGATCGTAACCAAGACAATTGTTGGATGATTATCGAATCATAATTTTTTTAGCAAGGCTATGTTAGGATAGTTTGTTGTTTCTTCATCCTCATGCACTTCGTGTCATGAGGATGAAGCTTAGAATATGTAACCGAATAATTGTTGGTCACTATAATTGCTTAATTAATTTTAAACAACCAAGTGAAACATAAATTATCAACCCAGGGAAGTATTTTATTTCAAAGATAGCCACACACTGTATATGCTCAATTCCAAAAGCAACTTAGTGTTGTAGTAAAGAAATTTATACTAATTGTACTTGCTTGAATGATCTGAAGCTCTGAATTAAATCACAGGAAAGTAATCTCCCTATTGCGATTCCTTAAAGATCAATCTAAGAATCTTGGATTACATTAAAATAACACTTGCAATGGGAAAGAACAACTATCCTGCAATCAGAGAACAGGACCCTTACTCTCAAACAGAGACTTCAACATTAACACTCTTTTCATGAAAACAATAATGCAGAAAACAATTAACTCTATCTAATAGGAAACAAAGCCACCTAGTTCCTTTCTTTCTAAGCAGGATCCTTGAGCCTTACTTCTGTTTCAGCACACTTGTGAGGTTGAGGTTTACAGAGAACAGGGCAGTCTGATTCCTTCCTTTCTGAGCAGGGATCCCTAACCCAGTTTCTGGCTAACACCAATGAAATTCTACAGAGAACAGGATGTTTTGGTTCTTTCCTTTCTGAGTAGGAACCCTTAACCCAATCCCTGGTTAACACACTTGCAGAGGTAAAGGAAATATACAGAAGACAAGGTGTTGTGATTCCTTCCTGTCTGAGCAGGAACCCCTTAACCAAATCTCTGGCTAGCACACTTGCAGAGGTAAAGGAAATCTACAGAAGACAAGGTGTTGTGATTCCTTCCTGTCTGAGAAGGAACCCCTTAACCAAATCTCTGGCTAGCACACTTGCAGAGGTAAAGGAAATCTACAGAAGACAAGGTGTTTTGATTCCTTCCTGTCTGAGCAGGAACCCCTTTTAACCGAACTTCTGGCTAGCACACTTGCAGCAGTAAATGAATTCTACAGAGGGTATGATGTTCCGATTCCTTTCTGTTTGAGCAGGAACCCTTAATCAAATATCTTCTAGCCTCATAAAATCATCACACAAGATTGCTGATAAAAAGAATTACAAATCCCATTCAATAAACTAAGACAGAGTCAGTAGTGTTTCATCAAAGCGAAATTCATTAAAACAATGTTTCAGCAAACGATAGTTTAAACAAAACATAAACAGAAATTATACTAACACACTTCTAACTAATGGGTGAATCTTGTGATGAAGGTGGGCCCTCCCTTCTCACAAGATTCCCCTGGACGAAGAGCTAGAGAAGGATACTCAAAGCAGTCTTATATTCATCTGTCGAAATATCACATTACAAGTTGAAAGAATAGAATACGTCTCGCTTCTCTGGAGTGCTTCAATACATCAAAACTTCGATATCTCGAATGGTGATTTCCTCTGATTTAAAGAGGAAATCCCTTCGATACAATCATTACAGTGCATATCTGAATCCTATCCTAAGTCGGATCTTCTTTCTAAATCGGCATAGGATGTCCTAGTCTCACGCAACCGAATGCTATTACAGGAACTGAACGAGGTATTGCTGTTACGGCTGGTGTAACAACTTCTTCTCATCATTGCTGATGCTATTTCAGCATCACAATTCGCGGGCTGTTTCAGCCACGTGAATTGCGCTCTGACTGTGTTGACTGCCGACTTTGGCGGCTTGTGATTCAACATCGTCGGTTCTGGCGGTTTCTTCTGTGTTTCATCATCTACAACTCTGGACTGTGTAATAGCTCCGTGTTTCAGCATCTTGCGACCTCGGACGGTGTAGCAGTTCCGTGTTTCAACATCTGTGACCTCGGACTGTGTGGCAACTCCGTGTTTCAGCATCTGCGACCTCGGACTGTGTAGCAGCTCCGTGTTTCAACATCAGTTCTGTGTTTCAGCAACGGTGGCCTTGGACAGTTCTGTGTTTCAACAATAGGCCTTGAATGCAAATCTACAGTTTTGGACACTTATGCATTTCTAATCAATGGTTAAGTATGAGAGTGGTGTAAAATATTATGCAAAACAGATTAAACATATAGTAATGAGAAGGGACGTTGTATACCTTTGAGATGATTAGATAAAGTGATAGTATGAGTCTAAATGTAGGTGATCAAGAGAATAATGGTGGCAAAAAGTATAGGCAAAAAGGTACATTGTGTGGTCCTAACATCCCCCCCAACTCAAGGTGTTCATGTCCTCAGGCAACTCACTCTGAATCAGAATCTGGATACCTACTCTGATCATGTAAGCTACTCAAGCTGTAACTCTGGGAGGTACTGTCTGTCAGCGTTCTGAACCCTTGCACTTCCTACAATCTTTGCCACGCTGTTGTTTCTACCTTTTTAGGCAGCTTGTAACTGATTTGATATCTCTCTATGGGCAACCAGAGAATGGGAAAATAGAACCTGTACCCAATCCAATTCTCAGCACAATGTCTCATACACTGGATATACTTGGGTATCCTGGAAATTGCGACTTCTAAGTTGGCAGGACCAAAAGGATTGTGCTGTTGTCTCTTTTCTGTGGATTGCTGCCAAAACAGGTTATTAGCCTGGAGGACAGGAATCTCTATGGATTTGATGATGCATTCACAATCCTGAATCACTTCTGATTGTAGGTGCTGAACATGTCCAGTCACCCCTGGTTTCTTTAAGAACGCATAATATTGTGAGATGAATGTAGCTGCCCTTTGTGGTTCTGGTCTAATCCAGAGGAGGCGATTATCTTCATTGTTCTTGGCAGCCGAAAAGTCACCTTGCCAAATGATTTGATTGAGGAGAAAGGAAGTAAAGGCTCGAAGTTGAACATCCCCAACAAGAGGATTTATGTTCAACAACCTATTTTATGGAATGGCCTCATTATGGAAGTAAGCCTCATAGAGGAGGTGTTGATCCCTGGTAGAGGCAGCTACAAAAGTTTTGATAAAGTCTGCTGATGAAATGACTTCATGGGGTTTTCCTTCCATAATAGACTTAATCTGAAACCACATGAGTCTCTCCATGAGAAATAAAGAATAGTTACAATATGGTTTCCTTGTGGCCATTAGTTTCTGCATCATATCAAATGCCAGGATCAATCTGTCCTTCAAGTCTTTGTTTTTCTTCTTAAGCTCACAAACTGTCTGGCGTGTTCGGTCCAATGCTTCCCAATTTGAGAAGGTTTTATTTATCCAGATCTGTTTGTGCACTTGTAGATTTTTGGCCTGTGTTTCAACATACTCCTTCTTCCATTTCTGTATCTCTGCCTGCTCATCCCATAACTGGGAAGTCTGAGTTTCAGCATGGGAAGTAGTGGGATTAGGCATGGTTTGAGTAGATTGTTCCCTGGAAGTGGAGAGATTTGTTTGATTGGGAGGTGCAAATTCCTCCATGGTCATTGTTTGCACAGCCTTGTTGACAACAGTAGGGGCTTCCTTCTTGAGCCTGAAAAGGCCTGCTGGTTCTTGTGTTGCAGCAGTTTCAATCTTGGCCTTGCTAGGGCCTGCTGGTTCTTGTGTTACAACAGGTTCAATTTTGAGCTTTGTAGGGCCTGCTGGTTCTTGTGTTGCAGCAGGTTCTGCTTTGGCTATAAAAGGTGAAGGAATGGGGGCCACTCCTGGCACTGGCACTTGAATTATCTTATAGCCTGCTTGATGGTAAATATCGCCACATTGGCAACACATGTATTCTTTACATACGCTCTCTGTGGTCTCTTTTGCTGTTTGGGCTAAGGTGTGTAGACTTAGTTCTTTTTCATATGCGTCCCTTGCCCTGACTAATTCTTGTTGTTATGCTTCCAATTGAGATTTCAAAAATTTGTTTTGTTCCAAGACATCTGCCATTGTTTGTTTGGATTTAGAGGTGACTGGTTCTTGTGTGGCAGTCACAGCCTCTTGAGCTGATGCTTGTGGAGCAGCTACAGGAATGGAAACTGATGCTTGTGTTTCAGCCTCATGGTGTAAGGAGAGTAGTGTTTAAGCACCCTCAACCTCTGATTCCTGAATCTCAATATCAGTGGCTGGTTCTTGTGTTTCAGCCACTGGGTGTTGTGTTGCAGCATCTGGGGTCTCAATTTCCTCAATTTCAAAATCAGTGGCTGGTTCTTGTGTTTCAGCCACTGAATGTTGTGTTGCAACATCCGGGGTCTCGGATTCCTGTAATTCAACTTCAATACCAGTGGCTGGTTCTTGTGTTTCAGCCACTGGATGGGTAGTTGGTTGTGTTTCAGCTACTTCAAAGACAAATGATGTCTGGGCTTCTGATTCCTGTAATTCAATATCATTGGCTGGTTCTTGTGTTGCATCCACCGAGGTCGGAATAGGAAAAGATCCAGGGGTTTGGGAAGTTGAAGATGTACGGCGTATCAGTCGAATAGGTGGGGTGTCTAGGGTAGTGAGTATAATAGGTGGCCTCTTTGAGGTTCTTGTACGCTGTTTGTGTAGGAAGGGTGGAAAGGCGACAATCTGTTTTCGTTTTCTTGGAGGTCTTTTCTGAATGATAGGGCAGGGAACATTTTCTGATTCAGAGTCATCACTGAGAACATGAAGGGCGGGGGTGGATGACTCTGGTAGGGTATGTGGTGGATTAGGTGGGGTAGGGGAAGGTTCTGTGGGCGGGATATTGGGTATTTCAGGAACGTCTGGGGGGTTTTGCTGCTGCTGCTCTTGGGGTATTTCAACAGCTGGTTGAGGGTTTATGGGCGGATTATTTAGTAGACGGTTTTGTTCAAAATCCCTGTTAATGAGTAATTGAACAAGGCGGTGATGGGTAAGTGACAGGGTTGGATCTTTTGCCGTCCGACAGTAATGTGTCATGTTCTTCAAGCAGCCCAGCAAATAATATGGAATATTGATCCGTCTGTTGTGCCTTAAATGAGAAAGTAGAAGGAAGTCGTGCTGATACACTACCTGATATCAACCTTCGCAGGTCAGGTAATGCTTGATAAATCTGGCGACTTCCGACCATGGTGGTGGAAATGAGTTGAGCTGAACACCCCTTCCTTTCAGTATAATACGTTCCTCGGGCAAGAAGAAATTCTGCTGAATAGTCCCAATGATATGTTTTCTTCTGAACGTATGTTTGCCATTCATGGGGAGGCTTGATACCTCTGCTATGCCTTCCTCTATGACTGGTATTCGCACCCCTTCAACGACGGAGTGGTCCTCCTGGAGATTTCGAGCGAACTGTAGGACCTGTTGTTCGTTGTAAGCTGGAAGTATGTGGAAGTAATTGAGCCACCCTGCCTGCTGGAAGATTTCGTATGCTGCTGGGTATTTTTCCAGCAACACTGTAGTGGTGGGCTCATTTCGTATGGTAGATCCTCCCATGGCTACTGGCTTGGTAAGATACAGCATCGAGAGTTTGTGTATCAGCTTCTGCAGAGTGAGTTTTTCCGAGTGACGTTGTGCATGAATAGTAGTTAAATGTGCAAAAGGGTGGTGAATTAAGGGTGACGGCGGTGAAATCGGATGTAATGATGATATCGTGTATTTGACATGTACTTTCCCTCCCGTCAAGTGTGGTTAGTACTAATTGTACTTGAATGGTCATAATGGCTAAATTTTTTTCTCATTAACTACAGTCTAATCTGAATTACATTATATTTACATACCTCGCCTTACCATTTGATTCGTTCAGCCAACCAGATATCATGCATGTCCGTGATGATGCTTTTTAGAAGGTCGAACTATAATCTGAGGCCGTAAAAGCTTGATGACGGATGGTGGTGAGAGACTGGTGTTTCAGCAACAGAGAAGAACGGGACAATTGTTGTAGATGAAGAACTGCTGATGACTGGTGTTTTTAGTATCGGAAGAAAGTTAAAAAGTGTTGAACGGGAGTGTTTCGGCATCAGGAAGAAGTTGAACATGCTAAATGGTGGTGTTTCAGCATCATGAAAAAAAGTCAAACGTGCTGAACAGTAGTGTTTCAGCATCGTGAAAAAAAATGATGAAGGGTTGCTGACACTGGTGTTTCAGCAACGGAAAAAGGCGAAACAATTGTTGGACGAAATTGTTTCGTCCATGATGGAGGGTGAGAAAATGATAGACTGTAGTGTTCTGGGAGTAGGAAGAAAAAGTGCTGAATAGTGGTGTTTCAGCATTTGGGGAAAGTCTACAGTGCTGGGCAATGGTGTTGCAGCATTGAAAGGGGAAAGGCGAAATGATTGCTGGACAGAGTTGTTTTGCCCATGAATGATGATGAAGAAATGAAAAAGGTAGTCGGATTGTGGTGGGGAAAATAAGGTGTGAGTTTGGTGTTTCGGTAATGGGGAAGAAGGGCGGATTTATGACAGTGGTGTTCTGGCAACAGTAAAAAGTAGAAAATGGAGAATGGTGGTTATTCGGTCTTAGAAGCAAGTCAAGGGGGTTGACCAGTGGTGTTTCAGCAGTATAAAGGTCATCAGTGCTGAACAACGGTGTTTTAGCATCGTGAAGGTTAACAGTGTTGAACAACGGTGTTTCAGCAACGTGAAGGCTCGTCTCTCTGAGATGGAATCGTCCTCTTCTGGTGGCTGTGCTTTGATCGGGAATCTGCAAGACATCTGTAGCATGGTATTTCTTGACAGGGATTATTAGAAAAAAAAATCTAATCTAATCTAATGCTAAAGAAAATCAATCTTGAAAGAATTAATTGTTATTAGGGGTAGAAACCCCCTCAACGAAGAGAAAATGAGCGTCTGCCATGCATGTGGCCTTTAAATATTCTTTAGAAATGGGTTTCTGGTACAGATGGAGCCGATGACCATTTACAAGTAACAGAGTTCTGGAGTCATCGATTGTAAGGAGCCTTACTGTTCCATTAGGA
Source organism: Picea engelmannii (assembly GCA_009831015.1). Lineage (NCBI taxonomy): Eukaryota > Viridiplantae > Streptophyta > Pinopsida > Pinales > Pinaceae > Picea > Picea engelmannii. The sequence goes on along the minus strand of ML778601.1, from coordinate 475,386 downwards.
AAAACTGTGTCTACTTCGTAAGGTCCTAACCATCTTGTGCGCAGTTTCCCTTGAAATTCTTTGAACCGGGAATCATATAGTAGAGCCCAATTACCTTTCTGGAACTTCTTGTTCTTGATATTTTTTTCATGCCATTGTGATCTTTGCTGTTGAATTATAGTTGTCTGCTGAATGGCATCTAGTCTTTTCTCCTCTAGTTCATTAAGCTGCTGCAGCCTGGCTGTCTGTGCATCGATTAGATCAAGGTTGGTAGCTAAAGCAGTCCTTAAGGTTTTTATCTCAAATTCCACAGGAAAGACAACCCTCTTTCCATAGACCAGTTCATAGGGAGAAAATCCTGTAGTATTTCTCCAGGTAGTTCTGTAGGCCCATAATGCTTCAAGGAGTCTGTTGGACAAATCCTTTCTACTTTCCTTCACTATTTTTGTGAGAATGGCTTCTATTACTTTGTTTGTGCTTTCCACCTGTCCATTGGCTTGGGGGTGGTATGCTGTAGTCATTCTCTGCTGAATATGATATTTCTGAAGGGTGGCTT
>ML778601.1:459062-469985 GCA_009831015.1 Picea engelmannii | reverse complement strand
ATCTAAGAATCCTGGATTACATTAAAATAACACTTGCAATGGGAAAGAACAACTATCCTGCAATCAGAGAACAAGACCCTTACTCTCAAACAGAGACTTCAACATTAACACTCTTTTCATGAAAACAATAATGCAGAAAACAATTAACTCTATCTAACATGAAACAAAGCCACCTAGTTCCTTTCTTTCTAAACAGGAGCCTTGAGCCTTACTTCTGTTTCATCACACTTGTGAGGTTGAGGTTTACAGAGAACAGGGCAGTTTGATTCCTTCCTTTCTGAGCAGGGATTCCTAACCCAGTTTCTGGCTAACACCAATGAAAGTCTACAGAGAACAAGATGTTTTGGTTCTTTCCTTTCTGAGTAGGAACCCTTAACCCAATCCCTGGTTAACACACCTGCAGAGGTAAATGAAATATACAGAAGACAAGGTGTTGTGATTCCTTCCTGTCTGAGCAGGAACCCCTTAACCAAATCTCTAGCTAGCACACTTGCAGAGGTAAAGGAAATCTACAGAAGACAAGGTGTTGTGATTCCTTCCTGTCTAAGCAGGAACCCCTTAACCAAATCTCTGGCTAGCACACTTGCGGAGGTAAAGGAAATCTACAGAAGACAAGGTGTTGTGATTCCTTCCTATCTGAGCAGGAACCCCTTTTAACCGGACTTCTGGATAGCACACTTGCAGCAGTAAATGAATTCTACAGAGGGTATGATGTTCCGATTCCTTTCTGTTTGAGCAGGAACCCTTAATCAAATCTCTGCTAGCCTCATAAAATCATCACACAAGATTGCTGATAAAAAGAATTACAAATCCCATTCAATAAACTAAGACAGAGTCAGTAGTGTTTCATCAAAGCGAAATTCATTAAAACAGTGTTTCAGCAAACGATAGTTTAAACAAAATATAAACAGAAATTATACTAACACACTTCTAACTAATGGGTGAATCTTGTGATGAAGGTGGGCCCTCCCTTCTCACAAGATTCCCCTGGACAAAGAGCTAGAGAAGGATACTCAAAGTAGTCTTATATTCATCTATCGAAATATCACATTACAAGTTGAAAGAATAGAATACGTCTCGCTTCTCTGGAGTGCTTCAATACATCAAAACTTCGATATCTCGAATGGTGATTTCCTTTGATTTAAAGAGGAAATCCCTTCGATACAATCATTACAGTGCATATCTGAATCCTATCCCAAGTCGGATCTTCTTTCTAAATCGGCATAGGATGTCCTAGTCTCACGCAACCGAATGCTATTACAGGAACTGAACGAGGTATTGCTGTTACGGCTGGTGTAACAGCTTCTTCTCATCGTTGCTGATGCTATTTCAGCATCGCAATTCGCGGGCTGTTTCAGCCACGTGAATTGAGCTCTGACTGTGTTGACCGCCGACTGTGGTGGCTTGTGATTCAGCATCGTCGGTTCTGGCAGTTTCTTCTGTGTTTCAACATCTGCAACTCTGGACTGTGTAATAGCTCTGTGTTTCAGCATCTTGCGACCTTGGACTGTGTAGCAGTTCCGTGTTTCATCATCTGCAACCTCGGACTGTGTGGCAGCTCCGTGTTTCAGCATCTGCGACCTCGGACTGTGTAGCAGCTCCGTGTTTCAACATCAGTTCTGTGTTTCAGCAACGACGGCCTTGGACAGTTCTGTGTTTCAGCAATAGGCCTTGAATGCAAATCTGCAGTTTTGGACACTTATGCATTTCTAATCAATGGTTAAGTACGAGAGTGATGTAAAATATTATGCAAAACAGATTAAACATATAGTAATGAGAAGGGACATTGTATACCTTTGAGATGATCAGATAAAGTGATAGTATGAGTCTAAATGTAGGTGATCAAGAGTATAATGGTGGCAAAAAGTATAGGCAAAAAGGTACATTGTGTGGTCCTAACAATAATTAAATTTAACAATTGACTGATTTGCAAACGATTTCACCTCCGTGTGTTTCATGACTAAGACTTTTTAAATAGTCATGGCAAGGATGGTGGAACAGAGTGGAGAGTTAGCATAATATAAATGTGAAGCAACATTATATATTGCAGAACATATTCTGGGTGAAGATTAATAGAAGGGCATCATTTATCTCTATGCCTTGATCGTCTATGATTGAATGTGAGCTGACTTGTTAGCATTGTTTGATTCTATGTTTTGAAGTTTGAGTGAGAGTAATGTGTGGGTTGAAAACAAGTTTACTGTAGACTCCAGTCGCTGACCTATTGAAGCGGCAAGGGCCCACTTCCCAACAAAGGTCAACACCTTTGTAGATTAGTATTAGCATTTCCTTTCAATAGTGTGAATGTTAGATTAGCTGAAGCTTTAATTCCTTCAGATGATAACAATACAATTTAGACTAAAATTTTAATTATATGATCGTTTAGAGAGCTCTACTCACTTTGTTTTTCATACGCTCTGTTTTTATGAATTTGATTTTGTTCCATAGACATGAATGTTGGAAGCAGTAGTCAAACATATTTGAAGGAGAACTAGTGAAGTTTGCAACAACACATTGTGAACCACAACATACTCAGTATATTGACTATTGAACTACCCATGCTATGTCTTGATGATTGATGTGTGATTTTCCTTTTAGAAGTGTGGTTGTACAGTTAATTCTCTGGGTCAGATAGCTGATTTGATCTATCAGAAGAACTCCATATCATACTTGCATGTGCCATAATGAAGTAGATAGCCTCTCTGTGAAAGACAACCAAAGTGCATTTCGATTTGCTAGTTTGTTTTGTTCCCAGCATACATAATCTAGAATAGTTCTATACTCATGACATTAGAATTACCTTTCTTACCGGTGTCTTGTAACTCTGTTGATTATGAATCCCAGATTAATAATTAATGAGTGCATTATACTAAACATATAAGCAACACAACAGGGTTTGCACAAAGAATGGTATATATTTTGATGAGATATTTTATCTTGTTGTGAAAATGACTTCAATTAGGACTATTTTAAGTCTTGTGGTAGTAGAATATTTGCATCTTGAATAGTTAGATGTAAAAACAACTTTTCTCCATGGGGATTTGTAGGAAGAGATTTATATGCAGTAGCCATAGGGGTATGAGGTCAAAGGGAAGGAGAATTTGGTATGCAGGTTGAAGAAGAGATTGTATGGCCTAAAACAAGCTCTAAGGCATTGGTATTTGAAGTTTGACATGTTTATGATAGAATAAGGTTATAGTAGATGTCATTATGATCACTATGTTTATTTTAAAAAGCTAGAAAATGGAAGCTATATTATCTTGCTATTGTATGTAGATGACATGCTTGTTACATGGTCTAATATGCATGATATAAATGTTCTTAAGAAGAAAATAGCTAATTCATTTGCGATGAAGGATTTGGGTGCTGCAACGAAAATCCTTGGTATGAGAATAGCAAGAGACAAGAAAAATCGCAAATTGACATTGTCTGAGGGTGAGTACATAGAGAAGTTGTTGGAGAGGTTTAGAATGCAGAATTAAAATCCATTTAGTACAACTTTGGCCAACCATTTCAAATTAACTAAGGAAATGTGTCCCAAGACATAGGAGGAGATATAATACATGTCCAGGGTCCCTTATTCATCAACATTTGACAACTTGATGTATGTGATGGTTTTCTCAAGACCAGATATTGCACATGCAATGGGATTTGTGAGAAGGTATATGAACAATATAGGTAAAGAAAATTAGGAGGCAGTAAAGTGGATTCTCAAGTATTTAAGAGGTACTGCTACTCATGCATTATGTTTTGGAGGTTCAAACATTGTTCTACAAGGATATGTTGATTTAGATATGACAGGTGATAAATATAGCAGGAGGAGCACCATAGGGTGTGTTTTTACTGTAGGTGGAACAACAGTAAGTTGGATTTCGAAACTGAAAAAGGTTGTTGCACTTTCAACAATAGAGGCAGAGTATGTTGTTGCTACAGAGGCTAGTAAATAAATTATTTGGTTATAGAGATTTATGGAGGAATTGGGAAAGAAGTAGGATAATAACATGTTGTACTATAACAGTGAGAGTGCCATTCATCTTGAAAAGAACTTAGACTTCCATTCAAAGACTAAAAATATACAGCTCAGGTACCATCTCATACGATCCAACTTTGAAGATGGACATTTGAAGTTCGAAAAGATACACACTAGCCAGAATCATGCATACATGTTAACAAAAAGAGTAACTTGGGAGAAATAGAGTTCCTGCTCAGTTTCAGTTGGTATTCAAGAATGAAGATGAAGATGAGAAATTTTCCAGGTCCAAGAAGGATCATAGTCCAACATATACAACAACGGTGGAGTTGTTGAGATCAATATCCAAGTGGGATATTGTTGGTTGTGGAGCCTGATTATATTCCTGATTCAGAGGTATTTTTTTTCAGTCGTTTTTATACCCCATGAATAATTTACACCCCATAAGAATGTACTCTCTTCCATGCGGGGGAGTGCAGAGGGGGGTTACCCACTCTGCGGGGTCTGGGGGCAAGTAGGCCCTCGAAGGAAAAATTTCCTCGTAAATGTATATTGTAATTTCATTGTAAATCTAGACCGTTCATTATAAGGTCGCAGATCTGATAGTAGAAGTTATGTTATGATTTTTTTCCCTAGAAGACAACCCTCTTTTATGAGGGAAATGTATTACGGCTATGTATCATTGTGAATATTATATTCTGAGATAGGAGATTGTGAGAGAAAGAAGAGGAAGTTACAAGGGGTGTGTTGTAGGTTGTCCCTTCATTTTCTAGACAATAATAAAGGAAGGACCTGGAAATTTCTCTGGTGGACGTAGCCCACACTGGGTAAACCACGTATATCTGTGTCTCTATTGTATTATGTATCTTCTGTGTTTTATTTCTACATTTGTTTTATTTTATTTCTCCGTGATCCTATTGTTCTAACATTATTAATTTATAGTAGTGCCATTTTGGTTATCAAATTCCCTAACAATTTTCATGTTTCTAATGAATGGAGTCTTCAAGGAGTACCTAGACAAGTTTGTGATTGTTTTCATAGATGATATTGTCATTTACTCAAATATAGAAAAAGAGAATGAGATACATTTGAGAATGGGGTTGCAATTTTTGAGAGAGCATAAATTGTATGCAAAATAAGTAAGTGCATCTTTTATCAAAAGAATATTCACTACTTGGGGCATATTATTTCAAAAAATGGGATAACAGTTGATCCTGAGAAGATAGAGTCCATTAGTGTTGATTAAGGTTGGTTGTCATTGATGTCAACCCTTGAAGAAATCCTGATAGCACAATGGATGAACTCCAAAGTGGTCCCCTTATGGTGAAATCCCTCATGGGAAGACACTTTGCAGATTGAGTTATCCTATAAGTATGGTTAGAAAACCCATGCTTATTTGTGGAATAATGATATGAAGTTCAATGAATTTGTCAGTGAAACTATCCTATATGGATAGTGCTTTTCATGCCATTTCTGGTGGTATGTGGAATGCCACATAACTCCTCACAGTTAGAGAGTCATGGCCATAAGAAGTTGGAGAACCCAGGTTTGGGTAATGGACCCAAGTTTGTTTGATGCATAATGGTATGAGTTTTGATATATTTGTAGGTAATACTATTCTATATGTATATTACATGTCATTCAATTTTTGGTGGTATGTGGAACGTCACATAACTCTTCACGGTTTGAGAGTTATGGCCTTACGAAGTTGGAGGACCCTCATATGTCATCTAGACGCCCCAAAAGGTCAAAGTAGTTAAAGTGGTTTGAGAGATTTCAGAAGGTAAATAATAAAGTGAATTGATGAGTGTACTATAATTCAAAGTGAATACAAAATAAATTATTTAAATAATAAATTTAATGGAGAAATTAGAAGTGGGTTAACCCTAAAATAAGGAAAGTGGGCAAAGTGACCTAGAAGATGTTTTTAAGAAAGCTACTTGGAGAGTATAAATAAGAGGCAAAGTTCTCTCATTTAATGAAAAACTTGAGAATATTGAATATCTATAGGTGTCTGAGGTAACCAAAGGATATCTAAGCCAAATTTTAGAAGGAAGGTGAAGAAAATAAGGCCAGAATTCAAGGGAGGATAAATTCTTTTGATGATGCTTTCTAAGGTGTTTCGGGAAAAAAACATCATAACTTCTTCATAACAGATACAAATTAAGTAAGAAAAAACGTGTTGGCTAGAGTACATTATTTAGTTTTCTGTGTAACATTTTTAGATTGATTCAACAAATATTCCATGCGGGGAACGCTCTACAAGGTCGCTCTCTAGAATAAGCTAGAATTCAACAAGGTATGCCATTTTTTCTATAACTTCTTTTCTAAGAGGTTTCAAGTAGTGACACCTGGAGGAATTGCATAAAACACACTGAAGAACATTGTGTATCAGTTTCATATCTTTATTCATTACAGGTACATAGTTATGATTATTTCAAGTTAGGGTTGTTGACTAATCCAAAACTAGTCATGTGAGACTAAAGAAAAGTTTGATGAAAATGACAGTCTCTTGCTGTTAAAGTTAAGGAAGGTTTACATGTATGTGATCATCTACAAAAATTCTATTACAGAGTTACAAATCATATTTGGATGATGAAATTTATGAGGGCTTTTGGTTAAGGTACATGTTGGGTACATGGTTGAGACAAGTAGTTGATGAGTTGGCACATACATGAGGTGTATAGTTGATGATGTTGGTACATATTGATGAGTCATAGTTGATGAGTAGGTGGAACATTATTGGTACATACTTGGTACATGGTTGGATGCACTTGTTTATGGTTCAGGTTGATTACAGGTTGTTTGGTACAGGTTGGTGCATGGCGGATGCACTTGTTTATGATATAGGTTGATTACAGGTTGTTTGGTATAGGTTGGTGCATGGTTGATGCAATTTTTTATGGTATAGGTTGATTACAGGTTGAGGTATAGGTTGATTCATGGTTGATGCATGGTTAAGGTTTATTGGTATAAGTTTACAACGATATATCTCACAGTGATAGTGTGACAGTGGTTCCATCATTCTACTTCTACTTCAGGGAGGTTGGACGGGTCAAGGACAGGTCATTGTAGCCACCTTCCGGTTGTAGCTGGAGAACATAGGGGTTTGTATCCTCCTTCTGGTTGTATCCAAAGAATTGGGGAGTTGGATCTTCCCTTAGGTTGTAGCCTGAGAAACTAGGAGGTTGGAGCCTCTTTCTAGTTGCAGCTGGAAAACAAAGGAAGTTGGTGCTTCCAATGAATGTAATTCTTAAAGACATATAATAAAAATCATTATGTGGTTTTATCCCGCTTTGGTTTTCCACGTAAAACACTGGTGTACTATGTATGTGTGTGATTTTTGATTTGTTCATTTTTTATTTACTCTGCAACTATCAGATGATAATGCTACATTGATATAACACTTATATTTTATGGTGAAAAAGGATTACATTTCTCTATTATTGATTCACCCCCCCTCTCAGTAATCCAACAATTGGTATCAAATACAGTTCCTTCACGAAACAGTTTAACCACTGGAAGGAGATCATGGATTATTCTGAGAATGGAGTATCAATGTTTAATCGAAGAAATCGAAGAATTGGAAGAAGAAATCAAAGGATTGGGAGAAGAAATCGAAGAATCTTTAATTGTTCAAAAGGTGCTAACATCTCTTCCTATGATATTTGACCCTAAGATATTAACACTAGAAGAAAGATCAGATCTAAACTCAATAAGCATGGAAGAACTGCATGGAATCTTCACAACATATGAAATGAGAACTGAACAAGAAAAGCCAGATGTAAAAGAAGAAGCCTTCAAAGCATCCAAAAGATCAAAGCAAAAGGAAAATGAACATGAATAACGTAGCAACAATAGTGACGTCTCAGAAGATGATGAAGAAGTGGCCAACTTCGTCAAAATACTGAACAAGGGAACCAACGGTAGGTATAGAGGTAATATTCCTTTAATTTGTTTTAATTATGATGGTATTGGTCATTTTGCTAAAAAATGTCCTCATAAAAAAAAAGAGAAATGATGAAGGTTACTCACAAGGAAAAAAAACATATAAAGACAAAATAACTACAAAGAAAGTTTTCAAGAAAATATTATGCACCAAAGAAGACAACTCATCATCATATGAAGATCAAGTTAGTGATAGTGAGACGAGAAGAGTTCTATTCATGGCACTAGAAGACTATGATAAAGAAGACTCTGAAGAAGAATATGAAGAAGCCGAAGAAGAATATGAAGAAGTCGAAGAAGAAATTAAAGAGGTAGAAGTTGACTACCGAGAAGAATTGAGGTGTGCCATAGAAGTTATCAGAAGAGAAAAGAAGAAAAACAAGAAACTACAAGCGAAACTAGACAAGAAAGAAGATAGTCAAGAACTAGAAAAAATGATCAAAAATTTGAAGGGTCAAATAGAAGAAGATAAAAGAATTGAAGAAGCACTCAAAGAACAACTAGAAGAAAAGGACAGGAACATTGGAAATTTGGAAGCATAAATTGTCACATTAAGAAAGGATATTCAAAAGAAAAATATGCAAAATGGCTCAAACATTTTGGATGACATTATCAACAGTCAAAAATTGCATATTGACAAGTCCAGACTTGGATACAATCAGAAAGAAAAGGGATCAAGCTCCAAAAAAACAAAGCAAGAAACATATCCAAAAAGTAACGCAGAAACAATCAAAGGGGATAGGAAGATATATAAGGAAGATTACAGGGACACTCCTCCACCGAGAAGATTTGGATTTCAGAATCAACAACAGACAGATAGGCCTCAAGAAGAAGAAGGATTCATAAGAGCATATCATTTCAAAATATTTTCAACTCCTAGGTATCAAACTATATATTTTTGGTTTATGTTATGCATGTAATAATTTTGGACATAAATCTATGAATTGCAGAGCTAACAACAGGAACATAAACAACTTTGAAAGTCATACACAAAAGGGTTATCCAAGAAGGCCTAGTGAAACACAAAGAAGAAGTTAAAACAGGTTTGAATCTTTGAGCACTGAAGTGGAATGTTACAAATGTAAAAACTTTGGACACATGGCCAAAGATTGTAGAATGAAAGTCCCTCCTAGAGAACTGCAACATAATAACAATAGTCACAGACAAGAACCTCAGAAAAGGACATGGATAAGAAAGCAGAATCAATATAGCAATGAAGAATGAACACTCCCTCTACAGGCTAAGCAGAAGAAACGTGGTTGGTATGTTGACAGTGGCTATTCAAAACACATGACAGGTGATAAAGACATGTTTCTTACATTAATAAAGGAAAGATATGGATTAGTCTCCTTCGGAAATGATGATTCAGCTAAAATCATTGGAAAAGGAATAGTCAGAATTGGGAACAAGAATACAAAGGAAGAAAATGTTCTACTAGTAGAAGATATGAAACATAATATTCTAAGTGTGAGTCAAATGTGTGACCAAGGTCATAAAGTTACTTTCGATTCAAAAAAGTGAGAGATAAGAAAAGAAGGTTCACGAAAATTGATTGCTACAACTGCAAGAACTTCAAGCAACATATATGTGTTAAGTGAAATTGGAAACAAAAAGTGTTGTCTAGGAAAGGAAGATGAAAATTGGCTATGGCATAGAAGAATGGGTCACATACATTTTGATAACCTTGCCAAAGTCACCAAAAGAGAAGCAGTCAGAGAAATGCCCCAGATCATGAAACCAACCAACACTTTATGCAGGCATTGTCAACAAGGAAAGCAAACAAAGACCAGGTTCAAATCAAAGGAATATTCAATGACAAGACCACTGGAAATTTTTCACACTGATCTAGTTGGACCAACTACAAAAAAAGGGTTTAAAAGGTGATAAATACTTTATGTTATTAGTTGATGATTATACAAGAATGACTGTAGTTTGTTTTCTCAAGAATAAGTTAGAATCTTTTGAAAACTTTAAGATCTACAAGGAAATGGTTGAAAATGAAATGGATTCAAAATTCAAATGCTTGAGATTTGATAATGGAGGAGAGTTCACTTAAAAATAATTTATGGACTATTGCAAAAGTCATGGAATAAAAATGCAATTCTTCGTTGCTAGGACACCTCAACAGAATGGAGTTGTTGAAAGAAAGAATAGGACAATACAGGAAATGGCTCGAACAATGCTAATGGATTCGAAATTGACAGATATATTTTGGACACAGGCAATGCATACAATAGTTCACATTCAAAACAAAGTAATTCTCAGAAACAACACTGACAAAACTCCCTACGAGCTATGGAAAGGAAGACCAAAAAATGTGAAGCACTTCAGAGTTTTTTGGAAGCAAATGCTACATCAAAAGAAAAGATGGCAGAATGGGAAAGTTTGACTCTCGTGTGGACAAAGGATTACTTTTTGGTTACTCAAGTACAAGGAAAACATACAAGTGTTACAATCTGAGATTGAACAAAGTTGTGGAAAGAGTCAACGTAACAATTGGTGAAACAAGCAGACCATAATCAAACAAAGAAGAAAATGAATCAATGGAACAACCTTTCGAAGAAGAAGCAGAAGATAAAAAAGAAGTAGAAGAGGAAGATGAAGAGAATCCGACAGAAATAGAAGAGAAAGTTCAACAAGTGTCTCCAAAGACACCAAGCAAATGAGTACATAAGAATCATTCTTTAGATCAAATTATCGGAAACAAAGATGCAGGAGTTGAGACTAGAATAAGAATTTGTTCAATAGAACAAACACACATAGTACTCTTATCTACAATTGAACCAAACTGTTTTGAAGAAGCCAACAAGGATGAATTTTGGAATCAGGCCATGGATGAATAATTGGATCAAATAGAAAAAAATGACACTTGGGAATTGGTTCCAAGACCAAAGAATAAGAATGTGATCGACACAAAATGGGTTTTCAGGAATAAATTGAATGAAGATGGACAAGTTACAAGGAACAAAGCTAGATTGGTATGTAAAGGATATGCACAGATTGAA
>ML778601.1:367169-459012 GCA_009831015.1 Picea engelmannii | reverse complement strand
TGCACAGATTGAAGGAATCGACTTTGAAGAGACATTTGCCCCAGTTGCCAGAGTGGAAGCAATCCATTTGATTTTAGATTATGCATGCTCCAAAAATATTATAGTGTATCAGATGGACATAAAATCATCTTTTTTGAATGGGGAACTTGAAGAAGAAGTCTACATTGAAAAACCAGAAGGATTTCAGTTGTCATAGAACGTAGATTATGTCTGTAAATTAAAGAAGGCATTGTATGGTCTAAATCAAGCTCCTAGAGCATGGTACTCTAGACTGGATAAGTATCTACAATAGGCAGGGTTCAGAAAAGGAAGTGAAAACATCAACATCTACATCAAGGTAAGTCAAGGTAATATTTTATTAATTGAATTTTTTGTTGATGATATTATTTTTGGTAGTGATGATGACAGGTTAAGCCAGAAATTTGCAAAGGATATGCATAATGAATTTGAAATGTCATTACTTGGAGAAATATCCTTCTTTCTGGGACTTCAGATACATCAAAGCAACCAAGGAATTTTTATTCCTCAAACCAAGTATATCAGAGAAATGATAAATAGGTTCATAATGAAAGATTGCAAACCAGTTATCACTCCCATGCAAACCAGTTGCAAGTTGAGAAAAGATGATGATTCAAAGTCTACAAATCAGAGGAAAGAAAGGTCAATGATTGGCATCCTAATATATGTGACAAAATCCAAACCATATGTAATGCAGACAGTTGGACATGTGGCACAATTTCAAGAACACCAAAGGAATCACATGTATTAGCAGTGAAGAGGATTTTCAGATATCTCAAAGGAACACAAGATTTTGGATTATGGTATGCAAAAGGAAAGGATATATCACTTATTGCCTACAGAGATGCAAATTGGGAAGGTTGTATTGATGACCGATGAAGCACCAGTGGAGCAACGTTCTGCTTTGGTGAGTGTTTAGTATCATGGATAAGCAAGAAACACTCATCAGTATCTTTATCTATAGTCGAGGCATAGTATATTGCAGCATCATCATGTTGTACATAGGTTCTTTGGAATAACCAAACTCTAAAAGATATATAGGCTGCGCATGATGAGCCCATTACAATATATTGTGATAATACAAGCACCATCAATATCTCAAAGAACCCGTTGATGCACTCCAAGACGAAGCACATTCCAATAAAGTATCACTTTCTACGGGAGCAGGTTGCAGAAAAGAACATCAGAGTTGAGTATGTGGGAACAAAAGAACAAGTGGTAGACACATTTACAAAACCACTTCCACGGGAAGCCTTTGAGTATCTTCTCTAGAGACTCAGAGTTATTTCTACTCCAAAATGAATGCTTTTGAATGATTATCTTATATGTCTTAGATGTACACGAGGAAGCACCATAAAGAGGACAATTCAGTCAGGGGGAGCAACCCCGGATGGAAAGATACCTTTTCCATTAATGACAAAGGGGGTGAGATTCATTAGATGCAAAGGATAGAGGCATGGTTCCAGGGGGAGAAATGGTCACAGAGATGCAGAGGACAGAGGCATGTTTCCAGGGGGAGCATGAGTGATATGACTTCAGTAATGCATGACATAATTTCAGTTTTGCATCAGAGTGTTTCCATCAGTGCCAAAGGGGGATATTGTTGATTACGATTGGTTTTCATTGATGTCAACCCTTGAAGAAAGCCTAATAGCACAAAGGATGAACTCCAAAGTGGTCTTCTTATGGTGAAAGCCCTGATGGGAAGACGCTTTGCAGATGAGTTATGCTAGAAGTATTGTTAGAAAACCCATGCTTATTTGTGGAATAATGATATGAAGGTCAAAGAATTGTCCAGTGAAACTATCCTATATGGATAGTTCTTTTCATTCCATTTCTGGTGGTATGTGGAACGTCACATAACTCCTCACGATTAGAGAGTTATGGCCATAAGAAGTTGGAGAACTCAGGTTTGGGTAATGGACCCAAGTTTGTTTGATGTATAATGGTATGATTTTTGATATATTTTTAGGTAATACTATTCTATATGGATAGTACATGTCATTCCATTTCTAGTGGTATGTGGAATGCCACATAACTCCTCACAATTTGAGAGTTATGGCTTTACGAAGTTGGAGGACCCTCATATGTCATCTAGAAGCCCCAAAAGGTCAAAGTAGTCAAAGTGGTTTAAGATATTTAAGAAGGTAAATAATAAAGTGAAATGATGAGTGTAATATAATTCAAAGTGAATACAAAATAAATTATTTAAATAATAAATTTAATGGAGAAATTAGAAGTGGGTTAACCCTAAAATAAGGAAAGTGGGCAAAGTGACCTAGAAGATGTTTTTAAGGAAACTACTTGGAGAGTATAAATAAGAGGCAAGGCTCTCTCATTTAAGAACACACTTGATAATATTGAATATATATAGGTTTCTGAGCTAACCAAGGATATCTAAGCCGAATTTCAAAAGGAAGGTGAAGAAAAGAAGGTCGGAATTCAAGGGAGGATAAATTCTTTTGATGATGCTTTCTAAGGTGTTTTAGGAAAAAATGTCATAACTTCTTGATAACAGATACAAATTAAGTAAGATCAAATGTGTTGGTTAGAGTAAATTCTGTAATATGTTGTGTAACATTTTCAGATCTATTCAACAAATATTCTGTGTGGGGCACGCTCTACAAGGTCGCTCTCTAGAATAAGCCAAAATTCAACAAGGTATGCCATTTTTGATATAACTCATTTTCTAAGAGGTTTCAAGTAGTGACACCTGGAGGAATTGCATAAAACACATTGAAGAACATTGTGTATTAGTTTCAGATATTTATTCATTACAGGTACATAGTTATGATTATTTCAAGTTAGGTTTGTTGACTGATCCAAAACTAGTCATGTGAGACTAAAGAAAAGTTTGATGAAAATGCTAGTCACTTGTTGTTAAAGTTAAGGAATGTTTGTAGGTATGTGATCATATACAAAATCTCTATTACAGAGTTTAAAATCATGTTTAGATGATGAAATTGATGATGGCTTTTGGTTAAGGTACATGTTGGGTACATGGTTGAGACAAGTAGTTGATGAGTTGGCACATACATGAGGTGTATAGTTGATGATGTTGATACATATTGATGAGTAGTTGACACATGATTGGTACATACTTGGTACATGGTTGGATGCACTTGTTTATGGTACCGATTGATTACAGGTTGTTTGGTATAGGTTGGTGCATGGTGGATGCACTTGCTTATGGTACAGGTTGATTACAGGTTGTTTGGTACAAGTTGGTGTATGTTTGATGTACTTGTTTATGGTACAGGTTGATTACAATTTGAGGTACAGGTTTATGCATGGTTGATGCATGGTTCAGGTTTATTGGTACATGTTTACAACAGTATATCTCAAAGTGATAGTGTGACAATGGTTCCATTATTCTACTTCTACTTCATGGTGGTTGGACGGGTCAAGGACAGGTGGTTGTAGCCACCTTTCAGTTGTAGCCAGAGAACATAGGGGGTTGTAGCCAGATAATTTGGGAGTTGGAGCTTCCCTCAGGTTGTTGCTTGAGAAACTAGGAGGTTGGAGCCTCCTTCTAGTTGTAGCTGGAAAAAAAAGGAAGTTAGTGCTTCCAATGAATGTAATTCTTCATCAAATATAAGAAAAAACATTTTGTGGTTTTCTTCCACTTTGAGTTTCCACGTAAAACACTGGTGTACTGTGTATGTGTATGATTTTTCATTTTTTCATTGCTCATTATTGGATGATAATTATACATTGATATAACACTTAAATTATTTGGTTAAAAATGATTATAATTGCTCTATTACTGATTCAGCCCCCCTCTCAGTAATCCAACAATAAAGAATAATCACTACTTGGGGCATATTATTTTAGCAAATGGGATAACAATTGATCCTGAGAAGATAAAGGCCATTAGAGTATGGCCAATGCCAAGAAATGTGGTAGAGGTCATATCATTTATGGGTCTTTCTAGTTATTACTAAAGATTCATAAAAGGATTTTCAAAGATTGCAAGCCCAATCACTCATTTGCAAAAGAAGGGAGTGAAATTTGAATGGATTCCCAAATGTGAAGAAATTTCTTAGCAGTTGAAATATATTTTGAAAAGTTTTCCAATATTAAAGATTGAAAATTCATATGAATATTTTGTAATGTGTAATGATGCATGCAAGGAAGGGCTCATTGGAACCCTCGGTCAAAAGATCATGTGGTATCCCATGAGTCTCAAAAGTTAAAAGAGCATGAAATCAATTATGCTACAAATGACTTGGAATTAATCCATTGTACATGCATTAAAAATGTGGAGGCATTACCTCATGGTTCGAAGATTTGAGCCGAGAACATAGCATTGTCATTATGCTATAGAGAACTTGTTTAGACAACCAACATTAAATGCCAGATAAACTAGATGGATGGAATATCTGAGTGGATATGACTTTGGAATTAAGCATATAAAATTCAAGGAAAATCAGGTAGTTAATGTACTCAACAGAAGGGCTCATGAAGTGCATATTTTATCCATTAGCATGTTCAACACAGATTTAAAAGACATAATTTTAGAGGCAACAAATTCATATTATTAATATATAAAAATAAAAGAGACATTACAGCAAGGCAATTTACAACAAAAAATTAATTTCTATGAGTTGAAAGAGGATGGATCCTCATGTATAAGGGAAACATATATGTGCCAAATTTAGGTAAGATGAAAAATATAGTTCTAAAGGAAATGAACAATGTGCCATATGTTGGGCACCTATGATACCATAAGACAATTGAAAGTGTAATAAGCCAACACTTTTGGTTAAGAATGAATAAAGAAATGGCCAATTACATAGCTAGGTGTCTAGAATGCCAAAAAGTGAATACATAACATAGACATCCAGTGGGGCTACTACATCCATTGCCCATTCTTGAGTGGAAATGGGAAGTGGTTACAATTGATTTTATTACAATCTCTCGAGAACAATGAAGCAACACTATTCCATCATGGTGGTGGTAGATAAATTAAGTAAGGAAACACATTTTATTCCTATGAAGACCAAACACGAGGAAAAAAAATTGCAAATATTTACATGAAGGAAGTTTCCACGCTACATGGAGTGCCTAAGGTAATTGTTTCAGACAAAGATCCAAAATTCACATCAAATTTTGGAAAGATTTGTTCAAAGGCTATGATTTGAAAGAGGATGAAATCCTCATGTATAAGGGAAACATCTATGTCCCAAATTCAGGTAAGATGAAGAATATAGTTCTAAAGGAAATGAACAATGTGCCATATGTTAGGCACCCAGGATACCAAAAAAGAATTGCAGGTGTAATAAGAAAACACTTTTGGCCAAGAATGAAGAAAGAAGTGGCCAATTACATATCCAGGTGTCTAGAATGCCAAAACGTGAAGACATAGCATGGACGTCCAATGAGGCTACTACATCCATTGCCCATTCTTGAGTGGAAATGGGAAGTGGTTACAATTGATTTTATTACAAAGCTATAGAGAATAGTGAAGCAACATGATTCCATCATGGTGGTGGTAGATAAATTAACTAAGGAAACACATTTTATTCCTTTAAAGACCAAACACAAGGAAAAAAACATTGCAGATATTTACATGAAGGAAGTTTCCAGGCTATATGGAGTGCCTAATGTAATTTTTTTCAGACAAAGATCCAAAATTCACATCAAATTTTTGGAAAGATTTGTTCAAAGGCTATGAGTTAAAAGAGGATGGAATCCACATGTATAAGGGAAACATATATGTGCCAAATTCAGGTAAGATGAAAAATATAGTTCTAAAGGAAATGAACAACATGCCATATGTTGGGCACCCAAGATACCAAAAGACAATTGCAGGTGTAAAAAGCCAACACTTTTGGCCAAGAATGAAGAAAGAAGTGGCCAATTACATAGCCAGGTGTCTAGAATGACAAAAACTGAATACATGGCATAGACGTTCAATGAGGCTACTACATCCATTGCCCATTCCTGAGTGGAAATCAGAAGTGGTTACAATTGATTTTAATACAAAGTTGTCGAGAACAATGAAGCAACATGATTCCATCATGTTGGTGGTAGATAAATTAACTAAGGAAACAAATTTTATTCCTATGAAGACCAAACATAAGAAAAAAAACATTGCAGATATTTATATGAAGGAAGCTTCCAGACTACATGGAGTGCCTAAGGTAATTGTTTTAGACAGATATCCAAAATTCACATCAAATTTTTGGAAAGATTTGTTCAAAGGCTTTGGAACAAATTTAAATCTTGGTACAATGTATCACCCAGAGTCAGATGGAAAACAGAGAGGACCAAAAAAATAATTGAAGACATGCTCAAAATTTATGTGATGGAGCAACCATCAAAGTGGGAAGAGTACATCCACTTAGTAGAGTTTTCTTACAATAATGGGTATCAAGCCTCATTAAAAATGATCCCATTTGAAGCATTGTATGGCAATAAGTGTAACACACCAGTGAGAACTCCAAACAACATATATGTAATAAGTGAAATTGGAAAGGAAAAATGTTGTTTAGGAAAGGAAGATGAAGTTTGGCTATGACACAAAATAATGGGTCACATAAATTTTGATAATATTATCAAGGTCAATAAACAATAAGTAGTCAAAGAAATGACCTAGATCATGAAGCCAACCAACACATTGTGTAAGCATTGTCAACAAGAAAACAAAAAAAATACCAAGTTCAAATCAAAGGAATAATCCCCAACAAGACTGCTGGAAATTGTGCATACTAATCTAGTTGGACCGACTAGAAAAAAATGTTTGAAAGGTGAGCATTACTTTATACTATTAGTTGATTATTATAAAAGAATGACTACAATTTTTTTTCTCAGGAAGAATTCAAAATCATTTGAGAACTTCAAAATATACAAGGAGATGGTTGAAAATGAAATATATTTGAAAATCAAATGTTTGAGATCAAACAATGGAGGATAATTTACCTCAAAGGAATTTATGGAATTTTGCAGTAAGCATGGGATAAAGAGGCAATTATCCATTTCCAAGAGACCACAAAAAAATGGTCTCATCGAAAGGAAGAACATGGAAATATAGGAAATGCCCCGAACTATGTTAAATGATTCCAAGTTGATAGTCGCTTTTGGGGTCTAGGTAGTGCATACAACAGTTCACAATCAAACCAGAGGAATGCTCAGAAACAATAATGATAAAACTCCCTATGAGCTATGGAAAGGAAGACCAGGGAATGTGAAGCATTTCATAGTTTTTGGAAGCAAATGCTACATTAAAAGAGAAGATGGAAAATGGGAAAGTTTGAGTCTCGTGTTGATAAAAGTATACTTGTTGGGTACTCAAGCAAAATGAAATCATAAAAATTCTTCAATCTAAGGCTCAACAAAATTGTAGAAAGCATCAATGTGATGATTGATGAGACATGTGTATGAAGGATAAAAGAAGAAGGAAAGGATTCAATGGAACATGTTCACAAAGAAGAAATAAAGGAAGAAGAAGTAGAAAAAGAGGAAGATGAAGAAGAGTAGCTAGAAGAAGAGCAAGAAGAAGAAGATATTCAAGTGCCTCCAAAGACACCTAACAAAAAAATAAAAATAATTTTCCATCAGTTCATATTATTGGGAATAAATATGCAGGAGTTGAAACTAGAAGAAGAATTCGTTCACCGGAACAACTGCACCTAGCACTACTATCTAGAATTGAGCCAAGCAGGTTTGAAGAAGCCAACAAGGATGAATTCTGGATCAAATACATGGATGAAGAGTTAGATCAAATAGAGAAGAATAACACTTGGGAACTAGTTCAATTCCAAGGAACACGAATTTTTTTGGTACAAAGTGGGTCTTCAGAAACAAATTGAAAGATGGACAGGTTACCAGAAATAAAGCAAGATTGGTATGTAAAGGATACACTCAGGTTGAAGGTATATAATTTGAAGAAACATTTTCCCCAGTTTCCAAAATAAAATAAATCAGATTGATCCTAGCTTGTGCATGCTCCAAGAATATTAAAGTGTATCAGATGGAAGTAAAATCAACCTTCCTAAATAGGGATCTAGAGGAAGAAGTCTACATTGAGCAACTAGAAGGATTTCGGTTGTCAAATAATGAAAATTATGTTTGCAAGTTGAATAAGGCCTTGTATGGTCTCAAATAGGATCCCAGAGCATGGTATTCCAGACTGCACATATATTTACAGCTACAAGGGTTCAAAAAAGGAAATGCAAACAACAACCTCTACATCAAGGTAAATCAAGATAGTATTTTGTTAATTGAAGTTTATGTTGATGATATTATATTTGGTAGTGATGATGACAAGATGAGCTAAAATTTTTCAAAGGAT
Organism: Picea engelmannii; assembly: GCA_009831015.1. Taxonomy (NCBI): domain Eukaryota; kingdom Viridiplantae; phylum Streptophyta; class Pinopsida; order Pinales; family Pinaceae; genus Picea; species Picea engelmannii. Next base: position 450,698 of record ML778601.1, on the reverse strand, counting down.
ATGCAGGATGAGTTCGAAATGTCATTACTTGGAGAATTATATTTCTTTTTGGGTGTTCATATATGTCAAAGCAACCAAGGCATTTTTATCTCTCAAACTAAGTATATCAGAGAAATTCTAAAGAGATTTAGAATGGAAGATTGCAAACCAGTCAACAATCATATGCAAATAAGTTGCAAGTTAAGTAAATATGATGATTCAAATGCCACAGATCAGAGGAAGTACAAGTCAATGATTGGCAGCCTACTTTATGTGATCAATGATTGGAAGCTTAATTTATGTGACAACTTCCAAACCAGATGTGATGCAGGCAATTGGACAGGTGGCATGATTTCAAGAAACACCAATGGAATCACATGTTTTGGTAGTGAAGAGGATATTCAAATATCCAAAGGGTACATAAGAGTTTGGATTATGGTATCCAAAATGAAATGATTTATCACTTATTTCCTACATAGATGCACATTGGGCAGGTTGCATTGATGATCGAAGAAGTACAAGTGGAGAAACTTTATACTTGGGTGAGTGTTTGGTATCTTGGGTAAGCAAGAAACAATCATCAATATCATTGTCTATAGCTGAAGCATAGTATATATAAACAAAAACATGTTGTACACAGGTTCTATGGATGAAACATACATTGAAATATATACAGGTTGAGTATGATGAGCTCATTCCTATATTTTGTGATAACATGAGCTCCATCAATATCTCAAAGAATTCAATGATGCACTACAAGATGAAGCACATTTCAATCAAGTTTCACTTTCTACGGGAATAGGTTATAGAGAAGAAAAATCAAGTTGGGTATGTTGGGACCAAAGAACATATTGTAGACATCTTTACAAAACCACTTCCAAGCGAATATTTTGAGTATATTCGCCAGAAACTTGGCATAGTTTCTGCCCCACAATGATTATTGAATGGTATTCTTATATGTCATATATTTACACAAGGAAGCACCATGAAGAGGACAGAGGACAGTTCATATATAGGGGAATCCCCAAGGAGAGTTCAATTAGGGGGAGCTTCCAGTGAATGTACTTCTTAAAGACATATAAGAAAAATCATTCTGTGGTTTTCTCCCGCATTGGGTTTCCACGTAAAAATACTGGTGTACTGTGTATGTGTATGATTTATTATTGTTCATGTTTTATTTATTCTGCACTTGTTGAATGATATTAGTAAACTTATAATAAGGATAACAACACTTATATATGTTGTAGTTAAAAAGTATTAAAAAGAAATATTACTAATTCACCCCCCTCAGTAATCCAACAATTGGTATCATAGAAGGTCCTTCAAAAGACAGTCTAACAATTGGAAGGAGATCATCGATTACTCTAATATTGGGATACCACAATTTGATGGTTAAGAAAATGTATTCTAGAGCATAATGAAGAAACACATACAAGAACTAGGATTTGATGTCTAACGATCAGTAGTAGATGGATGAAAAGCACTGACCACTCCTCCAATAGATAAAGATGGAAATAAACTCAAAGAAAATAATTCAAGAGCTACAACTGAACTCCTAAATGGTCTAAATAAATCAACATATACCAAGGTTATGCATTGTGATTCCACGAAATAAATCTCAGACAAACTGAAGAACATATACGAAGGAGATGATATAGTCAAGGAAGATAAACTTCAAATTTTCAGAGAAAAGTTTGAACAACTAAAGATGAAGACATAGCTGCCTAATTTTTATGAGTTGATGAAGTAGTAAACAATATCTGAGGTATGGGAGACAAGTTAAAGGAATGGGCTGTTGTCAAAAATGTATTGAGATATTTACCAATGAGATTTGATTCAAATATTTCAGCACTAGAAGAGAGAGAAGACCTAGCTACACTAACCATTGATGCATTGCATGGGAAACTCACAACCTACGAGATGAGAACATAACAAGACAATTCAGTTACAAAGGAAGAAAAATTCAAAGCATCTAAGAAGACAAAGAAAAATGACAAGAAAAAGGCAAAGTCAGATAGTAGGAGCAGTAATATCTCAAAAGACGATGAAGAAGTAGAAAACTTCGTCAGAAGATTGAAAAAGAGAATCAGAAAATAAAGAGGTAAGATTTCGTTGATTTGTTTTAATTGTGATGGTATTGGTCATTTTTATAATAAATGTCCCCATAAGAAAAATAAAACAAATGAAGAAGATGACTCTAAGAGGAAACAAACATACAAAGGAAAAAGAAACAAAAATAATTTTTTCAAGAAAAGTGTTTGCACCAAAGAAGACAGTTCCTCATCAGACAAAGATGAAGTCAACGATAGTGATACCTAAAGGATTCTATTCATGGAAGTAGAAGAATTTGATTAAGAAGGAACTAAAGAAGAATATGAAGAGGCAGAAGTTGATTACATAGAAGAATTGTTTAGTGCCATAGAAGTTATAAAAAGGAAAAATAAGAAAAACAATTCACTACAGGAAGAAATAAGAAGAAAAGAGGGAACTCAAAATTCCAACTCTGAAGAACTAGAGAAGATGCTCACTAAATTAAAAATCCAAGTAGAAGAAGACAAGAGAATTGTAGAAGCACTCAAAGAACAGTTAGAAGAAAAAGACAAGATCATTGGAAGTTTGGAAGCATGTATTGTTATATTGAGAAAATATATTTAGAAGAAAAACATGTAGAACAACTCTAATATTTTGGATGAGATTATTAATAGTCAAAGGCCACATCATGAAAAGTACAAACTAGGATACAACCAAACATAAAACGGTTCAAGCTCAAAAACAATGGATCGAAAAACAAAATGAAGAAGCTATGCAAAGACAATAAGAGGATCAAATGAGAAGGAAGAAGACAAGAAGTTTCAAAAGGAAGATCAAAGATATACTCCACCTCCAAGAATATTTTGAGTTTAGAATAAAAAATAGTCAGAAGTAAAAAGATCTCAAGAAGAAGAAGGATTCAAAAAAGCAACACCTTTCAGAAGATATCCATCTCCTAGGTATGAAACAATTTTATTGGATTATGTTATTCATGTAATAATTTTGGGCACAAGGATGTGAATTGCAAAGCCAATAGTAGAAAAAGAAACAACTATGAAGACTATACAAGAAATGGTTAGCAAATAAGGACTAATTAAACACATAGTAGAAGCTACAATTGGTTTGAATCTTTGAGTACCGAAGTAGAATTATACAAGTGCAACAAATTTGGACATATGGCCAAATATTTTAGAATGAAAGATCCTCCAAGAGAATCATAACAAAATAACAATAGTCACCGACAAGAATCACAAAGAAGATGGATAAGGAAGTAGAATTGGTACAACAATAAAGAATGCACACTCGCTGTACAAGCTCAACACAAGAAACATGGTTGGTACGTTGACAGTGGTTGTTCAAAGAACATGACATGTGATAAGGACAATTTTCTAACCTTGAGAAAGGAAAGAGATGGGTGAGTCTCTTTTGTAAATTAAAACTCATCAAGAATCATTGGAATAGGCACAATCAAGATTGGAAATAAGGATGCCAAGGCCGAAAATGTTCTACTAGTGGAAGATATGAAGCACAATCTTTTGAGTGTTAGTCAAATGTGTGACCAAGGTCACAAAATTTTGTTTGATTCACAAAAATGCAAGTTAAGAAAAAAATATTAAGGAAGAGTGGTGGCGTTCGATGTATGGGTTGATCCGGGTTCTACCTTAGTTCTCCAACAAAACCATTTTTCATCGTCAATGCTTCTGGTAAACCAGAAGGCTACACCACACATAGAGTGAAAAACAAAGTCTCACCCAAGATGGATTATGGGTGACTGTAGGACGCAGATGTATGCAGTCATGGAAGGGGTTGGGGATGCAATTTTTTCTTCTCTTATATTTTAACATATATTCTACCCTAACATTCATTAGATCTCCTAACTTATCTATTTAATGACAGTTTTTCTGCATGATTATACTAGAGTGCACTATAAATAAACCCATTCATTCATCTAACCATTCTATTATAATTGTAGAAAAAACAAAAAGAATTCAGACATATTGCAACACATGATTTTACCCTAGTGCACCCCCCTGGGCTATGTCCAAAAATATATTTTGATTTATTCATTCTTCTTCAAAAATAATGTTGTGTGCATTACATCATAAGTTATGAATGGTGCATGTGAGGCTGACCATCATTACACAAAGCTCCATAGCTTGCGACCTGACCCTCAATTACATCTCAAAACTAACTCCATTAGCTCCTCATCTATACGACCAAAAATTGATCATCCCAAAGTCTCAAGACCCAAAAGGGTTATCCAAAAGTAGGTTCTTCTATATAAAAAAGGACACCTCAATCTACCTCATACATATTCTATTTACACTACAAAATGTGTAAAAATCCTTACATTATCGATCAAAAACCCTAACTCTAAGTGGACTCCACTTTTCCACTTTCTAATTACCTTCTTTGTAGTTGGTCTTCGATCCAACCGTTCCTTGTGTTGATCATCATTCTTTCCTAGCGCGTTGCTTCCTTTTCCCTTTGTGGCGCTAGATTTCCTTCTTTTATGGTGCACATTTTTTCCTTTGGTCCATTTTTCCACACTTATTGTGCTTAAATAAAAAAATTCCTGCTCCAACAAGCCCCCAACACTAACCTATGGCACGTCTTGATCCACTCAGGAAGTGTGTGCACTCTGTACTGATTTCTCCAACTCCTAGAACTCGTTTGTTAGTGCATCCACCTATTTCTTGGCTTGCAAAATTTTCTCTGTCAAGGTCTCCATGACCTGTGTTGTGACATGCTCCTTCAAGACTTGTATGCCTTCTTTGTGTTCCTTATCCATTCCATCTTTCTCTATTTCCAACACAGTTATCATCTATTCTTCTTATTCCTGCAGGGGCTCCAACTGAGCCTGTCCTATCTATCATTCCTCCTAGATTGCATTTTCTTCTTCTTGCAGGTTTTTCATCTCCTACGTGGCCCTCAGTCTCTCCAAGATGGGCATTGTATTATTCCTCTACTTTAGGTCATGGACTGTTGCATTCAACTTTTATTCTTTTTGATCCATCTTCTGGACCCTTTATTCTTCTGCTTGTCCATATTTGCATTGTCCTATGATAAAGTTATGTTATTTCCTTGACTTCCAACGCAAGAATATCTTATTTTTTTGTGTCCTATTGTTCCCTTTTTGATATGACTTATGGAGGTGTGGTTGGTGTTATATTTCCAACCAACTCTACTATCTCTTGTTTGTAAACCTCCATTGTATGTGCTATTTTCTTTAGTTTTTCCTCTGCATTTATTTCTCTTGCGAGTGTGTTGTCTGGTATTGTTTGGAAGAATTCTTCAATTATTTTCTCCAATCTATCTACACATTGTTTTGCTTCCTCTTTTTCCAATCACACTTCTGTAAGAAATATCTCCAATACTTCCTTAGCTTCCTTGGTTGTCTCTAGGTTTGCAACATCCATCCTTTCCTTAGATTGATCCTCTTGTGCTACCCTCATCTACAACTTATATAATGATTTTGTTGGTATCCTTGCCAATACCAACTCTATCTATTCAACATCCTTGAGTTGTGTTTGTGCCAAGTCCTCGTTTATTCACAACATGTCTTTAGTCAGGTTAAAAATCTTACAAGCCAATGTTGTTATCTGCATTGTTGATTCCTTTCTTTGTGCTATTTGTTGTTGTGTTGCGTCTTCAGGATGTGCCTTGGTAACCCGTATATTCTCTAATAACTGAATGACCTTTGTGAGTTCTTGCATTATCCTTTCTCTTCTTTTATTTTTTATTTTTTCTGCCTCCTCATATTCTTCTACATCATGGTCTTGTACTCTCTCCGCGACTAGTTCTGCATCGTCCTTTGTTATGGTATATTCTGATACTTCCTTGTATTCTTTCATTTTATTACATGCTCTACCAGTTTGTAAAACCATTCTCTTTGGTGGCCTTGACTGTGTTGGCTCTGTTGTTCCTGGAGTATCTGGTATGTCCCCTCCTACTTGTCCCTCATGTGCAGGGATGTTGTCCTTCTTTTATGTCATGTCATTAGTGATAGTTGCACGGTCCTTCTACCATGTGACCAACTTGGGTATAGTATTTTTATTTATTGCCACGTTCCACCCTGTTGGCTTTGTGCGCCCTATTGTTTCTCTTTTATTTATTGTTGGGGTACTTTTCATTCGTGATGATCCTACTTCTGATGGTTGTTTGTCCTTTGCTTGTTTCTTTTCCTTCATTGGTTGCTCGACTGGAATATTCCATTCTTCTTTCTAGTCTTTCATTGCCCATTGGAATTCTTCCACTGTGACACGACATATGATCTACAACTACTCCTTCTATGGATCTCTTTTTTCTTAGATCCACATATTATGTCATGATGCTTTAAATTTTTCTATCATTTTGTACTCCTCCACCACCTCTGGTGGGATTCTCCAAGTTTTTTCGACCTTTTCTTGGATTTTTTCAAAGTATGTATTGAAGATGATGGTATTTTCCTTCTTGTCTCTTGCGACAATTGTGTGCCATAGTGATTCATATTTCACTGCATGACACCTTCTATTTCTATGAAAAAACATGGTGTATTTGGGGTGCTTCCAACCCACTAGTGCAATCAATATCATGAGCTAGGAGTAATGGAACTCCATTCCTACATCCTGGGTGTCCTTGAAATCCTATAAAAATATGTTAAGCAGATATGGGCTCTAGATTAATAAAATTCTCTTTGTGCACTACGTGGATGCTACTATTACACACGTTGGTACTTCCTCCTTGCATCACTTCTTGAGTATTTTACAGGTTGTTGGTTTAGATCTATGAGTTTATACTTTTAACACGATTGACCTAGGGTTTAGGTCTAGTGGGTTCCAACAAAGCCTCTAAAACTATCGGCCCTCCTGGTAAACCAGAAGGCAATGTAACACACATAGTGCACTGCGCAGTCTCACCCGAGATAGTCTTAATGGGTGACTGCAATATTCAGGTGTTTGCATTCCAGGATTGAGTGGAGATATGATAAGTTTGCGCTGAGAGTTCTATTTAAATTATTAAATAAATATACTGTCATTCAATATTATGCATGGAATATAATGAACTCATTCATACATGCCTTTCTTTCCTAAAATAACCTTTCTTTCTGCTTTGGCCTACTTCCAATAGGCCCCCAACACTGACATGTGGCTCATCCCGAGACACCTAACCTCTATGCGCTTCATCGATATCCTTGGTGATCACTTGGAACTTCTCCATGAGTTTCATTGCATGCGTTTGAGCCTGCACGGTCTTCTCCTTGAGTGTGTCCAATACCTGCAGCACAATCTTGTCGCTGAATAACCTTGCACATTTTGTCTAGGTCTATGCCATATATGTTTTTTCTTTCTCTTTATGTACGATGACCTCTGTTGATCTCTCTTGGAGCGGTTCCATTTGAGCTTGGCACTCCTTTTTTTGTGTCTGCATAGTTATGAGTTATGTCTGCATTTTCTTCATGTCTTGCACCCATTTGACGTGCTCCATAACAGACATTGTCTTCTTCCTCTACTTGAGGTCCTGGATAGCTATGCTTATCATTTCTCCTTCCTGGTACCACTACTAGACCTTCTAATCCTCTTCCAGCTTCGTCTAGAGCTGCGTTGCTTTGTCAAACAAGTCACTCGCTGCGTGGACTTGTCATTCTATCTCTAGTATCTTCTTTGTTGCCTCTTGTTTCCCTTGCTCCTTCACTATTGGTGGAGTTGTAGGTGTGAGTTTCTCCCAAATATTCTCGATATCCTGCTAGTATTGATCGATTGTCTACATAATCTGATCAATCTTCTCTGTCATCATGAGTTCGGTCGTCTGTGAATTATTTGGAATTTTCTCATAGGTTGTGGCTACTTTCTGCTCCAGTCCCTTCACACATTCCCTATCCTCTTTTGTCTTGATCTTGTCTTGCTCAAATACCAATTCCATCTCGTCCTATTTATCCTTTACCTGCTGTAGTTCGACTGTATCTGTGAGTGCGTGATACTGTACCTATTGTGTAACGATGATCTGTAGTATATATAGGGCCTTGGTTGGTATTCGTGGAAATACCAACTACAATTGAGCCAAGTCCTTTAGGGGTGTCTGCCCCAAGATATCGTCAATGCACAACATGTTGGGTGTGACATGAAATGTGGAACTCAACTATGCTATCGTCTGAACTGTGTCCCACTCACTTTCTCTAGGTTCTCCTCCTATCTGTGATGCTGACAGGCCCATTTCTATGCGACTTCCGATTTCCTACGCTTCCCCAATTTTCCTGAGGAGTCGTCGCACGTCTACAGGATCTTCTTCAATTATGTCCCTTTCTCATGCAACATTCTCAAAATCCTTGAATGTGTGATCCTGAACCACTTGGGCTATCATATCTACATCATCCTCCTTGATCGTGTATTCTGGAGGTGTTCCATGCGCCTTCATCTTCTTTCCCACACCCCCTGTCTAAGCAGTTGGCCACTCAGTTGGGCATGGATCTTGTGGAGTAGGACTTGGTGTAGTGCCCTGCATTGCCTCGACCTATTTCTGATGTAATTGGGGTGCCTGTGTATTGTTCTTCTTCCCCTTCTGGACTACTTTCTTGAATGTCCCCCCTTTATTCTTCTATGGTTTGGTCTGACATGTCCTTGGTTTCTTGGGCATTGTTACTTCATAGGGTTGTGTATGTTCCTTCCCTACCTCCTCAACATGTGTATGTTCTTGTCTTTCCTCCTCCTCCTCTACCCCTGTAGGTATGTCTCGAGTGAGGACTGGAATCCTCCATTTGTCTGCCCAATCCTTGATGGCCATTTGTATGTCCCCCTCCGTAATGAAATAACGTAGTTGTAGCCATTCCTTGTTGGGGTCCTTCCGCACCTGCATCCACATCGCATATCTACTGGCCTTGATGTTGTATATTCCCTGATAGTTTTCCACAACCTGCAATGTTATCCTCCAAATGTTGGCAATGGTCTCCTATAGGTCGTGGAGATATCCTTCAAATATAGATGCATTCATTCTTCTATTCTTGGCATCCGAAGCGGATCCAATCGATAAGTATCTCGCTCTATGATTGGGTTTGGGTCTAGTGGCAAAAAATGCATAGTTTGGTTCCTTCCATCCCATAGTGGATATCAGAATGAACATCCATGGATAATGAAATTATGTCCTAGATCCTGTGCATCCTTTCAGTCATCTAGAAATATTCAACAAATAAGGGGCCCAGCTGATTATGGTGCCCTCGACACACTGTGTTGCAGCTACAATAACCCCGACCGAGACTTCCTCCTTGCGACATTTTCTGAGTAGCTTGTAGGCCATAATTTTTGTGTCCATTCTTGTCGCGATGTCACTAATCCTCTTGATAATGATTCTGCGCATACCCCTTTCGGTGTCGTATTTATTTTTCATCTCCTCGGCCAATGTTTTCTCCTTTGTTTTTTCCTCGAGGAACTGTGTGGGATCCATGCCCTGTGATGGAATCCCTTTGATGTGTGCAATGAGATCTATGTCTATTGAGACGAGATTGTCCAACCACATATCTCCGCCATGTGTGACCGCCATCAACTACTTGACACAAATTTTTGCATAGTGGCCTCTGCCAAAGTGTGGTAGGTCCAACATACCTAAAATCCCAGTTTTGTCTAGTCCTACTACCCACTAGACTGGTTCATGAATCGGTTCCCGAAAGGGATATACACCCATAGTCCATAGGTAGACTTGCTTAGAGAACTCCAAGAACTTTTTCGTGTCCATTACATCATGGTTTGAGTACCTTAATTTTTCTACTTAACCTAACAAATATGATTTGACCCGTACCCCTTATGGTATGCGCGACAAAACAATTTCCATGGTGGGTTGTCTGCGTGGTGACCTAGGTACCTTCTTCTTGTCCTTTTGCGGTGGTGGATGACTCAATTTTCCCACCTCCATTGTTCATTCTTCGACATCCTATTCTGATCAGCCAGTGACATCTTCCACTACTCCCTCCTTTGGGTGTTCCAACACGGTTGTCTGTAACTCTTCAGGCTCAGCCATTTCTTCCTAATTTGGATCCCTCTCATTAACTCTCGAGGCTTCGATAGGGTTTTCTGGTTACACTTGGCTGCCTGCATCCTCATTATGTCGGTCCTTCCCCTTTTCTAGCCTATTGATGTCCATGCCCATAGGTGTTGTCTATTGGGTTTCTTCTACCACAAGTGTCAGGATTCCTTGTGTTGTGTCCGGTGAGGGGATTTCATCCACATTGACAACTTCTGGCGGTGGGGATGGATATTATTTACTACTGTGTGATTGTGTTTGTGCTCTGTTCCTAACTCTGGGTTGTCTGGCTATCTGGCTAAGTTCTGCCTATTTAGGTAGTGCCATGGTGATAAAATCTTGTCATTCGTCGAGCTCAATATCCTCTGCAACCTTTGCAAACTTAACTCTCTACTATGTTTTATCTATCACTCTCTTCCTTTTCCAATTTTGCAGTAATATTTTCTCTCCCATGTCCTTGCTTTTTATGGGTGTCATGTGAAGCTTGTCGAAGATGTTACCTCTACTACGGATTCAATGAACCTCTGGTTCCTTCGTAATTTCCATTACTTTCCCTACTGTCTCCAGTTGGCATGATTAATGCAGTGTCTCATTAATCATTTCTGACATTCAATTCCACTAGCCCTCATCACTTAGTGCTTCCTTTACTGTAGCCTCCTTTCCCACTTGAACTGACCATTGGCCTTGTCTTCCTAGTTTTTTTTGTTTTTTTTTTGCACGATGTCTTTCAAGTTGCGGGTGGTCAAATGTCCTAGTTAGCTCCCATTGATTATCCCTCTGAGTTATGTGCCTCCTAAGTCCTTCAAATTTACTTCTCCCCCAACTGTGAAAGTTTTTACTTCATATGGTCCTAACGAGTGCATTCTGAGTTTTCATGGGTGTTGAATGGATTTACTATCATACATCAACACTAAGTCTCCTGCCTTGAAGGTTTTTTTCTTGATATGTTTTTCATGCCAAGATTTGTCCCTTACTTTCTGAACTTATTGGTGGAACCCTGCTAGGATCTGATCTTCCTCCATGATCATCAATTTATTTAGTCTATCCTACACTATGCCTCGTTCTGTCATGTTCGTAATCGCTGCTACACACAAACTGGGTACCAGAAATTCTAATGGAACCACCACTTCTTATCTGTATTGTTATAGGATAAATCTGTAGGTGCGAACACTAACCGATCTCCCTAGATCCACCTGGATCTAGAACAAAGCAAGACAGAACATGACTCTTTCCCTAGATTCTGACCATTGAATTAAATAGGAGGCAAGAACAAATAACATACCTTATTATTTCTTCCTATGGTCTTTGTTGCTCCTTCTTCGCTCCAGTGCTCTCGTGCAGCCAAGACAAGACAACAAAAACCAACCAAAGTGAAGAAAGCATAATCTATTCAACATTCAATCTATGTATATGATCAAGGAGTTATACAATAAAGTGGAAATAGCTTTATGGGAAAGGGACATGCTACTGTATCATATTAATGGAAAGTAAATATTACAACCTGAGCCTTGATGTTGCAAACTTCCTTTCGATGTCCCTTGGCTCCGACACACACACTTGCTCACTTGCATGAAGGAGATCAACTCCTTTGGATAAATTTGTTGGAGTTTCCAAGCTGTTGTAGCTTCAGTCCTTCACACAATTCTTTCACCAATTCTCCAATGAATCTTGCTTAACCTTTTCCATGAGAATTCCCTCAATATATAGGAGAGAATTTATTAGTTACTTGGATAAGAATGATCCCAAAATATCAGGGAATCTAGTGCTAGGATAACCATTCGAATGCCATCTCATCCTTCTAGAAGATTCCCTTCTAGAAGCATCGATAATTCATCTTTTTCCTTGCTTTAGGAAGAGTTCGCACCCTATAAATTCAACACAGTGTGAACTTCTCGCACCCTAGCTTAAGGCAGCTTGCGATAATTAGGCATTCTCGCAGGCAAATATACTAGCAGCCTGCGAACAATCTTCAAAAAATGAGTTTTATGGAAGAGATGAAAATAAATTTTTATCAGGAGAAAGTTCTTATGAAGAGTCTGAGTACACCATCATTAATACATCATCATGATGACCAAAATCATGGGTAACATAATTCCCCCCAAAGTATGAGGTTGGAACCAGTGACAACCGATAGACTTTGTAAGTTGCATGTGTGTGTCGAGAACCAGGAGCACACCTAATCGGAAACCTGCAAACAACCAAGCATCTGTAGAATATCATATATATCAATTCTGAGGTAGGCATTCCCATACTCAGATCATAGATTGGTGATAATATAGACATGAGTCATGGACACCAATCATACACTGTGGATCCATGCTGTCAAAATATAGCATAGCCACGGGAATACACTGTGGATCTATGCGAGAAATTTCAAATCAAGATGACATAGCCACGAGACATACATAGTGGATCTATGTGTCGCAAATTATACATACTCCATCGCAACCTGGACAAAAGAGATGATATCTAGGGTCTTCGATCTCGTCACCCAAAGTAAGAATCTAACCATGTGATTACATATGTTGAAGTCGAACATGGAAGAAACCACTTGATTACCGGTCATTGATGAAACCATTAACAAGTGTGAGGGAAATCACCATTGATGTCAATGACTCCCAAGGTACCCTAGTACAATCCATCGAGTGTGAATGAATGAGTTGAAGTCGAACATCCGATAGAATCTTCCGATCAGGGGTCAATGATGTAAAACCACTGTCGAAAGCGAGGAAGCCTGTCATTGAGGCATGCAAGCTCCAAGGTACCAAATAATTTCTAAGTCTTGATTCCAGATAATGAGCTGAAGTCGACGGAACAAAACTCGTCATAGGAGGGCCTTGATGTATCCCCCATCAATGAAACGAAATGAGTAACAGATTTTGAAGATGAAACAGATTATGATGTGAATTGGATTGCACACAGGGAAGGCCGACATAGAGAGAATGGATAACTGCAGATGGCCGACTCAATATAGGTTTCAGATGGACTGCTCTTGAACATATGAACGACACGACCAATGATTTGGCAGCATTGACTCAAAGACGACAAAGGAAATGACCTTGTAGTAGATCGAATGAGATACAAATGGATTTCCGAAACCGACTTCAAATGATGAATAGGGGGTGTCATGTTCAAGAGCGACACTTACTGCCAATTAATACGAAAATGAAAACATATATTTTTCCCAAATTTTCCCCCACCATTTCTGGCGAGTACCTCTTTATTTTTACGCAAGATTGAGGAGGATAACATGTGCTTGTTGATGTAAGCTCATCCTTCGGATGAGTCCCTCGGAGTATTTTTAACGAACCCTAAGAAGGAGTGGTTCGGTCCCATCACGGGTCTGGCAATGTTTGTTTAACGAGTCCAGAGCTAGAAAACTCGAAGGTTTTTCATGATTATAGAGTTTGGAAAAACACTTAAAAGAGAACTCTCTCAATTCCTTTTTCATAAAATAGTCTGGACGAGACCGAAAAAGAGATAAATTATCGCTCACAAGACGCTTACTTCAAATACTTTATCAAGCGTAAAAATAACAAGGTCGCTTGGCGATCTTTTCATGTTTAGAGAGTCTGAAAAGAGCTTAAAGAGGACTCCAGGGGGTTCCTTTTTCGTATAACCTTTACGAGTCCGAAAAAGTGATAAAAGTATACTCGGTTACATTCTCATTGATTTACGAGCATGAGAAAAAACAAAGACGAAGCTCAGGATTGTTTTTATTTTTACGCAAGCTTTAAAACAAAACAAAACTATGCTTGGGATAGATTTTAATTTTTACACAAGCTTAAAAACTAAACAAAACTATGCTTGGACCCGGTTTCATTTTTACACAAGATTGAACCAGAGGAAAGTATGCTTGGAGTAAGTGGTTTCATTTTTAGACAAGCTTGAACCATAGAAAACTATGCTTGAAACTTCCCAACACATAACACATGGATGGTTGGTACTTAGCCCCTAGCTTAAGAAGCTAGCGGCTCTACTTCAACATGAAGTCCAGGGGCTGAGAGTATTTCCCACCAAGCTTAGTTTCATCCAACAACAAAGGCGGAGGAAAGGAAGCTTCAAATACTAGACGAAGGACTTGACTCAAATAGAGAGGGGGAAAACTATTTCATTTTTTAACAAGCTTGACATAGAAACAAGAACTATGCTCGTAACCTCTGTTTCTTTATTTTAATAAGGTTGCCACAGAGATGAAAAAACTATCCTCATAAGTGGTTTCATTTTTTAACGAGCTTTAAATTAGAAAACTATGCTCAAAGACCTCTATTTCATTTTTTAACGAGGTTGCTTCAGAGACACAAAAACTATCCTCAAATCCTCTGTTTCATTTTTTAACGAGGTTGTTACAGAGATGCAAAAAATATCCTCAAGTGGTTTCCTTGATCATGGATTCCAAGAGGACAATGCTTTGGAATGACACCATGTCAAGGAACAAAACTCGGTCATGGCTTCCAAGAGGTCTTCATTTGACGGAAGAAACACACTCTGGAAGGACACCATGTCGAGGGTTGCGACAGGAGTAAAGAGATCAGATTCTAACAACCCTATTGAAGATATCACCATGTCAACTACTGGATCTCAGTCATCAGAAGTTGAAGCGATGGGCGACAACGCCACATAATTGACCTGTGGCAAGGGTGATAATGTCTACATACAAGAACCATTCAGGGAGGCAATCCAGGCGGGGTCAATGAATGAAAGTTGATCAACAGTCACAACCCGTCCATCGTGAGGGAAAGATATCACACGAAAAAGAGTAGACACAATAGCTTTCATGGCATAGACATAATCTCGCCCAAGGAGTAAAGAGAAATCCAAGGGGTCTTGGACTACCATGACGTCAATAAAGACAGTTTTCCCTTCCAAAGTTACAGGAAACTGAGGAAAGGTCCCTAAAGGTTGACTGGTTCTTCTGTTAAAATCTAACAGATTTTGTGTAACCGTCGCAAGAGGAGGATAACCCAAGGCTTTCCAAGCAATAGAGGAAAAAATACTAATACATGAACCTTCATCTATCAACGTCTGAGGAACGTCCCGACCACAAACCTTCACTGTAATCTGGAAAGGAATGTGAGAGAGAAGACGAGGTCCAGTTAGCACACCCCAATCAAAACGGATGGCCTCATTACTTGGAGGGGGTTCCATGGGAGAAGGAGGAATACCCCTCAGCATGGGAGATTCTGTATCAACGAGAAAAATGTGGGTAGTATCAGGTTTACTCTCTAGTGGGAGAGTAGGATTGACCAATGGAGAGATCAAATCGACCACTTGAGTTTCATTCTCTAAGGGGAGAATGGGGTCGACAGGTGGAAACAGATCGACCGCTTGGGTGTCACTCTCTAATGGGAGAGTGGGGTTGACCAAGGATGGTATAGGATCAACCACTTTGTCAACTGGTTCAACCAAGGACGTGACCAGATTGACGACATGATCAACCAGATTGACCAGTGAAGGGACCGGAGTGATCATTCCATCAATTACAGGTGGGTTGAGAGAAATATTATGGTAAGCAGCTGGAAGTTGAGGCTGTGAAACAGTCATGTCTTCCAGTAATTTTGAGGCTTCATCCATTCGAGAATAAAGGTGAGTGAGATAAATCCCTTTGCATAACATACACGGGAACTTGACTCTACTTTTCTTCTTCCCAACTGTATCATGACTAGTTGACTGGAGGTCATCAGTATGTTGTTCAGAGACTGATGACATGGGTTGGTCAGGGTGTGTAGACCATACTTCTATAACCTTGGATAGACCAAGGCAATCCTTAAGAAGATGGCTACCCTTACAAAGCCTGCAAGGGTACTTGGGCTTACGGGTTGTTTGGGTGATCTTGACATCATCAACACTCCCAGCATGAGTAACAGTAACTGGTTTTTTTCCAACATGTTTGACAGTGGTTAGAGGTTTTGACCCTTGCTTAACTTTATTCTTCTTAATATTTCTTTTCTTCTTCTTCTTATTCATCAGGTTACTAGCTTCAGAACTTTCACCTGACGAAGAAGATGAAACAGAAGGCGACATTGCAAGCGAAGAAGGCGAATAATACCTTATTGGTAAAGAAGGTGAAGTATCAACATGAGTTTGATTCTCTTGGGGGAAGTGCTTGTGACTGAAGCACTAACTGCATTCGGGATTACCTGAGTGGAAAACAACCATACCGGTAATCCAATAGTGAGACCTGGAAGGCTCAAAGTAGCGATGTGAGGAGGACCAATGTTTCCATAAGAAGGAAAAACAAAAGGTTCCCCTGGAGCAGGGGTTCCTTCAGTGGTCATTCCAGGAATTGACGCCATTAAATAAAAATCCAATCTAGAGTCCTCTAAGGTAAACAAACAACACACCCTAAAAATCTAGTAAGCAAGCAAGCAAACAAAACCTTCTCACGATGAGCACACTAGTTGGTGATGAAATCCAACGTTGCTGGAACAAAGTAAGAAGGGGATGAGATAGAGTGGGTGGAAAAGTTACGTTGACGACCTGCTTAACGGACTTACACCCTGGTGCAAGCTCCCACACATAATCATGGGTATACCCTCCAAGGAGCCCGAGTGAGTTTGGCCAACGTCGATTCCAGGTACCGTGAAGACTTGCCCCTCCACAGTCACCTTGTGTAAAGACCCTAAAGAGATAGGCCACTAAGGTTACCACTGACAACAATAAATCCTGGGGGGACAGTCGACAGTCCGATCCACACGCAAGGGCAGGGTATATAGCCCAAAATCAACTTGAAAGACTTCCACTCATCATTGTGGGTATACCTCTCAAGCGACCCCCATAATATGTGCAACCTCTACACCAAGACCAACAAAGCAGGGTGAGTAACTCTGCCAGTCTCAATGCGACCTCATGATTGACCCTTGCGTTAGAAGGACTTCCCAGGACAAAATGCAATAAGTGGATTTAACTCTCCCTATCACAAGATACTATGTTTGTTTGCAGCTTTAGAAAGTTATCTTTCACACCTATTCCAAAGCCCTACGACTAACCTAATGTAGGTTTTCTACCAGAGAAGATAAAAATGTCTAATCAATTTTTATAAGCGCTTTATTTTATGGTTGTTGTTACTCAAAAGGAAAATGGCGTGGTGTTGACGGGCGAAATTGTCCGTTCGTCAACTAGGAGAGTGGAACCGGTCCGGGGTTGTCTAAATAACCCAATCCGTTTGCGATGAACCACCCTGACGGGTTTAGTGGCTCCGTTAGCCGATCTAAGTCCTAAGAAAACAAAAGAAAACTACTCTAAATTAACTAATTTAACTACAAATAACTATTAAAACAAACTAAACAAATCTAACTATTATATATACAATCTACTATCTAATACTATGCTAACTCTAAGAAATTAAATATCTAACTACTAACATAAATGAATCTTATTCACAAATGTACAATATTTACAATTTACAGATTTGAGTGGAAACCTGAAAAACTCATTTGTATTCTGTCCTAAGACAAGGAGAGCTATTGTTTTTTTATTTTTACGATTTTATGAAAAAGAAATAAAATAAAAACTACCTAAACTAAACAACTAATATACTAACTCTAACTACAAATATAAACTACACATATATCTAACTAAACTTACTTAAATTATACTAACAAATTAACTATCAAATAAATAACAAACCAACCTGAAGAAACGCTCCAGGTTTGTCCTGTGTATGATGATTGTCTTAGCTGATCGGAGGGAGGAAACCCACACCAGATTCTCCAAGAGATTCTCGTAAACTAGAAGCAATTGTGCTCTTCAAATATAATTACAGGACAAACAAATCATAAAAATTACAACAATCTTATGATTTATAAATCTTCACAGTTAGATAAATCTATATGCAAAGATCTATACAAAATGATTCAATTAACGAAGAAGAGAAATCTGTGATTCATTAACTGGAACCAAGTAATTGTTGTACTTTTAAAAATAATGAAAGAGATCAGATATGGATAGCATATTAATCAAATCATATCATCCTGCAACAGATTATGATAGCTAAAGTAGTCTATAATCAACTGCAAACTGACATATATAAAACTTGAAACAAAAGTTTGATATATTGAAAGCGAAAGCTGTTACAAGACATCAACTCTCGTCTCAGTTTGTATCATAAATCCATAGCCTGGTTCTCCCACAAGTGAGGATTCCCCTTATTACAAAAAATAATAAGTATTTAAAGACCTCTCACAGGGTAAAACATCCCTGTGGAAGTTATCAAAACTGTTTATAGAAAATCTGGGATGATATCCCAAGTTTGACTAAACTAACATCCTAAAATAAAAACTATATCACACAAATATCTCCTAGACTGTCCAGCATGCCCAATGCAATTCGAATGTACCTGAAAAAGGTCAAAAATGGACAAGTTAAGAGGATATTTTGCTAATGAAAATGATAAAAATCTAATTCTAAAGACTAGCTACAGAATCTTATGATTCTGTAGCTGGTCTAAATCAAACACAAAATCGTATTAAAATCAATTCGAATTTTATAGAATTAAATTCAAACTATTAAACAAGTATCTAATTGTTGTTTGAAAAACAAACGAATCATTCAAATCGAAATTGTTATACTAATTTAATATCAAACAAGACTAAGATCAATCAAATGACTACAGAGATGCATGTACTCTGTTCCATATGTTATCACCAATTTGGGTATAAAGAATCATATTGGATAACCGACAGTAATGAAATCAATCCATAGACCAATTGAAATCAACACAAAAGGTTGCTTTGGCTATCCACAAGATCACTTCGAATCCAAACCAAATTAACAGGATCGTTTCCTCAAATTAATTGCACTATATTAAACATAACAAACGATCCATGCTATTAGCGAATCAAATCAAAACTGGTAGGTAAATTATCACAAATGAAATCATAATGGAACTAATCGGTTGATAACAGGGTCTGTGGGACTCGTCCAATCATTTGTTATTGCCAATTGGGGACAGACACAATCGATTGACATTCAATGAAATCGTTACTTGAATTCATTTCAAAACGAACTATTAACCGAATTTTCTCATACGAATTCAACAGAAATAACATATGTCGATCTGAGTTTAACAAAATCGTTTTGAAAATGAAAATCAACAGAGCAACATCAAGCCTATTTTCGATATGAATCCAACTCATAAAAATAATCGTGCTAACTCAAGATACGCAAAAATCCAATCAAAACAAGAGTGAATCAAACAGTTTGAGTTTGACATAGTCGTTATGAATCAAAACAGTTCCATGATTTTGACGAAGAGATCTTTTGCACAGGTCAGATATAATCCAAATCCAAACGAAAATGTTGACAAAACAGAGTTGTTTTTCCAATTTAATAGACTACATCATATTTATCAAGCCAATTCAATCCTATGAAATCGTCTCAACAATCAAATCACAAGAACTAAATCAGAGCTGTTGATATCCAATGACAACAACATCATGTTAAATCAAAACAAAACCGTGTTCTAATTTTAGCGTAAAAATCTCCTGTTCAGGTTAGATACAAACAAAATCCAAGCGAAAGAAAAAACCATTGATTTCGTTAACTCAAACCAACAGACAAACAAATCAAACCCAGTGAAAACCAATCAATTGCTAAACTGGGCACGACCAAATCGTGTAACCAAATCATAACTTCATTTAATTTTAGCAAAACGAAAACAATGTATAGGATCTACAACATAATCATTTTTGATATGGCTATGACAGAGTCATTTCGAACAATGGACAGGGCTATTTGAAAACCAAACTCAATTCATTATATCAATCCTAGCAATTCATAAAACAGAATTGATATCGAAATTCATACATGGATAATGAGCAGACAACTTGGTCATGATAGTTTGGAATTGACGAAGGATGTAGTTGATTCGACATTCCTAAATACGATGGACCTATTAGTTTGTTGCTTCTTGTCATTAGCTTGAAGCTTGTCCCTTTGGCTTGTCAACACTGTAACTTGGTTTTCCAACGATTTGATTTTGGATTGTAATAAGGGAACGTCGGTATAGTAGCGTTCCAACCACACATTACATTGGTTGCACAATGACTGCCCGAGCTTCTAAATTGTAGGTGAGGGTTTGGTTAAATCACCGAGGGTTTCATCCCTGGGTAACTAGGATTGTTCTTTAAGCATGGGGGAAAATTAGAAACAAAATCATAGGGTGGCTCGGAGCACAAACCTTGGGAATAAGGGTACTCACTAGCCAGGAAGCGCTCGATATCTGAGTCTGAGTATTCACTGAGGAGTATGGGATTCTGCTCAGCCTTTGGCTTAGGTTTATTCCAGGAAAGTCTTGATATAAGTCGAGCATTCTTTTTACCTTTTCCATCGACAGTAGGGTTACCCTTGACCTTCTTGCTCACATGCTTTTTTACAGCGTCAACCTTGTCTGTTATAACGTCGAGTAGGTCGATATCAGGGTTGACCGAGGGTTTGAGAGAAGGTAGAAGGGCATGAAAGGGCACAGTTGGCCCGACCTTAGTCTCATTGACCACAGAATTATCGATTTGGACAGACTCTAAATCAACAAAACCATTCTGAGAGAGAAAAGCTTGCCAACTATCACCGTGGAGGTTTAAATGATGAACGATGATGAGTCTGATCAGGCCATGGTGAAACAAGCTACTATCGGCCTTCTCTCGTTTAAACCTCTTAGCCATTTTATAAAGACTACGCTGGAAATAAAATGTCATGTTCAATGGATAACCCATGAAATTCATTAACAGTCGAAAGTGATAAAGAAAAACCAATCCATACCGACCCTCACAGGTCACAAATTGTTTAACCACTATCAAAAGATCATGCCACCTAGGTTTAAGCATGGAAATAGGCATACCTCTGTCACAGGATGTGACCTTTCGTGAGACGAACAGTAATGTCCATGACACCTCCTCAACTTTAGAGTTTTAAAACCATCGTTGGCCCGTGGCTGCTAATCTTGTGGCAGAGCTGATGAACTCTTCACTAATTTCTAGCTGAATGTCACCTATTTTGGCCCTACATCCATCAAAGGTAAGGGTGAATTGCTATGCAACAAACAAATTGAAACCCTCGAACCTCTGCACAAATGTGAGCCAACCATTATCTTGTAAATCTTTCCAGGCATTATCGAACAGTAGCAGTGCTTGATTACTGTTCAGCTCAATTCGCACCACCGGTGCCATGGTTTGTTACTGCCAATTGGGGAAAGACAAAATCAATTGACATTCAACGAAATTGTTACTTGAATTCATTTCAAAACGAACTATTAACGAAATTTTCTCATACGAATTCAACAAAAATAACATATGTCGATCTGAGTTTAACAAACTCGTTTTGAAAATGAAAATCAACAGAGCAACATCAAGCCTATTTTCGATACAAATCCAACTCATAAAAACAATCATGCTAACTCAAGATACGTAGCAATCCAATCAAAACAAGAGCGAATCGAACAGTTTGAATTTGACATAGTCGTTATGAATCAACACAGTTCCATGATTTCGACAAAGAGATCTTTTGCACAGGTCAGATATAATCCAAATCCAAATGAAAATGTTGACAAAACATAGTCGTTTTTCCAATTTAATAGACTACATCATATTTATCAAGCCAATTCAATCCTATGAAATCGTCTCAACAATCAAATCACAAGAACTAAATCAGAGCCGTTGATATCCAATGACAACAACATCATGTTAAGTCAAAACATAACCGTGTTCTAATTTTAGCGTAAAAATCTCTTGTTCAGGTTAGATACAAACAAAATCCAACCGAAAGCAAAAACCATTGATTTCATTAACTCAAACCAACAGACAAACGAATCAAACCCAGTGAAAACCAATCAATTGCTAAACTGGGCATGACCAAATCATAACTTCATTTAATTTTAGCAAAACAAAAACAATGTATAGGATCTACAACATAACCATTTTTTATATGGCTATGATAGAGTCATTTCGAACAATGGACAGGCTATTTGAAAACCAAAGTCAATTCATTATATTAATCCTAGCAATTCATAGAACGGAATTGATATTGAAATTCATACCTGGATAATGAGCAGACAACTTGGTCATGATAGTTTGGAATTGATGAAGGCTGTAGCCGATTTGACATTCCTAAATACGATGGACCCAATAGTTTGCTGCTTCTTGTCATTAGCTTGAAGATTGTCCCTTTGGCTTGTCAACACTGTAACTTGGTTTTCCAACGATTTGATTTTGTACTGTAATAAGGGAACATCGGTATAGTAACGTTCCAACCACACATTACATTGGTTGCATGACGACTGCCCGAGCTTCGAAATTGTAGGTGAGGGTTTGGTTAAATCACCGAGGGTTTCATTAGGTAGCTTTATCCCTGGGTAACTAGGATTTTTCTTTAAGCACGAGGGAAAATTAGAAACAAAATCATAGGGTGGCTCGGAGCATAGACCTTGGGAATAAGGGTACTCACTAGCCAGGAAGCGCTCGATATCTGAGTTTGAGTCTTCACTGAGGACTATTGGCTTCTTCTCAGCCTTTGGCTTAGGTTTATTTCAGGCAAGTCTCGATATAAGTTGAGCATTCTTTTTACCTTTTCCGTCGACAGTAGGGTTACCCTTGACCTTCTTTCTCACAGGCTTTTTTACAGCCTCAACCTTGTCTGCTATAACGTCGGGTAGGTCGATATCAGGGCTGACCGAGGGTTTGGGAGAAGGTAGAAGGGAATGAAAGGTCATAGGTGGCCCGACCTTAGTCTCACTGACCACAGAATTATCGATTTGGACAGACTCTGAATCAACAAAACCATTCCGAGAGAGAAAATCTTGCCAACTATCACCGTGGAGGTTTAAATGATGAACGACGAAGAGTTTGATCAGGCCATGGTGAAACAAGCTACTATCGGCCTTCTCTGGTTTAAACCTCTTAGCCATTTTATAAAGACTACACTGGAAATAAAATGGCATGTTCAATGGATAACCCATGAAATTAATTAACAGTTGAAGGTGATAAAGAAAAACCAATCCATACCGACCCTCACAGGTCACAAATTGTTTAACCACTATCAAAAGATCATGCCACCTAGGTTTAAGCGTGGAAATAGGCATACCTTTGTCACAGGATGTGACCTTTCGTGAGACGAATAGTAATGGCCATGGCACCTCCTCAAGTTTAGAGTTTTTAAACCATCCCTGGCCCATGGCTTCTAATCCTGTGGCAGAGCTGATGAACTCTTCACTGATTTCAAGTTGAATGTCACCTATTTTGGCCCTACATCCATCAAAGGTAAGGGCGAATTGTTGCGCAACAAAAAAATTGAAACCCTCGAACCTCTGCACAAATGTGAGCCAACCATTATCTTGTAAATATTTTCGAGCATTATCGAACAATAGCAAGGCTTGATTACCGTTCGGCTCAATTCGCACCACCGGTGCCATGGAGAAGAGCACACGGTAAGTGATGTGAATGAGCCAGGTTTTGAACGCAGCCTACGTAGGGGAAGAACGCTCAATGGTTTACCCGATGCTAGCAGAGGTGAAACAGGGATAGGGGTAAACATTAATGACATATCGTACGAAGGTGGTGGAGCTGGTTCATACATGCACGAGATTCATATCTACAGTACAACCGTCGGCGCAAATAGCTATTCAACCCATTATTGTATAGGTTAATGATTATGCCAATCAATCAACCAATGAAATCAATGGTAAGTGGTTTAAACATTCGCGCGATCAAAAGTTATGCCATAGTTTTAAAACCAAACACACAAATCGAAACCAATACCAAGTTAATGCCAAAGGTTTTGATAACACGAACTAGGTGTCATATTAAATGATATATATCAAGGGTTTAACCATAACACCTGTGTGCTTTTATGAAGCTAATGTGCCAAGTGAATTGATCAAATAACATGTAAATCCAATCGTCAATGCATCACAACCTCAATCACTCATGAAACAAAATTACATAATCAATCAAAGAATGTCAAATGAGTATAGATCAAAAGGTTTTTCCAACTGCATAATGATAAGTAAAATGTAAACGCAATGGGCATATCGACAAGAATGATAACGACAATTCAGTGAAGATTTTAATGTGACTTCGAAAACAAAGTTTTCACGCTTGCAGTCGTGAAAACAAGAATAAAAGTAAGTGTGTAAATAGCGCAAAAATAAAAGTGTTGTTTTATTCAAGGATTGCGACAAAAAATTAAGGTTTGAAAAACACTGGCGTAGGCAGCTTATAAGACAGTAGAAAAATGTGAATTGGCTGCCAACAATGGCGACACACTGGTAGAAGCAGTTATCTCTTCCAAAAGAACAAATTCAGATTAGGATAGCGAAGATAATTCCAACTCAAAAATAACAACCAGAAAATCATATAAACATCATCATTAACCAACTATTTCAGCAGTGTTTTAAAAGATGAAAACTGATAACAGTTCTAAGACTAGCAAGTCACGATATTAAAGATAAAATCTCCAATATTGTTGATAGAGCCACTGCTTCCAGCAGGCATCCATAGCCTCGCCAGGGTTGACATTTAACCCACTCTAACATCTGTATCCTGCCAAGAAGTTCTAGATCAGAATAAAGGACATTAGGAGGTTTCTTATTTGTAAATTTTCATATACCCGACATTGCTTTGCTGCCAGCAGGCCTGTTCAGTACCCCGACGAAGTTATATTGGCATCATGCATGCATTTAACTGCTGCTAGCAGACCTGTTTAGCATCCCGGCGGGTTTACAAGCACTTCCCACAACTCTATTAATAATTTATTTTGTTTTTTCTTCTTCAAAGACATATAGTTGAGCGGGGTGATGCTGAAAATCATGATATTTTAACATATTTTTTTCAAACCTCATCAGAATTTTTAGAACTGTCCTTTATTAAGATCCAGAGATGGTTCATTTACAAAACCAACTTCCTAAGGCAGGGAGACATCTTCTAATTCATTCCCTTAAGGAAAAGGGATAGTGTAAAAATATAATAGATGATCATGACAGGATTTACTCAGAGATCGAAATCAATCAACTTCTTTCAAATAACAGACTTTTTGCCAACACAGATATAAATTTCAGAAATATACAATCAATGTTTATACAATTCTCTCAACAGTTATTTCAGCGAAGGAATTTTCTGTTTTCTTTATCTGAATAGCTCAGTATACAGGTATGTGTATCTCCAAAAACACAAACTGATAAACTCAAAGGGGAAATAAAAAACAAAAAGAAAACGAAAAAAACAAACAAAAGCAAAATATGTACATAGTATACAAGGGTTGTTGTCAAGCAAAGTATCTTTTCAGGGCTTGGCCATTCACCGGATAGGTGTCAGGCTGTCCTTCTAGATTTTGCAAACGAAAAGAACTGGGACCTAACTTTTCAGCAATTAAAAACGGTCCAAGCCACAAGTTTTGAAATTTCGTGTGCTCTCCCTTTCCCTCATGTGGTTTGTCCCATTTCAGGATGAGGTCACCTACTTCAAAATTCCTATCAGAAGCAGAGTTAGAATCGAACCAACTTTTAAGCAATAGTTGATGCTGATCTAACTTACATTTAGCTTGGGCTCTTACCTCTTCTAGATTCATCAAAGTGTTAATCCGGTTTTCCAAAGGGGGACAATCTTCTTCTTGGATTTTCTGCGACAACTGTAGTGAAGGAAGAAGAATGTGAGGTGGCAGAATTGCTTCTCTTCCATAAACGAGAAAAAAGGGGGAGTTACCTACAACATCTTTTGGTGTTACCCTATCATCCCACAACGCGTTTAACAGTGCATTGTGCCAATTTTTGTGATTTTCAACCACCGTTCTCTTGATGATTTTAATCAAGTTCTTGTTTGTTGATTCTGCCAATCTATTTCCCTGGGGGTAATAGCTAGCAGAATATTTTAGTTTGATTCCTTTTTCCAAAGAGAACTCGCTCATATCAAGAGAGGAAAAGTAAGAAGCGTTATCAAATACTAAACAGTCAGGGATACCAAAACGAGTGATAATATTCGAATTTAGAAAGGCAATTACCTGACTGGTGTTGACGGTTCTTAACGCAGCAGCTTCAGACCATCGGGTAAAGTAATCTGTGGTAGTCACAATAAACTTGTGTTGTTGTGAGGATGAGGGGTTGATTGGACCTATGATATCAAGTCCCCACTACTGAAAAGGAGAGTCTATTGAAACAGGTTGCAAAGGAAAGGTTGGTTTTTGTAACCGCCCTGATGCTTTTTGAAAAATAATACACTTACGACACAAAGCATGGGCATCTCTAAAAAGCATGGGCCAGTAATAACTGGCTCTTAAAACCTTATGGGCAGTGGTGTCACCACCAAAATAACCACCAACTTCTCCTACATGCAACTCTAGCAAGACCTTTTCTGATTCCTCTTTTTCAAGACAGCGCATCAGTACGTCGTCAAAATTTTGACGAAACAGGATACCATTAACCAGATGAAAGGAGGCAGAATTTAATCTCAACGCTCTTCTTTTAGCGGGATCCAGGTGACGGGGGGTTGAACCATGTTCAAGACAGAATCTTATATCGTCATACGAAGGACTGACAGAGTTTTGTGCGCAACAGATTAGATTTTGATCGTGTTGTCCTAGGTTTGACTGGTTGCTTTCTTCTTGCTGTCCTGCTGCTGAATCAACAACTAACTTGCATAACCCTTGGCCTCTCACTATCTGAGTTGGGGTGATTTCTAAGTCATACTCCTGCAAGGTGGTGACCAAGTTAGCCCTCTTTTCTCCTATTTCCTTCTACACTAACAAGTTCCTGGCGGCTGGGTAGGGGACAATGACTTTCGTCCTTGACTTCAAAAGATAGGACCAGAAGTGCTTGACTGCTTTGAAAACAGCATAGGCTTTCCGATCTACCACTGGGTAATTAAGTTCAGTGCCTTTGAAAGCAGAGCTCATAAAGGCAATGGGTACTTCATTGTTTTCGAAATTCTTTTGGGTTAGGATGGTGACATAGGAACGGTCAGAAGCAAAATTGTAGAGTGTAAAGTCTTCAGAAAAATCGGGTCTCATGAGAGACAAAGCGTCTATTATGGCCTTATTTATTGCATTAAAAGATTGATTTTCTAGGGGTCCCCAGTGATATTGGGTGTCTTTCTTAATTAGGTTCTGCAAAGGTCTTACCATCTCGGAGAAACTGGGGACAAATCTTCTCACAAAGTAAATCTGGCCTAAGAAAGACTGCATATATTTTTTTGTATGTAGGAGGGGGACGTTTCATGATGACTTGAGTCCTTTCGGGGTCGATAATCATCCCTTCACTTGACACAATAAATCCCAAGAGTTTACCCTGTTCTACTGCAAAGATGTATTTTTTAGGATTCAAGGAGATGTCGTATTTACGACATCGCTATAGAACGGATCGTAAGTGAGCTAGATGATCAGTTTTGTTTTTAGAGAAAACGGTAACATCATCTAAGTAAACTACGACGAACTAATTTATTAATCCTCGAAAATCAATGTCCATTGCTCTCTGAAAAGTGGCACCAACATTAATCAATTCAAAGGGAATTTTTTGATAAGCAAAAGTGCCCCACAGGGTACGGAAGGTTGTTTTCAGTTGGTCTGGAGGAGACATCAGGACTTGGTTGTATCCCGAGAAACCATCCAGTAAGGATAGCCTCTCAAAACCAGATACCTGTTGAAGTATCTGTTCCATGGGTGGGACAAGATAGTTGTCTTTATCAGACGCTCTATTAAGGTTTCGAAAATCGACGCAGAGTCGAATTTCCCCACTTTTCTTCCGGACTAGGACAAGGCTAGAAACCCATTGAGTGTGCCTAACAGGAAAAATTATCTTAGCATTTAGGAGTTTATTCAATTCTTTTTGAACGGTCGGTTCGAGCTTAGGGTGCATTTTTCTCAATTTTTGTTGAAAGGGTAAGGTTTGGGGCTTCATAGGAATGACATGTTGTATGATGTTAGGGTCGAAATTTTTAAGGTCATCATATGTCCATGCAAAGACATCTTTAAATTCTTTGAACAATTTAATAAAATCATTTTTTTCTTGTTAAGAACATCCTACCCCTAGATTAATGCATTGCAGATTGTCCTTAGTTCCTAAGTTCACTTTTTCGTATGATAATGAGGAACTATTGGTTTTACAGTTGACTAATTTTTTGAATTTATCTTGAAGATCATAAAACTTCTCTAATCTAACTACATATTTAGGGATCGAGTTTACCATATCCGACGAAGATTCAGGAGTTCTCGGATCTGGTATTACTGTGAAATTGCACAAATTGTCGTCATGTGTGTGTTCGTCTATCACCGTGCCTTGAAAAGTTTCTTCCATGTGTAGAAATTTAATAATATGTTGATCATCGTCAAAGACTCTCCAGTTCATTATGTTGTCTGGAATGGATGGCCTGAACAACAGCTCGACGGAGAATGCGTCTGGGGACAAGCCTTCTGCAGGAAAGCGTTTAGAAGCTAGATTAGCTAATAAATCTGGTTCAGAGTTATTCAATCTAGGAATAGAATTTATATTGAAAGCAAAAAATTTATTCATTAAATTCCATACCTCATATTGGTAGCTTTTTAGATGCGGAGACAGACAGTGGATAAAATCTCTTACCTGTCTAACCACTATTTCGGAGTCGCCAAAGAAGGTCAATTTTTGAATGTTCATATCTAAAGCTTTTCTAAGACCTTGCAGTAAAGCCTCATATTCTGCAGTGTTGTTAGTACATTCAAATTCTAACCTACATGCAATCAATGTTTTGTTACCTGCTGGATCGATAATAACGCAACATGCTCCGGCTCCTTCTTTGGACTTTGACCCGTCAAAATAAAGAGACCAAATTTGATTTTCACTGGGTACATGAGACCGTTGCGTAGAAGTTGTTGGCTGCACATATGCTACAATCTCGGACTGTTGTTTTGGATTGGTGATAGCTGAAGCCTCGACCATGAAATTGCCGAAAAAGGTGTCCATCCCTTGTACTTTGAGTGAATCAGCAGAAGGTGTAAATGGTCTGTTGGGATCGTTCAAATCTGTGACTGTGAACTTAAGGTAGCATTCACGATTTACCTTTATCTTGTTGGGTTTGTCGTTCTCTGGAAGCCATAGATGAGACCAATCTGTCGTGAAATAACCATGTAGCTGCTCCGACCAGTCCCTGCTTAAAAACAGACCATACACTTCTAGAATATCCACAACAATAATATCAATGACTTGATGAACCTTGGGGTTAGACGATAATCTTATAAGCACATTCTTTAGTTCGCCTATAACTTTAACATTGGTCCGATCAAGTTGTATGATTTTTAAGGTGGAGGGTTCAACTTCAGCATTAATCTTCTGGCAAACAGACCATGGCATCACATTGGATGATGCTCCTGAGTCTACCATACAATTGTGCACGTTTCTATTAAAGATTTCCAAAGTTAACAAAAATGGAGGTACATTTTTGCGAATACTAAGGGTAGTAGTTTGTGGCTTTTTACTCGCAGTTTCTAAAGATACTTTATCTACATTATTTACATTACTTACAGGAAGGCTTCCTTTATCTTGAGGATCAGGATGGTTTTTAGTGGAAGTCTTTCGAGGAACTTTGTTCTGCACAACCTTGTTACCACTTGAATTACCATTTTTTCCATTCTCTGAGATATTCTGTAACATTTTTTGTAGCAGAAATGGAAATTTCAATAACTCATAAACATAAATGTTAGCTCTCAAATTTTTAAGATCTTCAACTAAATCATAATCTAATTTGGGGTTCACATTACTCTGTTTAGTCTCAGCCGGTTTAGATTGTTTTGGAGGCAAAGTTGTAGTGTTTTCGGCAGAAGGTTTGTTGGATGTCTTACTCCTGGTATTATAAGGATGAACTGTCTCGAAGTTAGCTTGAAAGATGCTATCCGAGAATTGTCCAAAAATGTTTGGAGAAGACTCCTCTTCTTGAACTGTCTCTTGTTCAACTACCTCCTCAGGAATCTTAGGAGGCATCAAGTTATCTTGGGCTTCTAGAATTGTTTGAAGGGCGCATTGCAGACTTTCTAGATTAAGTCCTTCGGTGGTTGGATTAGGTCGGTTGGTGGGAAAAGGCTTTCAGAACGGGGGTTTGTAAGGCCCTTTGCTCGAAGAAGCTTCTTCGGTCTTCCTCTTTAAGTCTATAACTTGATTTGACAGTTTTTGAACAACTTTAGTTAAGTTTTCTGAATCCGATCTTTCAGGTTGTGTTTTACTTTGAGTAGGTCTGGGGAGGATTTCGATCTTCTTTTTGGAAGAAGAACTAGTCTTTGTTTGATTGCTAGTAAAGTCTTTAAGACTAAGTATGTCTTTTTCAATCTGGCTGGCCTTTTCGAAGGCTTCTAACAACGTGGTTTTCTTAGATCATTTAACCCAAATAGTTATACTTTGATGCAAATCTTTAGTGTAGTATGCTATTATAAGATTCTCGGTGGGCATGGAATCAACAGGGATTCGGTTTTTAAGTGTTAAGAATATTTGATTAAAGTCTTTAACTTTTTCTTTTGGGTTCATTCTTAAGCTAGAAAGGTCCATGACTAGGACTTCCGAAGGCTTACCGTCTCCGAACTTTTCCAAAAAGCATGACTCAAACTTTTCCCAAGACATGATGGTATGGGGTTGCTGGGCAAAGTACCATGTAGATGCATTGCCCTCGAAAGTATAGGTGAACAACCTACAGACAACGTCTTCATGCTCGACATTGCGGAGTCTTATGGCTAACATAAACTTTTTAATGTGATGTTCAGCGATCTGTTTTGTGTCAGGGTCAAACTTGGGAAGCCATTTCTCCAGATGTTTCGGTAAAGGATGTTGAGCTCCAGGTATAGCTACTGCATCCTGGTCGAGCTAAGGTCTAGCAGGGTTTTTCCGGTTTACCATTGGTGTAGTGGGTGTGGAAGGCTGAGAAGGGGAATTGCCTTCGTCAGAGGAATCTCCTCCAGAAGAGGAAGGAGAAGATGGAGGTGGTGAAGGAGGTATTCCAGATCCTCCTGCAGCAGGATTTAGGGTTGGATCTGTAGGATTCACAGTGAGATTAGTGCCTCCTAATTCTTCTCTAATATCAAAGAAATCCAAAGGTTGGTCCAACGGACAGTTTGGTTGCCTCAAATGGGCTAAGGCACTATGAGTTCTTATAAGAGATTGACGGACAATCTCGTGTATGCCACCACCTGTAGGATTACGGGTTACTGGCTCAACTGTGATCTGTGGATCATCAGTTGAAGTGGTTGTTGTTTGAGGGGGAATATTATCGTTCGAACGACTTCTAGTCACTATAGGTGAGCGATTAGGTGGTGGAGGAGTCTTGTGACCGGCTCGTGCCATTAATTAATTTCATGCCCTCCTTCTAGCGCCATTTGTTGACGGGCGAAATTGTCCGTCCATCAACTGGGAGAGTGGAACCGGTTCGGGGTTGTCTAAATAACCCAAGCTGTTTGGGATGAACCACCCTGATGGGTTTAGCGGCTCCGTTAGACGATCTAAGTCCTAAGAAAAGAAAAGAAAACTACTCTAAATTAACTAATATAACTACAAATAACTATTAAAACAAACTAAACAAATCTAACTATTATATATACAATCTACTATCTAATACTATGCTAACTCTAAGAAATTAAATATCTAACTACTAACAGAAATGAATCTTGTTCACAAATGTACAATATTTACAATTTACAGATTTGAGTGGAAACCTGAAAAACTCATTTGTATTCTGTCCTAAGACAGGGAGAGCTATTGTTTTTTGATTTTTACGATTTTATGAAAAATAAATAAAATAAAAAATACCTAAACTAAACAACTAATATACTAACTCTAACTACAAATATAAACTACACATATATCTAACTAAACTTACTTAAATTATACTAACAAATTAACTATCAAATAAATAACAAACTAACCTGAAGAAACGCTCCAGGTTTGTCCTGTGTATGATGATTGTCTTAGCTAATCGGAGGGAGGAAACCCGCACTGGATTCTCCAAGAGATTCTCATAAACTAGAAGCAGCTGTGCTCTTCAAATATAATTACAGGACAAACAAAACATAAAAATTACAACAATCTTATGATTTATAAATCTTCACAGTTAGATAAATCTGTATGCAAAGATCTATACAAAATGATTCAATTAACAAAGAAGAGAAATATGTGATTCATTAACTGAAACCAAGTAATTGTTGTAATTTTAAAAATAATGAAAGAGATCAGATATGGATAGCATATTAATCAAATCATATCATCCTGCAATAGATTATGATAGCTAAAGTAATCTATAATCAACTGCAAACTGACATGTATAAAACTTGAAACAAAAGTTTGATATATTGAAAGCGAAAGCTGTTACAAGACATCAACTCTCGTCTCAGTTTGTATCATAAATCCATAGCCTGGTTCACCCACAAGTGAGGATTCCCATTATTACAAAAAATAACAAGTATTTAAAGACCTCTCACAGGATAAAACATCCCTATGGACGTTATCAAAACTGTTTACAAAAAATCTGGGATGATATCCCAAGTTTGACTAAACTAACATCCTAAAATAAAAACTATATCACACAAATATCTCCTAGACTGTCCAGCATGTCCAATGCAATTCGAATGTACCTGAAAGAGGTAAAAAATGGACAAGTTAAGAGGATATTTTGCTAATGAAAATGATAAAAATCTAATTCTAAATACTAGCTACAGAATCTTACGATTCTGTAGCTGGTCTAAATAAAACACAGAATCGTATTAAAATCAATTCGAATTTTAAAGAATTAAATTCAAACTATTAAACAAGTATCTAATTGTTGTTTGAAAAACAAACGAATCATTCAAATCCAAATTGTTATACTAATTTAAGATCAAACAAGACTAAGATCAATCAAATGACTACAGAGATGCATGTACTATGTTCCATATGTTATCACCAATTTGGGTATACAGAATCATATTGGATAACCGAAAGTAATGAAATCAATCCATAGACCAATTGAAATCAACACAAAAGGTTCTTCGGCTATCCAAAAGATCACTTCGAATCCAAACCAAATTAACAGGATCGTTTCCTCAAATTAATCGCACTATATTAAACATAACAAACGATCCATGTTATTAGCGAATCAAATCAAAATTGGTAGGTAAATTATCACAAACGAAATCATAATGGAACTAATCGGTTGATAACAGGGATTGTGGGACTCATCCAATCGTTTGTTACTGCCAATTGGGGAAAGACAAAATCGATTGACATTCAACGAAATTGTTACTTGAATTCATTTCAAAATGAACTATTAACGAAATTTTCTCATACGAATTCAACATAAATAACATATGTCGATCTGAGTTTAACAAACTCGTTTTGAAAATGAAAATCAATAGAGCAACATCAAGCCTATTTTCGATACGAATCCAACTCATAAAAACAATCATTCTAACTCAATATACACAACAATCCAATCAAAACAAGAGTGAATCGAACAGTTTGAGTTTGACATAGTCGTTATGAATCAACATAGTTCCATGATTTCGGCGAAGAGATCTTTTGCACAGGTCAAATATAATCCAAATCCAAATGAAAATGTTGACAAAACAAAGTCATTTTTCCAATTTAATAGACTACATCATATTTATCAAGCCAATTCAATCCTATGAAATCGTCTCAACAATCAAATCACAAGAACTAAATCAGAGCCGTTGATTTCTAATGATAACAACATCATGTTAAGTCAAAACATAACCGTGTTCTAATTTTAGCGTAAAATTCTCCTGTTCAGGTTAGATACAAACAAAATCCAAGCGAAAGCAAAAACCATTGATTTCGTTAACTCAAACCAACAGACAAACGAATCAAACCCAGTGAAAACCAATCAATTGCTAAACAGGGCACGACGAAATCATGTAACCAAATCATAACTTCATTTAATTTTAGCAAAACAAAAACAATGTATAGGATCTACAACATAACCGTTTTTTATATGGCTATGATAGAGTCATTTCGAACAATGGACAGGGCTATTTGAAAACCAAACTCAATTCATTATATTAATCCTAGCAATTCATAGAACGGAATTGATATCGAAATTCATACCTGGATAATGAGCAGACAACTTGGTCATGATAGTTTGGAATTGATGAAGGCTGTAGCCGATTTGACATTCCTAAATACGATGGACCCAGTAGTTTGCTGCTTCTTGTCATTAGATTGAAGCTTGTCCCTTTGGCTTGTCAACACTGTAACTTGGTTTTCCAATGATTTGATTTTGGACTGTAATAAGGGAACGTCGGTATAGTAGCGTTCCAACCACACATTACATTGGTTGCATGACGACTGCCCGAGATTCGAAATTGTAGGTGAGGGTTTGGTTAAATCACCAAGGGTTTCATTAGGTAGCTTGATCCCTAGGTAACAAGGATTGTTCTTTAAGCACGAGGGAAAATTAGAGACAAAATCATAGGGTGGCTCGGAGCATAGACCTTGGGAATAAGGGTACTCACTAGCCAGGAAGCGCTCGATATCTGAGTCTGAGTCTTCACTGAGGACTATGGGCTTCTGCTCAGCCTTTGGCTTAGGTTTATTTCGGGCAAGTCTCGATATAAGTCGAGCATTATTTTTACCTTTTCCGTTGACAGTAGGGTTACCCTTGACCTTCTTGCTCACAGGCTTTTTTCCAGCCTCAACCTTGTCTGTTATAACGTCGGGTAGGTCGATATCAGGGTTGACCGAGGGTTTGGGAGAAGGTAGAAGGGCATGAAAGTGCACAGGTGGCCCGACCTTAGTCTCACTGACCACAGACTTATCGATTTGGACAAACTCTGAATCAACAAAACCATTCCGAGAGAGAAAAGCTTGCCAACTATCGCCGTGGAGGTTTAAATGATGAACGACGATGAGTCTGATCAAGCCATGGTGAAACAAGATACTATCAGCCTTCTCTGGTTTAAACCTCTTAGCCATTTTATAAAGACTACGCTGGAAATCAAATGGCATGTTCAATGGATAACCCATGAAATTCATTAACAGTTGAAGGTGATAAAGAAAAACCAATCCATACCGACCCTCACAGGTCGCAAATTGTTTAACCACTATCAAAATATCATTCCACCTAGGTTTAAGCGTGGAAATAGGCATACCTCTGTCACAGGATGTGACCTTTCGTGAGACGAACAATAATGGCCATGGCACCTCCTCAACTTTAGAGTTTTTAAACCATCCCTAGCCCATGGCTTCTAATCCTGTGGCAGAGTTGATGAACTCTTCACTGATTTCAAGTTGAATCTCACCTATTTTGGCCCTACATCCATCAAAGGTAAGGGCGAATTGTTGCGCAACAAACAAATTGAAACCCTCGAACCTCTGCATAAACGTGAGCCAACCAATATCTTGTAAATATTTTCGAGCATTATCGAACAATAGCAAGGCTTGATTACCGTTCGGCTCAATTCGCACCACCGGTGCCATGGAGAAGAGCACACGGTAAGTGAGGTGAACGAGCCAGGGTTTGAACGCAGCCTACACAGGGGAAGAACGCTCAAAGGTTTACCCGATGCTAGTAGAGGTGAAACAGGGATAGGGGTAAACATTAATGACATATCGTGCGAAGGTGGTGGAGATGGTTCATACATGCACGAGATTCATATCTAGAGTACAACCGTCGGCGCAAATAGCTATTCAACCCATTATTGTATAGGTTAATGATTATGCCAATCAATCAACCAATGAAATCAATGGTAAGTGGTTTAAACATTTGCGCGATCAAAAGTTATGCCATAGTTTTAAAACCAAACACACAAATCGAAACCAATACCAAGTTAATGCCAAAGGTTTTGATAACATGAACTAGGTGTCATATTAAATGATATATATCAAGGGTTTAACCATAACACCTGTGCGATTTTATGAAGCTAATGTGCCAAGTGAATTGATCAAATAACATGTAAATCCAATCGTCAATGCATCACAACCTCAATCACTCATGAAACGAAATTACATAATCAATCAAAGAATGTCAAATGAGTACAGATCAAAAGGTTTTTCCAACTGCATAATGATAAGTAAAATGTAAACGCAATGGGCATATCGACAAGAATGATAACGACAATTCAATGAAGATTTTAATGTGACTTCGAAAACCAAGTTTTCACGCTTGCAGTCGTGAAAACAAGAATAAAAGTAAGTGTGTAAATAGCGCAAAAATAAAAGTGTTGTTTTATTCAAGGATTGCGACGAAAAATTAAGGTTTGCAAAGCACTGGTGTAGGCAGCTTATAAGACAGTAGAAAAATGTGAATTGGCTGCCAACAATGGCGACACACTGGTAGAAGTAGTTATCTCTGCCAAAAGAACAAATTCAGATTAGGATAGCGAAGAGAATTCCAACTCAAAAATAACAACCAGAAAATCATATAAACATCATCATTAACCAACTATTTCAGCAGTGTTTTAAAAGATGAAAACTGATAACAGTTCTAAGACTAGCAAGTCACGATATTAAAGATAAAATCTCCAATACTGTTGATAGAGCCACTGCTGCCAGTAGGAATCCATAGCCTCGACAGGGTTTCCATTTAACCCACTCTAACATCTGTATCCTGCCAAGAAGTTCTAGATCAGAATAAAGGACATTAAGAGGTTTCTTATTTGCAAATTTTCATATTCCCGACATTGCTTCTCTGCCAGCAGGCCTGTTCAGTACCCCGACGAAGTTGTCTTGGCGTCATGCATGCATTTACCTGCTGCCAGCAGACCTGTTCAACATCCTGGCGGGTTTACAGGCACTTCCCACAGCTCTATTAATAATTTATTTTGTTTTTTCTTCTTCAAAGACATATAGTTGAGCGGGGTGATGCTGAAAATCATGATATTTTAACATATTTTTTTCAAACCTCGTCAGAATTTTTAGAACTGTCCTTTATTAAGATCCATAGATGGTTCATTTACAAAACCAACTTCCTAAGGCAGGGAGACATCTTCTAATTCATTCCCTTAAGGAAAAGGGATAGCGTAAAAAGATAATAGATGATCATGACAAGCTTTACTTAGAGATCGAAATCAATCAACTTCTTTCAAATAACAGACTTTTTGCCAACACAGATATAAATTTCAGAAATATACAATCGATGTTTATACAATTCTCTCAACAGTTATTTCAGCGAAGGAATTTTCTGTTTTCTTTATCTGAATAGCTCAGTATACAGGTATGTATATCTCCAAAAACACAAACTGATAAACTCAAAGGGGAAATAAAAAACAAAAAGAAAACGAAAAAAACAAACAAAAGCAAAATATGTACATAGTATACAAGGGTTGTTGTCAAGCAAAGTATCTTTTCAGGGCTTGGCCATTCACCGGATAGGTGTCAAGCTGTCCTTCTAGATTTTGCAAACGGAAATAACTGGGACCTAACTTTTCAGCAATTAAAAACGGTCCAAGCCACAAGTTTTGAAATTTCGTGTGCTCTCCCTTTCCCTCATGTGGTTTGTCCCATTTCAGGACGAGGTCACCTACTTCAAAATTCCTATCAGAAGCAGAGTTAGAATCAAACTAACGTTTAACCAATAGTTGATGTTGATCTAACTTACGTTTAGCTTGGGCTCTTACCTCTTCTAGCTTCATCAAAGTGTTAAACCGGTTTTCCAAAGGGGGACAATCTTCTTCTTGGATTTTCTGCGACAACTGTAGTGAAGGAAGAAGAATGTGAGGTGGCAGAATTGCTTCTCTTCCATAAATGAGAAAAAAGGGGGAGTTACCTACAACATCTTTTGGTGTTACCCTATCAGCCCACAACACGTTTAACAGTGCATTGTGCCAATTTTTGTGATTTTCAACCACCGTTCTCTTGATGATTTTAATCAAGTTCTTGTTTGTTGATTCTGCCAATCTATTTCCCTGGGGGTAATAGCTAGCAGAATATTTTAGTTTGATTCTTTTTTCCAAAGAGAACTCGCTCATCTCAAGAGAGGAAAAGTAATAAGCGTTATCGAATACTAAACAGTCAGGGATACCAAAACGAGTGATAATATTCAAATTTAGAAAGACAATTACCTGACTGATGTTGACGGTTCTTAACACAGCAGCTTCAGACCATCGGGTAAAGTAATCTGTGGCTGTCACAATAAACTTGTGTTGTTGTGAGGATGAGGGGTTGATTGGACCTATGATATCAAGGCCCCACTACTGAAAAGGAGAGTCTACTGAAACAGGTTGCAAAGGAAAGGTTGGTTTTTGTAACCGCCCTGATGCTTTTTGACAAATAATACACTTACGACACAAAGAATGGGCATCTCTAAAAAGAATGGGCCAGTAATAACTGGATCTTAAAACCTTATGGGCAGTGGTGTCACCACCAAAATGACCACCAACTTCTCCTACATGCAACTCTAGCAAGACCTTTTCTGATTCATCTTTTTCAAGACAACGCATCAGTACGTCGTCAAAATTTTGACGAAACAGGATACCATTAACCAGATGAAAGGAGGCAGACTTTAATCTCAACTCTCTTCTTTTAGCGGGATCTAGGTGACGGGGGGATGAACCATGTTCAAGACAAAATCTTATATCGTCATACCAAGGACTGACAGAGTTTTGTGCACAACAAATTAGATTTTGATCGTGTTGTCCTAGGTTTGACGGGTCGCTTTCTTCTTGTTGTCCTGCTGCTGAATCAACAACTAACTTGCATAACCCTTGGCCTCTCACTATCTGAGTTGGGGTGATTTCTAAGTCGTAATCCTGCAAGGAGGTGACCAAGTTAGCCCTCTTTTCTCCTATTTCCTTCTACACTAACAGGTTCCTGACGGCTGGGTAGGGAATAATGACTTTCATCCTTGACTTCAAAAGATAGGACCAGAAGTGCTTGACTGCTTTGAAAACAGCATAGGATTGCTGATCTACCACTGGGTAATTAAGTTCAGTGCCTTTGAAAGCAGAGCTCATAAAGGAAATGGGTACTTCATTGTTCTCGAAATTCTTTTGGGTTAGGACGGCGACATAGGAACGGTCAGAAGCAAAAGTGTAGAGTGTAAAGTCTTGAGAAAAATCGGGGCTCATGAGAGACAGAGCATCTATTATGGCCTTATTTATTGCATTAAAAGCTTGATTTTCCAGGGGTCCCCAGTGATATTGGGTGTCTTTCTTAATTAGGTTCTGCAAAGGTCTTACCATCTCGGAGAAACTGGGGACAAATATTCTCACAAAGTAAATCTGGCCTAAGAAAGACTGCATATATTTTTTGGATGTAGGAGGGGGAAGTTTCGCGATGAATTGAGTCCTTTCGGGGTCGATAATCATCCCTTCACTTGACATAATAAATCCCAAGAGTTTACCCTGTTCTACTGCAAAGATGTATTTTTTAGGATTCAAGAAGATGTCGTATTTACGACATCGCTATAGAACGGATCATAAGTGAGCTACATGATCAGTTTTGTTTTTAGAGAAAACGGTAACATCATCTAAGTAAACTAAGACGGACTGATTGATTAAGCCTCGAAAATCAATGTCCATTGCTCTCTGAAAAGTGGCACCAACATTAATCAATCCAAAGGGAATTTTTCGATAAGCATAAGTGCCCCACAGGGTACGGAAGGTAGTTTTAAGTTGGTCTGGAGGAGACATCAGGACTTGGTTGTATCCCGAGAAACCATCCAGTAAGGATAGCCTCTCAAAACCAGATACCTGTTGAAGGATTTGTTCCATGGGTGGGACAAGATAGTTGTCTTTACCAGACGCTCTATTAAGTTTTCGGAAATCGACGCAGAGTCGAATTTCCCCACTTTTCTTCCGGACTGGGACAAGGTTAGAAACCCATTGAGTGTGCCTAATAGGAAAAATTATCTTAGCATTTAGGAGTTTATTCAATTCTTTTTGAACGGTCCGTTCGAGCTTAGGGTGAATTTTTCTCAATTTTTGTTGAAAGGGTAAGGTTTGGGGCTTCATAGGAATGACATGTTGTATGATGTTAGGGTCGAAATTTTTAAGGTCATCATACGTCCATGCAAAGACATCTTTAAATTCTTTGAACAATTTAATAAAAGCAATTTTTTCTTGTTCAGAACATCCTACCCCTAGATTAATGCACTGCAGATTGTCCTTAGTTCCTAAGTTCACTTTTTCGTATGATAATGAGGAACTATTGGTTTTACAGTTGACTAATTTTTTGAATTTATCTTGAAGATCATAAAACTTCTCTAATCTAACTACATATTTAGGGATCGAGTTTACCATATCCGACGAAGATTCAGGAGTTCTCGGATCTGGTATTACCGTGAAATTGCACAAATTGTCGTCGTGTGTGTGTTCGTCTATCACCGCGCCTTGAAAATTTTCTTCCATGTGTAGAAAGTTAATAATTTGTTGATCATCGTCAAAGACTCTCCAGTTCATTATGTTGTCGGAAATGGATGGCCTGAACAATAACTCGACGGAGAATGCGTCTGGGGACAAGCCTTCTGCAGAAAAGAGTTTAGAAGCTACATTAGCTAATAAATCTGCTTCAGAGTTATTCAATCTAGGAATAGAATTTATATTGAAAGCAAAAAATTTATTCATTAAATTCCATACCTCAGATTGGTAGCTTTTTAGATGCGGAGACAGAAAGTGGATAGAATCTCTTACCTATCTAACCACTATTTCGGAGTCGCCAAAGACGGTCAAATTTTGAATGTTCATATCTAAAGCTTTTCTGAGACCTTGCAGTAAAGCCTCATATTCTGCAGTGTTGTTAGTACATTCAAATTATAACCTACATGCAATCAATGTTTTGTTACCTGCCGGATCGATAATAACGCAGCCTGCTCCAGCTCCTTCTTTGGACTTTGACCCGTCAAAATAAAGAGACCAAATTTCATTTTCATCGGGTACATGAGACCGTTGCGTAGAAGCTGTTGGTTGCACATATGCTACAATCTCGGACTGTTGTTCTGGATTGGTGATAACTGAAGCCTCGACCATGAAATTGCCGAAAAAGGTGTCCATCCCTTGTACTTCGAGTGAATCAGCAGAAGGTGTAAATGGTCCGATCAAGTTGTATGATTTTTAAGGTGGAGGGTTCAACTTCAAAATTAATCTTCTGGAAAACAGACCATGGCATCACATTGGATGACGCTCCTGAGTCTACCATACAATTGTGCACGTTTCTATTAAAGATTTCAAAATTTAACAAAAATGGAGGTACATTTTTGCGAGTACTAAGGGTAGTAGTTTGTGGCTTTTTACTCGCAGTTTCTAAAGCTACTTTATCTACATTATTTACATTACTTACAGGAAGGCTTCATTTATCTTGAGGATCAGGATGGTTTTTAGTGGAAGTATTTCGAGGAACTTTGTTCTGCACAACCTTGTTACCACTTGAATTACCATTTTTTCCATTCTCTGAGATATTCTGTAACATTTTTTGTAGCAGAAATGGAAATTTCAATAACTCATAAACAGAAATGTTAGCTCTCAACTTTTTAAGATCTTCAACTAAATCATAATCTAAGTTGGGGTTCACATTACTCTGTTTAGTCTCAGCCGGTTTAGATTGTTTTGGAGGCAAAGTTGTAGTGTTTTCGACAGAAGGTTTGTTGGATGTCTTACTCCTGGTATTAT
Source organism: Picea engelmannii (assembly GCA_009831015.1). Lineage (NCBI taxonomy): Eukaryota > Viridiplantae > Streptophyta > Pinopsida > Pinales > Pinaceae > Picea > Picea engelmannii. The sequence continues at coordinate 409,178 of ML778601.1, read as the reverse complement.
AAGGATGAACTGTCTCAAAGTTATATTGAAAGATGCTATCCGAGAAGTGTCCAAAAATGTTTGGAGAAGACTCCTCTTCTTGAACTGTCTCTTGTTCAACTACCTCCTTAGGAATCTTAGGAGGCATCAAGTTATCTTGGGCTTCTAGAATTGTTTGAAGGGCGCATTGCAGACTTTCTAGATTAGGTCCTTCGGTGGTTGGATTAGGTCGGTTGGTGGGAAAAGGCTTTCAGAATGGGGGTTTGTAAGGCCCTTTTCTCGAAGAAGCTTCTTCGGTCTTCCTCTTTAAGTCCATAACTTGATTTGACAGTTTTTGAACAACTTTAGTTAAGTTTTCTAAATCCGAGCTTTCAGGTTGTGTTTTACTTTGAGTAGGTCTGGGGAGGATTTTGATCTACTTTTTGGAAGAAGAAATAGTCTCTGTTTCATTGCTAGTAGATTCTTTAAAACTAAGTATGTCTTTTTCAATCTGGCTGGCCTCTTCGAAGGCTTCTAACAACGTGTTTTTCTTAGATTGTTTAACCCAAATAGCTATACTTTGATGCAAAGCTTTAGTGTAGTATGCTATTATAAGATTCTCGGCGGGCATAGAATCAACAAGGATTTAGTTTTTAAGTGTTAAGAATATTTGATTAAATTATTTAACTTTTTCTTTTGGGTTCATTCTTAAGCTAGAAAGGTCCATGACTAGGACTTCTGGAGGCTTACCGTCTCCGAACTTTTCCAAAAAGCATGACTCAAACTTTTCCCAAGACATGATGGTATGGGGTTGCTGGGCAAAGTACCATGTAGATGCATTACCCTCGAAAGTATAGGTGAACAACCTACAGACAACGTCTTCATGATCGACATTGCGGAGTCTTATGTCTAACATACACTTTTTAATGTGATCTTCAGCGATCTGTTTTGAGTCAGGGTCAAACTTGGGAAGCCATTTCTCTGGATGTTTAGGTAAAGGATGTTGAGCTCCAGGTATAGCTACTGCATCCTGGTCGAGCTAAGGTCTAGCAGGGTTTTTCTGGTTTACCATTGGTGTAGTGGGTGTGGAAGGCTGAGAAGGGGAATTGCCTTCGTCAGAGGAATCTCCTCCAGAAGAGGAAGGAGAAGATGGAGGTGGTGAAGGAGGTATTCCAGATCCTCCTACAACAGGATTTAGGGTTGGATCTGTAGGATTCACAGTGATATTAGTGCCTCCTAATTCTTCTCTGATATCAGAGAAATCCAAAGGTTGGTCCAACAGACAGTTTGGTTGCCTCAAATGGGCTAAGGAACTATGAGTTCTTATAAGAGATTGACAGACAATCTCTTGTATGCCACCACCTGTAGGATTAGGGGTTACTGGCTCAACTGTGATCCGTGGATCATCGGTTGAAGTGGTTGTTGTTTGAGGGGGAATATTATCATTCGAACGGCTTCTAGTCACTATAGGTGAGCGATTAGGTGGTGGAGGAGTCTTGCGATCGCATCAGGCCATTAATTAATTTCAGGCCCTCCTTCTAGCGCCATTTGTTGACGGGTGAAATTGTCCGTCTGTCAACTGGGAGAGTGGAACCGGTCCGGGGTTGTCTAAATAACCCAAGCTGTTTGGGATGAACCACCCTGATGGGTTTAGCGGTTCCGTTAGACGATCTAAGTCCTAAGAAAACAAAAGAAAACTACTCTAAATTAACTAATATAACTACAAATAACTATTAAAACAAACTAAACAAATCTAACTATTATATATACAATCTACTATCTAATACTATGCTAACTCTAAGAAATTAAATATCTAACTACTAACAGAAATGAATCTTGTTCACAAATGTACAATATTTACAATTTACAGATTTGAGTGGAAACCTGAAAAACTCATTTGTATTCTGTCCTAAGACAGGGAGAGCTATTGTTTTTTGATTTTTACGATTTTATGAAAAATAAATAAAATAAAAAATACCTAAACTAAACAACTAATATACTAACTCTAACTACAAATATAAACTACACATATATCTAACTAAACTTACTTAAATTATACTAACAAATTAACTATCAAATAAATAACAAACTAACCTGAAGAAACGCTCCAGGTTTGTCCTGTGTATGATGATTGTCTTAGCTAATCGGAGGGAGGAAACCCGCACTGGATTCTCCAAGAGATTCTCATAAACTAGAAGCAGCTGTGCTCTTCAAATATAATTACAGGACAAACAAAACATAAAAATTACAACAATCTTATGATTTATAAATCTTCACAGTTAGATAAATCTGTATGCAAAGATCTATACAAAATGATTCAATTAACAAAGAAGAGAAATATGTGATTCATTAACTGAAACCAAGTAATTGTTGTAATTTTAAAAATAATGAAAGAGATCAGATATGGATAGCATATTAATCAAATCATATCATCCTGCAATAGATTATGATAGCTAAAGTAATCTATAATCAACTGCAAACTGACATGTATAAAACTTGAAACAAAAGTTTGATATATTGAAAGCGAAAGCTGTTACAAGACATCAACTCTCGTCTCAGTTTGTATCATAAATCCATAGCCTGGTTCACCCACAAGTGAGGATTCCCATTATTACAAAAAATAACAAGTATTTAAAGACCTCTCACAGGATAAAACATCCCTATGGACGTTATCAAAACTGTTTACAAAAAATCTGGGATGATATCCCAAGTTTGACTAAACTAACATCCTAAAATAAAAACTATATCACACAAATATCTCCTAGACTGTCCAGCATGTCCAATGCAATTCGAATGTACCTGAAAGAGGTAAAAAATGGACAAGTTAAGAGGATATTTTGCTAATGAAAATGATAAAAATCTAATTCTAAATACTAGCTACAGAATCTTACGATTCTGTAGCTGGTCTAAATAAAACACAGAATCGTATTAAAATCAATTCGAATTTTAAAGAATTAAATTCAAACTATTAAACAAGTATCTAATTGTTGTTTGAAAAACAAACGAATCATTCAAATCCAAATTGTTATACTAATTTAAGATCAAACAAGACTAAGATCAATCAAATGACTACAGAGATGCATGTACTATGTTCCATATGTTATCACCAATTTGGGTATACAGAATCATATTGGATAACCGAAAGTAATGAAATCAATCCATAGACCAATTGAAATCAACACAAAAGGTTCTTCGGCTATCCAAAAGATCACTTCGAATCCAAACCAAATTAACAGGATCGTTTCCTCAAATTAATCGCACTATATTAAACATAACAAACGATCCATGTTATTAGCGAATCAAATCAAAATTGGTAGGTAAATTATCACAAACGAAATCATAATGGAACTAATCGGTTGATAACAGGGATTGTGGGACTCATCCAATCGTTTGTTACTGCCAATTGGGGAAAGACAAAATCGATTGACATTCAACGAAATTGTTACTTGAATTCATTTCAAAATGAACTATTAACGAAATTTTCTCATACGAATTCAACATAAATAACATATGTCGATCTGAGTTTAACAAACTCGTTTTGAAAATGAAAATCAATAGAGCAACATCAAGCCTATTTTCGATACGAATCCAACTCATAAAAACAATCATTCTAACTCAATATACACAACAATCCAATCAAAACAAGAGTGAATCGAACAGTTTGAGTTTGACATAGTCGTTATGAATCAACATAGTTCCATGATTTCGGCGAAGAGATCTTTTGCACAGGTCAAATATAATCCAAATCCAAATGAAAATGTTGACAAAACAAAGTCATTTTTCCAATTTAATAGACTACATCATATTTATCAAGCCAATTCAATCCTATGAAATCGTCTCAACAATCAAATCACAAGAACTAAATCAGAGCCGTTGATTTCTAATGATAACAACATCATGTTAAGTCAAAACATAACCGTGTTCTAATTTTAGCGTAAAATTCTCCTGTTCAGGTTAGATACAAACAAAATCCAAGCGAAAGCAAAAACCATTGATTTCGTTAACTCAAACCAACAGACAAACGAATCAAACCCAGTGAAAACCAATCAATTGCTAAACAGGGCACGACGAAATCATGTAACCAAATCATAACTTCATTTAATTTTAGCAAAACAAAAACAATGTATAGGATCTACAACATAACCGTTTTTTATATGGCTATGATAGAGTCATTTCGAACAATGGACAGGGCTATTTGAAAACCAAACTCAATTCATTATATTAATCCTAGCAATTCATAGAACGGAATTGATATCGAAATTCATACCTGGATAATGAGCAGACAACTTGGTCATGATAGTTTGGAATTGATGAAGGCTGTAGCCGATTTGACATTCCTAAATACGATGGACCCAGTAGTTTGCTGCTTCTTGTCATTAGATTGAAGCTTGTCCCTTTGGCTTGTCAACACTGTAACTTGGTTTTCCAATGATTTGATTTTGGACTGTAATAAGGGAACGTCGGTATAGTAGCGTTCCAACCACACATTACATTGGTTGCATGACGACTGCCCGAGATTCGAAATTGTAGGTGAGGGTTTGGTTAAATCACCAAGGGTTTCATTAGGTAGCTTGATCCCTAGGTAACAAGGATTGTTCTTTAAGCACGAGGGAAAATTAGAGACAAAATCATAGGGTGGCTCGGAGCATAGACCTTGGGAATAAGGGTACTCACTAGCCAGGAAGCGCTCGATATCTGAGTCTGAGTCTTCACTGAGGACTATGGGCTTCTGCTCAGCCTTTGGCTTAGGTTTATTTCGGGCAAGTCTCGATATAAGTCGAGCATTATTTTTACCTTTTCCGTTGACAGTAGGGTTACCCTTGACCTTCTTGCTCACAGGCTTTTTTCCAGCCTCAACCTTGTCTGTTATAACGTCGGGTAGGTCGATATCAGGGTTGACCGAGGGTTTGGGAGAAGGTAGAAGGGCATGAAAGTGCACAGGTGGCCCGACCTTAGTCTCACTGACCACAGACTTATCGATTTGGACAAACTCTGAATCAACAAAACCATTCCGAGAGAGAAAAGCTTGCCAACTATCGCCGTGGAGGTTTAAATGATGAACGACGATGAGTCTGATCAAGCCATGGTGAAACAAGATACTATCAGCCTTCTCTGGTTTAAACCTCTTAGCCATTTTATAAAGACTACGCTGGAAATCAAATGGCATGTTCAATGGATAACCCATGAAATTCATTAACAGTTGAAGGTGATAAAGAAAAACCAATCCATACCGACCCTCACAGGTCGCAAATTGTTTAACCACTATCAAAATATCATTCCACCTAGGTTTAAGCGTGGAAATAGGCATACCTCTGTCACAGGATGTGACCTTTCGTGAGACGAACAATAATGGCCATGGCACCTCCTCAACTTTAGAGTTTTTAAACCATCCCTAGCCCATGGCTTCTAATCCTGTGGCAGAGTTGATGAACTCTTCACTGATTTCAAGTTGAATCTCACCTATTTTGGCCCTACATCCATCAAAGGTAAGGGCGAATTGTTGCGCAACAAACAAATTGAAACCCTCGAACCTCTGCATAAACGTGAGCCAACCAATATCTTGTAAATATTTTCGAGCATTATCGAACAATAGCAAGGCTTGATTACCGTTCGGCTCAATTCGCACCACCGGTGCCATGGAGAAGAGCACACGGTAAGTGAGGTGAACGAGCCAGGGTTTGAACGCAGCCTACACAGGGGAAGAACGCTCAAAGGTTTACCCGATGCTAGTAGAGGTGAAACAGGGATAGGGGTAAACATTAATGACATATCGTGCGAAGGTGGTGGAGATGGTTCATACATGCACGAGATTCATATCTAGAGTACAACCGTCGGCGCAAATAGCTATTCAACCCATTATTGTATAGGTTAATGATTATGCCAATCAATCAACCAATGAAATCAATGGTAAGTGGTTTAAACATTTGCGCGATCAAAAGTTATGCCATAGTTTTAAAACCAAACACACAAATCGAAACCAATACCAAGTTAATGCCAAAGGTTTTGATAACATGAACTAGGTGTCATATTAAATGATATATATCAAGGGTTTAACCATAACACCTGTGCGATTTTATGAAGCTAATGTGCCAAGTGAATTGATCAAATAACATGTAAATCCAATCGTCAATGCATCACAACCTCAATCACTCATGAAACGAAATTACATAATCAATCAAAGAATGTCAAATGAGTACAGATCAAAAGGTTTTTCCAACTGCATAATGATAAGTAAAATGTAAACACAATGGGCATATCGACAAGAATGATAACAACAATTCAGTGAAGATTTTAATGTGACTTCGAAAACCAAGTTTTCACGCTTGCAGTCGTGAAAACAAGAATAAAAGTAAGTGTGTAAATAGCGCAAAAATAAAAGTGTCGTTTTATTCAAGGATTACGATGAAAAATTAAGGTTTTCAAAACACTGGTGTAGGCAGATTAAAAGACAGTAGAAAAATGTGAATTGGCTGCCAACACGTGGACAATATGGTGTTTTGACCGACTCGAAAATTATGCAAAGATATGAAGATGCAATTTTTTCATTTTGATGAAAGCTATGCTACGAGAAGGAGAAAACATTTATCATTCCCAAATGCACAATGTCCCAAAATCTTAAAGTTCATCAATATCAAGATTCTCAAGAAATGAGAAAAAGGTTCTGAACACCAATGCACGATTCATGCCCCCCCCCCCCGGCCATGAGGGGGAATGTTTTTCATGATTTAAGATAAAAAAATGCCAAGAATCATGAAATTTTTCTACTTCACATGCAAGGATGCCCCCAATCTAATATAAAGCAAGAAATTAAATCTTTTTGTTTCAAAAATTTCACTAAAAGCAATAATGAACTTTGTTAAAACAAAGAAACCCAAACTAGTCTTTTCAATTGCATAAGAAAAGTGATCTTTCAAACAATAAGCAAATGATAAAAGACCAAGAAAAATCAATTTTCAACCAACCACTGGTTCTTAACTAATCAAACACACTCAGATCCCAAAATCAAAGATAATGATTATGCCAAGAAAAGTCAAGAAACGAAAGTCAATACAAAAGTGACAAGAAGAGCCTTGCAATCCTAAGACTGTTCATGCACAAAAATGAAGACAATAAGAACATCAATCAATGGTCCAAGACACTCTTATGAGGCACCTAGATTGATCTGGGCAGTTGAAGATGCCACAACTTAAATCCATTTTTTTGAAAAAATGAGTTCGCGGGCTAGTAATATTACACTGTGCGAGAATCACTGATTCTCGCAGGTGACCCTTGAGCAGGGTGCGAGAACCTCGCACTGAAACCTAAAGGCAGAGTGAGAACTCTACCTATTCTCATAGGCTGCAATAAAGTATAGTGCGAGAATGTCTGAACATAATCAAAATTTTGGAAAATGAAGAAAAATTGAAAAAGGCCTATGGACCCAGAGGGTCTATCAGGATATCCCGAAGACTCAGAGATTGATAGAACAGGAGAAAAGTGAAACCAGAGAAAATGGCCACAGAAAAACACCAAAAGACACAAAGAAAATGGGATTGTTCCCCAGTGGAGTCGCCAATTTTGTTATAGGATAAATCCATAGGTGCGGACACTAACCGATCTCGCTAGATCCACTTGGATCTAGAACAAAGCAAGATAGAACATGACTCTTTCCCTAGATTCTGACCATTGAATTAAATAGGAGGCAAGAACAAATAACATACCTTATTATCGCTTCCTATGGTCTTTGTTTCTCCTGCTTCACTCCAGTACTAGGATAACCATTCGAATGCCATCTCATCCTTCTAGAAGATTCCCTTCTAGAAGCATCAAGAATTCATATTTTTCCTTGCTTTAGGAAGAGTTCACACCCTAGCAATTCAACACAGTGCGAACTTCTCGCACCTTGGCTTAAGGCAGCTTGCGAGAATTAGGAATTCTCGCAGGCAAATATACTAGTAGCCTGCGAACAATCTTCAAAAAATGAGTTTTCTGGAAGAGATGAAAATAAGTTTTTCTTAGGAGAAAGTTCTTATGAAGAGCCTGACTACACCATCATTAATACATCATCATGATGACCAAAATCATGGGTAACACGTATAACAGTTTGAATGGCATGTGTCCTATCAACTTATTGCATGTGGTCTTGTAGGCCCACAATACTGCTGGTATTTTTAGGTCCAAATCATCCCTGTTGACATTACATATTTTTGTCAGTGCATTCTCAAGGATTTTGTTAAATTCTTCTATTGTTCCATTTTCTTACAGATGATATGGAGTACTCTTTTGATGATGAACCTCAAATTCCTTAGTCATGGCCTTGATAGTACGTTAATGAAATGAGTTCCTTGGTTACTCATCAAAATTCTTGGGCAACCAAAACTAGTAATCACATGTTCAAATAGAAAGCGTGTTGTTGTTTATGTGTTGCAATTTTTGATTGGTGCTACTTCCACCCGTCTTGTTAGGTAGTCATTCGTGGTGATAATGTACCTCGCTCTTGTCCTCTTTGATGGTGGGTTAATTGGTCCCACAATGTCTATTTACCATTTTTCGAATACCTGCAAAGTTACTTGTGGTCATAGTGGCATCTCATCCCTTTGATTAGGTTTACCAACCCTCTGACAGACATCAAATTGCTGGAAATACTCCTTCGAGTCCTTGTGAATGGTTTTTCACCACATTCCTGCATGTAATACCTTCTGCGCGGTAGATTTTCTTGTGTAATTTCCTCCTGCTATTCCCTCATGGGCTTCTGCTAAGACCCTTGGTTTTTCATGTTCTAGAACATATCTTCTCAAGATTCGATCTACGCCCATTTTGTATAAGTGTCTTGCAATCAGCTGATAGTATGTAGCTCGGACTACCAAGTTTTTCTTCTGTGTGGTTTTATATTCCTATGTCGCAGTACTTGTAATCAAGTACTAAATGATGTCTGCAAAATATTCATCAGTGATCTGAACTGAAAATAATTGTGCACCCAGAAAGTTTTCCTCTAAACTGGTAGGTTCCTCTCCGTTCGTGACCCTTGATAGGTGGTGAGGTCCTACATTCAACTTCCCTGGCTTTACTATTACTTCAAAATCAAATTCTTGAAATAGTAGTAACCATCGACAGATTCTCCCCCCCAACACTAGCTTGTTGACTAGGTACTTAAGGGATGAGTGATCTGTGAACATCTTAAAATGTTTTCCCAGTAAGTAATGTATGAACTTCTATAACGCGTAGACCATAGCTAGGCCTTCCCTTTCTGTAGTGTTGTAGTTTTGTTCTGATTCTAATAGTTTTCTTCACACGAATGCTATAGGATGATCCAAATCTCCTGCTCCTGGCTGTGCCAAAATATCTCCAAGTGCTATGGCTGATGCATATACATGTATGTGGAATGTCTTCTCCCAATCTGGAAATACGATTATTGGCACTGTTACCATATTTTCTCTCAGCGTATCCAGACCCTATTGACAATAATCATTCCATTGGCACGGTGATCTACGCGTACCCTTTTATAAAAATTTTGTAGTATTGTATGTGTCCCAATGTTTCCCTTAGTTGATGATCTATATTTTTTGGTGGCAGGTTAAAAATTACTGCAATATTTGCAGGATCTATTAGTAAACCTTGCTTGCATACTATATGGCCTAATAGTATCCCAAACGGTGTTCCAAAAATACACTTCTTGATGTTTAATGATGTCTGGAACTACGTGAATCTTTCTAACATTGGCCGCAAGATGCCTACATGGTATTTCAATGGGCTATATATTGTCCAGTCATCCAAGTATACCTCTAGAAACTGGTGGATAAATTCCTTAAATGCAGCGATGACTACTCTGGAGAATATTGTTGGTGCATTATTCAGTCCAAACGACATGACTATGTATTGGTAAGATCCCCATTCCATAGAAAAAGTGGTCTTGTATCTTTCTTCCTGTACTATCTTGATCTAGTGGTAGCCTGAGAATCCATCAATGAATGAGTAAACTTTGTTTCCCCCTATGTTCTCTAACACTTCATCTATGAAAGGTGTCAGGAATGGGTCATGTAGGCATGCATCGTTCAACTTCCTCAAGTCGACGCATATTCTTATTCTGCCTTGTTTTTTCTCTTGATCTACTATCGAACTTATCCATTTTAATTCTTCCACAAGTTCTATGATGCCAACTTCGAGAATTCTATCGATCTCATCTTTAGCTTTCTTATTATAGATCAGATTTAGTCTGTATGGTCACTATCTAATCGGTCTTGCCTCAACTTTGATTGAGATCATCATTTATCCTTGCTCTCCCGCTATGCGCTTCATTTCTATAAATGTTGTGGGGAACATGTCGTTGTACTCATGCAATAACTCTGTTATGCTCTCTATTGTCTGCTCATCCCAATAGTCTCCAATGCTAGCCATTTTGGGATTCTCGACTATCCCAATGTTGACTTTATTCACCTTGATCGGCACAACAATTACTTATGATTCTAGAGGTGGACCTTCCACTTCTCTTTCACCTTCTGCTTCCTCGATTTGAATATTGTGGATCATCTTCATCTGGTGCTTCTTCTTGCACATGGTAGCATGACAATAGTTCTTTCATTGTTCGTCTGTTTTGTTGTTCTTCCTATGTTATGACTTCGACTTCTGGTTCCTTAATGAATATCACCCCTCTTATCTCCTTAAGTGTTGTATCTATGTTTGTCTTCTCGTGCTCGAATGAGAAAGTGACTGTAAAATTTTGTTTAATACCGGCCAGCGCGCAATTCCTCTGCGCAGTTCTTGGTATGTATACCAGTTTGTTAATATGCCTTCTAATGTGTGTATGAAATGATGAGGCCATTCCTCTAGGGGTGTTATTTTTCATAGCGCTCTGCACTTCTCCAAGTGTTCCGCTAGTGCCCCCTGTCCATCGTACTTATGTTGCTAGGTTCTTTTTTTTTTCTGTGCCAAACCTTATGCGCAACAACCACTTACATTGGTACCAATCCTTGATTGTTTCCTTGTGTGTGCCCCACCATATTGTAGGTGTGGCATTGAGTGCTATATCTAGTGCTAAGAGTCTCTGGTTTTCTAACACTTCATCTTCGTATTGTGCCAATAATACTTCTAGATTATTTAATCCATGGAAATTGGGTGGTTTCGTTATCTCCGTACCTACCCATCTTACTACACGGTCTATTCTTGTGCATCTTCTTATGGACACTTCATGTAGCCTTTGTTTCCAATTCTGTAATCCTGTATCTAAGTTTGTCGCACAGGAAGTAATGCTCTGCCAACTGAGTATCCCATCTGCAGTTGGGTTGACGAAATCCTCATCACGCGTAGTTGTTATGTACAACTGGTTGATTTCCTCCAAGTCCAAGAAGGTAGGTTCTACAAATTTCTCTTCTTATGATGGTTCTAATGGCACAATGATCATGTATTCTGGCGCAGTCACACTCATCGGAGCACGCTCGCTCACACAGGATCTTCCTCCACTCACGGCCCAAAGAACTCAAAGGTTCCTCTAATTCCATATTGGGAATTTTCCTTACCCACAACAACTCTTCAAATGATCTCCCTTAATGATCAGGAAATCAGACTTCGCGATTTCACGATTCCCCGAACTCTGACGTGAATCAACGTTGACCTTTCCCCTGGCTATCGGGTTTCCTTCTATCCCGATATCGCCCTCGCGATGTTAACAACTGGAATTTCCAAACTCCAAAACCCGATGTGCCGATCCTCCGATGCACACGCACGAATTTACTTTCCACCTCCCGTCGCTTCTATCGGGATTTCGGAATTCGCGGGATCGTGAATCCTGATGTCAAAGGATTCGGGACTTACCTTTGCCCGATCCCCGATATGGTATGCCACCTGTACTCCACTAACCCTGTTGTGGCCCACACTATCCCGTATCTTGTCGGGATATCGCGTATCGCAATTTTGCAATGCAAGAATACCTTGTCCCTAAAATCCCCGATGCTCCGATCCCCGACTCTTTGGGATCTCCTAACACGCGTCCGAAACAATGGATGGTTCTGGGCTCGTCGGGATAACGCAGATCGCGATATCACAATTCTCGTTGCAATCTTTTGGAGATTCAACTCGCGAATCCCCGATACACGATATCACGTGTAGCTCTGACGACTCCTATGGCACGGATCGACGGCTATACCCCTCCTAAACTTCGAACCTCTTCCACATTTATACTATAACCTCCTTGCACCTCCGTGAGATCCAACGGTCCACGGAACTTTGTGAAATATCCTCAAAGGATTTCTTCCATTCGTTCTTCCTTTACAATCCACGAAATGAATAAGTGTCTCCCTACGAGACTCGTTCACCTGCCCGCCAACCTGCGACGCCCTGCAACTTCAAGTCGCACTTGTCTACGTTGTTCTTCTGCAACTCAAAGGCCTATCCTTCCTGAGATTTCCATAGTTACTCGATCTCATAGAAAGAGAGAACTCTTTGCACGCACACCTTGCGAAAACCCTTCAACCTCGACTGAGAGTTGAAGTTTCTAGACTCTGCGCACTCCTGCAGCAGCATGCTTTCAGTTCCTTTCTCAGGTTCGCAACCCTGAGACTTCCTTTAGCCTGCGCACTCTTTTCACGACTTCTGTGTCCCCAACTGTACCTTCGAGGAAATGAGAACCAAAAGTTATCTCTAATTGAACCCTTCTGTCGACGCACTCCTTGCGGACAATTCTACGGCACTCCTTGCAGGAATCCTCTGGCTCAATTAGAGAAACAATTGAAACTCATTCACTCACCCTCACAGACTTCTATTCAACCATGAAATCACATACACAACATATAAAAGTAAATGTATGACATGAAGCAAACATTCATGAGAATGACATCAATACACAGAGAAACAACACAAACCATGAATTTGAATCAAAGCTTTCTTCTATTAATTCAAATGCCTGTACATGGGTGTTCTTCATACAACTCTCTTCTTTCTCTTCTTCCTGCTCCTGAATTGTTTCTCTGGCTAATGTTACAATGATACAATGAGGGTGTCTAAATACATTTTCCCTCTTGGAATCTAAAGCTATCAAATCTAAAATTAAATTCCTATCTACCAGCATTAACTATATTAAATATCGACTATCTACCTAAGGACGAGAGATTAAAGGCTCAAGGTCCATTTACAATATACAAAGGCGCCTCTTCTTAAATGACTCATTTAAGATTTGCGCAACAATCCCAAATCATTTTCAAAATTTATGTTGGCTTGTCTAGCTGTCCTTCGTTTCCACGTCGGCTTGCTTAATGTGCTGGCGATGCTCCTGCATCATACTCCTTGGCTTGAAAACTTTCATGGGATCCTGTCCATGAGCTCCTGCACAGTCTGTCCATGCTTTTGTATCTCAACTTCAGTCTCCTAGCTGGCATCTTCCACTGGATGATTCTTCCACTTGACTAGATACTCGAAGTATTCCTTCCTCATGGTCTTCTTACCTACTTTCTTGTCCAGTATGCATTCCATTTGCGGATTCGCTGCAACTGGCATCTTCTTCATCCACTTTATCACTGGCTGCTCAGTTCCCGTCTCTACTTCTCCAGATATATATGGGTATAAGTCTGCCATATTGAATATCGGAGATATTCCGATCCCATCGGGTAACTCGATCTCATAAGCATTTTCCCCGAATTTTCTCAAGACCTTGCATGGCCTGATTTTCTTCATTTTCAGTTTATTATATGTTCCTCTCGAGAACCTTTCTTTTCTCAAATGTGCCAGAACCAGATCACCAACTTCAAACTGAAGTTGTCTCTTCTGCTAGTCGGCTCTGTGCTTGTATTCCTGGCTTGTTTCCAACAACCTCTCCTTCACCTGGCTGTGAAGTTCTTTCATCGCCTCAACAAACTCTTATGCACTAGCGCTGCTAGTAGAAGTCTGTTCTGAATCCCTCAGTTCAGAAACTCCCCTCGGCTGCATCCCATAGACAACCTGAAACGGACTTCGGACTGTGCTCCTGTTCACTGAATCATTGTATGAAAACTCGGCCTGTGGTAATATATTGTCCCAACTGTTGTGGTGCTCTGTCACCAAACTCCTCAGCAAGTCTCCCATACTTTTGTTCACCACTTCTGTTTGTCCATCTATCTGAGGATGATAAGCCGAACTAAACATCAAATTAGTTCCCAGCTTCTTCCATAAGGTCCTCTAAAAATTCCCTATGAATTTCATGTCTCTGTCCGAAACTATGCTTTTCGGCAATCCATGAAGTTGAATGACCTCTGTTATCACTGAAATTTCGTTCGCACATGGCGACAAGAACTCCACATCATCAAAACAGGAATGAAGTCATTCATGGCACAGGATTAATTCCACAGCATGGCAAAAGGGTCAAAAACTATACAAAGTAACCAAAAATTGAAGGGCGCTTTACAGAATCCGGGTGCGCGCGCACATGCGCGGAACAGAAACATACCATGCGCGCACGACGCGCGGCTGTGGGCGCAAACACTCGCGCACCTGCTAAACGACGCATTTATTGAAATTGGTCGGCCTCCCAACCACTAATGGATCAGCTCCCAAGCTGATTTGACATCAAATCTGAGCTGAATCCGCATGGTAGGCTGGTCAAAGACCTAATTGAGCCCTAAAGAGCCCCTTTTCACACCTCAAAAGAGTTACATAATCACCCCATGCCATGCTATAAAAAGCCATGAAGAACCATCATTTTCTCAAGGAATTTCATGTATTGTTATGATGCTAAGATTGTTAAGGACTCACTCTTTGACAATACCACATTGGCACCATTTCATAGAGATATTCACCTATCCATTGAGGGAATGTGCTTGGAGTTCCTTCACCATCATTCTCATTTTCTTTATTGTAAGGAGAGCAAGTTTTTGAGGGCCTCAAGAGCCTTCCTTTGGAGGAAGAAGGAACCACAGTTCCCTTTCTTCATTGTGCTTTGGATGTCATCAATAGACCAGCTCAAAACATTGGTGATATTGGTCTTTTGTGTTTGTTATTTATTTTTCCATAGGCCCATAGTTTTAGTTTTTTTTAGTTTAATTCTTGTTTATTGTTTTGTTTTTGTTTTCCCTAACCCTTTCCACTACAGCTGTCATGCTCTGCAAGACCCAACAGGGCATGCAAGCACCCTTTATTTGCTCACAAGGTGACGAATTGCATGCAAACAGATTGGCAACCATACTGGGGAGAAGGTATCAATTCCTCCCTCATTTGGGTTCATTTTGATTTCCTTTTTATTTCATTAACTTGCAGGGACACAAACCGACCTCTGTCGACCTGCTAACCGGTCAATTCACAAGAGAATTGAGAGAAATACAACCGTATTTTCTTTCTCGGCCTCTTGTCTCAAGAGCACGGGTTTTTTACCCCACAGACGTGCATCGTGCGCGCATGCACCTGTTCAACAGTTTCTCTCTACACGCATGCACTTTCTATCTCAATCCATATAGCGCCCATGCGCTCGGTGCGCCTGTGTATGAACCAGTGGGTGCGCATTTGATCTTATTTTCACATTGTAAGGTCTTGATATGTGGGGAAAGTCATTTTCCTTCTTAAGAATGATGATATGCATGCTCTAAATACTGGACCACTTAGACCCCTCAACTTATAAAGGGGATAGTCAAGCAAACATAGGCACTTAGGTGCATACAAATCATTTTTCCCTTATTTGCTTTTTGCCACGTAGATGGCTTGCTTTGATTTTTAATCTAAGTTGACAATCATACTTAATCACACCTAATTCACATTTGAGACTAGAAATCGAAGTAACAATCTCGAGTATGCTCTTCTCTTGCGCCATCAAGCGATCTTGAGAACCAGAAAAGGATTGCGAAAACGATCTCATCTCCCTTAACAAAAATTTCAAAACCTTTAGGAGAGGACAAAGGCCCTTTTGGGACCCCTCTTAGTTTCATTTTTCAAATGTATCTTAAATTTGTAATAGGCCCATACATGCCCACATGTCACAAAATTAGGATAGTGGTTGGAATTTTGCTTTCTTAGATCAAAAAACTAGGAGAGTTTAAAGGTTTGTAACGGGCCCACACATGCCCACATGTTCAATCTAGGATAGTTTTATGATTTTTCTAGATTAACTCACACATAGGGAGTTAAAGGATAGTAACGGACCACAATGTCCACATACTAGTCTCCTAGGGCTTTTAAAAATTCTGCAAGGTTGTACCAATGACATCTAGCTAAGTAGGTAGTCACACTCTTGTAAGGACCAAGCGATGTCCACATGCAGCAAGGTGACATCTAAATAACTAAAATTTGGTACACTTTTCACTCACACACAAAAGTCACTTTTTGCACTCACATAGCCTCTTCTCGAAACATGGAGGTCTAAGTAGGTTTCCTCAAAAGGGATTCTGAAAACACCCCATCTTTTCTTGATAGGACTATCCACTCCCACTTTTTAATCAAACGAGGTTGGTTTTCACCCCCAGCCTCACAAAACAATTTCATCTAAAATATTTCTAACAACTCATTAAGTTGTCCTCCACAGGAGGTGCCAAAAGAAAATTTTAGTCTAGGTAGGATTTCGGGGGTAGGCATCCAAATAACCCCCCGTTATCTGGTTCTCACACTTTCAAACATAGAAGTTGACAAATAGGGAACTTCAAATCCTCCAAGTCCAGTGTTCCAATCACCATAAGGCAGGGAGATACCTGTGAAGGGTCGAAGGCCGAGGTCCAATTGTTCTGTGCGTCCCCCCTTGAGGCACCCACCTCTTGGACGAGATCCAACCCGTGACCCATTTCTTAGGCCAAAAATCTAAATGTCGCACTTGGACTGAGGTACTTAGTGACCAACTTTAGGACATCTACCCAGGTGGCGATTGTGGGCTGCAATCGCACCTTGATTGGATTTTGTGTGGCTATTGGGAAGTATCGCCAGCTCTTTCGGGATATTGCCCCCTCTACCCCTCATTATAACCAATTGTTTCATCCTTCACTAGTGTCTCTTCCGGTGACTTTAGACCCCACTGTTGAGAGCTATTGGAAGGTCCAGTGCTATTTGAGAGGAAGGACGTTACATCTTCTAGGACACGAGCATTTGCTTTCTTTTTGATTCCCCCACACGGAAAAAACCCTCTTACCCACATATATGTTTCTTTCTCATTTATGTCTAATGCACATCTAATTACAGTTTGACTTTGATATATATATTGTGTAAAACAATCACAACAAAGACTCTTGTTTCTATATTTATCTCAACATTTGTTGCACACATTGCACACAATTAGTCTGACATCATAGGGGAACCACAGAACCCCCGTCATTCACGACGCTTTCTCAACCTTCCTCCTAATTTAGGGGAAGTATCTGGCCATACCCGCTCATCGGTACCTCCTTCACACACTCCTGTGAGTGCTACCATCTTAGGATCAACTTTGCTTGGTTCTACCGTACTTAGGTCCACTTCCCAAGGTCATACAGTCACTCGCTCTCCTCTGCACGGAAGCGGGGGACCCACTTCCTCTCAAGGAGGGAGCACCAACCCACCTAGTCCCCGTCAAGGGTCAGGTTCACAACATACGATGGCTGGAACTAACATTCCTACCCCACTACAGATGCCATACTTGGCCTCTCTCAACATACCGGATCTCACCAAGATTACCAATGATCCTATATTGCATGATGCCGCATGGCCTGCAATGCCAACCAAACTTCCTTCAGACATACCAAAGTTTGAAGGAAAGGCAGGGGATGACCCCGCCAATCATGTCATGACCTTCCATCTATGGTGTTCTTCCAACAACATTATGGATGATTCCGTCAGATTGCGACTATTTCAACGCACACTCACTGGCCCATCAACCAAATGGTATGTCGAAGAAAAATCAGGGTCCCATACGACCTTTAAGTCCTTGGCCAAAGCATTCTTAACTTTCTTCCAATTACCCATCCGCCATGACAACGGTCTCGAACTACTGTCTAACTTCAAACAGACCTCAGCCACCCACATCGCTGACCACATTCATGAGTGGCGTAGGCGACGTAGTTTGTGTAAAGCAGAAACCACCAAACAACAATGTCTTGACTGGTTTCTTAGATCACTTGTCGCTCTTCTTTGTAAGGATGTAGCTTCTACCTTTCCACAATCTGAAGAGGAAGCCATCAACAAGGCTCAACAATATGACCTCATTTATGCACAGTCATGATACTTATACACAGTACTTCCTGATCTTCCAAAACCTGTGCCATTTGGCCAGGACAAACCTGGGATGTCTCACTCAGCAGACGGACTAATAGGTGCCACTACACACCATGGTCCACAACCCCAACCACCACCGATGTATGGAACACCTCAATACCCGCCGACATATGGGGGCACTCCTTATTTCCCCCCACCCCCTTATCAACAACCATATCCTGTTACTATACCTTCACCCATTTGTGGACCACCACCGACACCTCCCATACATCCACCTATTTCCACAAACAGTGGTACTCCCTCAACATCAGCTTATAGTACTAGTGAAAGCACTATGCCTTCCTACGTAGCCTATGGATCAATACCACCACAAAATCCATATTTCCCGTTTCCTGGACCTCCACAACCCATGGCTCCCCCACATCCACATGCGGGGGTAAATTTTGTTCAACCCTCAGCTGCTCAACAATATCAAAATTTTGAACAGTTGAACACAGCCAACCCAACTCACCCTTCGAACAATGCCAAGAAGAAAGGAAGGAACGGGAACAACAAGAACCCTAGTCAATGTGGGATTCAACCCACACAGCATCCACCCACTGGGGGCAACCCGAACCAAGGGAACCAAAACCCCTAGGGGGGCAATAACAACAAACACCAAGGGAGGAATAATGTTAAAACCATCCACCCTTGTGCTCTTTTTGGTGTGTACGTTCATTACACTCACCATTGCCCCCAGATCACTGATTTCAAGAGGTTGAAAGACTCTGGGAGCCTTCCCCCCTACCCAGCGGAACTTGCCCCTCAGCAGGCACAACAACAATACGCGCAACAACCCCCTCCCGCCATGCTGCAAAATCCTATCCCACATCAAGGTGTGATAAACACCCAACAGGACACGCAGCATCCCCCACCGCAGGTGGGCCAATATCACAACCCCAACAATCCAGCAGAGCGAATGATTCTCCTCACCGGTGAGGAAGAAATTCTTTTGCAAACACGCAATCGTCAGTATCAGACATCAGCTGAGTCTACCCCTATCTCTTCCAAGACAAACCCTACACCAACGGGCCCCCCATTGGTGATCCCTCGCCCTTCTGCCGAACCACCATTACGCATCCCTCGGATCCCCTTGCGCAGGAATGTTCATAACCCACAGGCTAGGGCAACACATAACTACAGCTTGGTAGACGACTTAGCACAATCCTCGGTTGCCATGTCAGTTCTAGAAGTCCTCCAGACTTGCCCTACGCAGCGGAAATCACTACTTTCCGCCTTGGGGGCAGTCGACCCTGCTGATACTCGGCTCATAACCTTTGACCTCGATAGCTGTGAACCTCGTCTTCCTGCTTTGGTCGCTCTTCAAATACCAGTAAAAATACGGAACATCACCGTCCATCGGTGTATCATCAATGAGGGTGCATCTACATGCATCATGTCAAAAACCGTATGGTAGAAACTTGGTTCCCCGGAACTCATTCCTTCCGCCATCATATTATGATCTTATGACGGATGACCATCATCTCCCGAAGGGCTCTTTCAAAATGTCCCCGTTGAACTCGGGGGAAAGACTATCCTCATTGACATTGAAGTTATCGATGCTCAACTCGATTACAATATATTGTTTGGACGTAGCTACATGTATTCTATGAAGGCAGTGGCATCATCAGTCTTTAGGACCATCATGTTCCCCCACAACGGGAAGATTGTGACCATTGACCAAGTCTTGCATTATGAGCCTAATCCATCTGCTAACCTCGATAACATTCTTCCTCTCATCCATACCAACAAAGATGCATATCCACTTGTCGAGATGGGTCCTGGGATCTTCAAAGATCCATCCTTATTAGGGACATACCATGGAGCACCACCACTCCTTCCCCCTAATCAGGTATGCGTCGTCTCGTCTAAAGAAACTCACATGGAGGATGCTCATCCTCCTCAGGAGGCTTCAGTCATTCCTGATGTCTCAACAGTCGCAGCATCACTCCCACAGGAGCCTCCTGCGAACTCGTCGACCCCCACAGTCCATGAATCCACACCCCCTTAGGGGCCTAATCCCATTTGGGAGACATCTCCCCGACCCCTCACTCAAATTCCCTTCTTTTACCCTCCACCCGGTATAGAAGCTTTCCAGGTAGCCGCAACGCTCACACTACCCAATATGGTGTTAGCAATCCCAGTGTGGTATTTACATCCACCTGAGATGGTCCCTCGCCCACAGGAAGGCCTTCCCATGACGATTCCTATCCTCACCCCCACTACCCCCATACTCCCTACCCCCCCTGCTACCACTGGGGGTAGGAGAAATAAGGAGCCCACAGCTCCACTTCCTCCACGCATCCCACCACCTTGCGCATTGTGTGACAAAGAGGGTCACCAAACCAACAACTTCCCATCACTACCGGAATTACGGAATTTGATTCCCCTCAAGCAAAT
Organism: Picea engelmannii; assembly: GCA_009831015.1. Taxonomy (NCBI): domain Eukaryota; kingdom Viridiplantae; phylum Streptophyta; class Pinopsida; order Pinales; family Pinaceae; genus Picea; species Picea engelmannii. The sequence goes on along the minus strand of ML778601.1, from coordinate 388,679 downwards.
TCCCACAACACCCATCGCTACCACCCAACCTTCCAGTAGTAAAGGGTTGAGGACCAAATTTGCATGTGCTATCTGTTCCGAGTATGGCCACTACACCCATCATTGTCCAGCACTTCCACGTTTCCGGCAGGCATTAGCTATCATCTGCCAGGACTTTCAGAACAACCCACGCCCTGCCACATCCTCCACAACAAATATCATGGACATTCTCTATGTCACCACTACAGTCAATGAACGTATGAGATGCCCTTGTTCTCTGTGCGATTCTTTATCTCACTTTACATACCGGTGTCCTATGATATTCGCATGCAGGCAACGTCAATTGGCCCTGCATCACCAACCAGCATCAGCGGTAATTGACCTCACTTCGTCACTCGAGGATCTACATGTCATTTCACCCGAACCCGAGGCACTCCCAATGCCTCCTTGGTTTGTAGATGGCATATCTAAGGATTTACCCTGCAACCCACCTAACTCTCCTACTCATTCCCCGACAGAGACTCTCCATCCAACCACCACGGGTACCCCTCAAGACTTCAACATATGGTTCATGTCGAGTGAACCCTCATCATCTGCTCGTACCACTCCCATTGCTTCCCCAGCAGAGAGCCATCACCCTAGAGCTGAGATCACTCCTCACGACCCCTTATATTCCCATCGTTTCCAAAACGACGAGGAAATACTGGAAGAGCTACAATGCCCAGACCCTCCCTGGGACGCACTACATCATCGTGCACTCTTCCTTCCACAGGAATCCCTCATACCTCCTAACCAAAACCCCGTTTACGTGGTCGAGACCAAAGATTTTATCCCATCCGGGCCTATCGATTTGTTCAACAATCCCATTCCTGCCCCTGACGCCTTTGAAGCAGGTAATCTGGCTAACATTTCCCCCACCATCAAAATCAACATTTCCATTAAAGATGGCGTTGTCGAAGAAATCATCATTGGAGCTGCGTGCACTCCACAAGAAATCGCCGCATACAAAGCCCTCTTCCAATAATACAGGGATATCTTCACCTGGTCATACACAGATATGCCTTGCCTCGACCCATCTATTGTCGAACATCGCATCGACACCTGGCCGGATATCACACCAGTTCGCCAGAAACAGCGACCGCTACACCCATCTAAGGCCGCGGCTATCAAAGTCGAGATCGATAAGTTACGTACGGCCGCGTTTATTTACCCCATCGCTTACGCTTCATGGGTTTCCAACCCTGTACCCGTCGAAAAAAAACAGGGCACCATTCGCGTCTGCACAAACTTTCGCGATCTCAACAACGCATGTCCAAAAGACAATTTTCCAACACCCTTTATCGATCAAATTATCGATGACTGCGCAGGCCACGAGGCTCTTTCCTTTATGGACGGATTCTCTGGCTATAACCAAATTCAAATCCACCCAGCCGATCAATATAAAACCGCATTCATTACCCCATGGGGTACATTTTCATATCGTGTCATGCCCTTCGGCCTAAAAAATGTCGGCGCAACTTTCCAGCGGGCCATGACATATATCTTTCACGATCTAGCTGCTATCATCCTCGCCTACTTGGACGACCTCACCGCTCGATCTAAGAAATGCACCCAACATCTCGATGATTTACGAATCATCTTTCAACGGTGTCGTCAATACAACATCCGCTTGAACCCTCTCAAGTGTGTGTTTTGTGTCACCGCCGGGCGACTCCTCGGTTTTATCGTTTCCCAAAGCGGTATTACCGTGGACCCCCTCAAAGTCAAAGCCATCACCGAAATTCCACCTCCTCAGAATTTACGACAACTGCAGAGTCTACAGGGCAAAGCTAACCTTCTGGGATGCTTTGTTCCTGATTACGCCATCTGCGCACATGGTTTCCTTCGCTTACTATGTCATGACATCCCTTTTCACTGGGATGACTATGCCCAACAATCGTTTGACGATCTTAAAGCAGGGCTTTCAAATGCACCGTTAATCAGTGCACCTGACTATAATCGTGACTACATTCTCTACGTATCAGCATCAACTGTATCAGTAGCCGGCGTCCTCGTCTAGCTCGGAGATGAAAATCGTGAACACGTCATTTACTACGTTAGTAAGAACCTCTCGGGACCACCCTTGAAGTACAAACACGAAGAAAAAATTGCTCTTGCAGTTGTCCTTACAGTCCAGAAACTACACCATTACATTCTGCTTCGCATCACGAAGGTCATCACAGATTCCAACCCTATGCAATATTTTCTCAGCCGTCGCCAAGTTAACGGCAAATTCGCTCGATGGATCGTTATCCTCCAGGAATACGACCTTGATTTCTCAACACCTAAGAGTAAGAAGGCCCTCATTTTCGCTTAACTTGTCATGACCCTTCCCTCTGACACCACCATTCCCCCCGTCAACACGGACTTTCCGGAGGAACATTTCTTTTACATCGCTTCTAATGATCCTTGGTATGGCGACCTTCTCGTCTACTTACGAACTCAAAAGTTCGGTAATCACCTATCACGAGATGATCGTCGGCATATTCACCATCAGGCCCCCCGTTATCTCCTCATCGACGACATCCTATATCGGCGGGGTGTCGACACCATTCTTCGTCGCTGCCTGACTATTGACGAGGCCGACAGAGTCTTAAACGACTGCCACAGTGGCGCATGTGGGGGGCATCTTTCAGGTATCTCCACGGCTCAGAAGATTATCCGAGCCGGTTACTTTTGGCCTACTTTGTTTCACGATTGCATTCATGCCATGAAAGGATGCGAGCAATGTCAGCTCTATGCCAACAAAGCCCGAGCACCCCCTGCTCTTCTTCACCCTGTCATTAGCATGGGCCCCTTTTGTAAATGGGGCATCGACTTCATGACTTGTAATCCCCCCTCTAGCAATGGTCACAAATACATTGTTGTTGTTGTTGATTACTTCACTAAATGGGCCGAAGCTATGCCCACTTTCAACAACACCACTGACATTGCAGCGTGCTTCTTCTTTAACCACGTCATCTCCCGTTTTGGCATACCACTCCAACTTGTTTCCGATCATGGGAAACACTTCGAGAATGAGATCTTCATCGAACTCTCTTCTCGGTTAGGCTTCTCTCACAAGTTTGCCTCACCATATTACCCCCAGTCAAACGGACAGGTTGAGGCAGTGAACAAAGTCCTCAAGACCATGTTACAGTGCACGGTTAATAAACATAAGACCAATTGGCATCATATGTTATTTTCTGCGCTATGGGCTTATCGAACGACAGTAAAGACCGCTACAGGTTTCACGCCATTCCATTTAGTCCATGGGGTCGAGGCAACTCTTCCCATCGAGTGCGAAATTCCCACCCTTCGCACCGCAATTGAGCTATTACCTAACACTGCTCCAATGGAGCAGTGCTTGCTGAACTTGGAGTCGCTGGATGAAGATCGTCGATCTTCATTACAGAACAACGAGGCAGCTAAAAAATGATCCAAGGCTACCTTTGATCGCCATGTAAACCTTCGATCATTCGGCGAAGGCGACCTTGTCCTGGCCTATGATATCGCTCATGATACCTTTGGCCATGGCAAATTCGAATCACTTTGGCATGGCCCTTACATCATCCAACATTGCCTCACCAAAGGCGCATATATCCTGGCCTCCCTCGAAGGCCTCTCGCTCAAAGAACCCGTCAATGGGTTATACCTCAAGAAATTTTATGCTTAAGTGTAGTCATACTACTTTAGGTTATTTATTTTTTAGAGTTTTTAATATTTTTTCTCTCACCTCTTTTGTCTAAGCTATCCTTTGTGCTATTGACAGATGATTCCTCCACCAGCCTACCACATTGGGTACGCCGACGGCGCTAGCCGTTGGACACAAAATCTCGCTTCGGGAGCTTGGGCTTTATATACCCCCTCACATGAAATGCTACATTCAAGCAACATCTGTTTGGGACCAGCAACCAACAACCAAGCCGAATACACTGCTGTCATTGGTCTCCTAACCGATGCCCAACATCATCATATTCGTCACCTTAGCGTCTTCCTCGACTCTCAGCTATCCGTTCTCCAGCTCAACAATGTTTACCATGTACGCGATCCATGCCTCTTTCACAAATACCTGGAGGTTAGATTATTATCTCGACATTTTGATTCCATTACATTTACACATATTCCAAGACATTTTAATCAAACAACTGATGAAATAGCTAACATGGTGTTAGATTGGCATATATCACATCAAGCTACACATACATAAACATCTCATACATCCTGTCACAGCATATAGATACAATAGGCATCATCATCATCAACAAAAAACACATGTACAACAACATTTGGATCTCAAAATATGTATACTGATATATATATATGGGCCTATCCGGCCACCCGAATGTTTACATACAAAAAATACATCGGCCCGCAGGCCCGTGCCACATCCCGGTACAAAAATCGGCTCACCATCCTATCAAAAAGATATACAATATACAATCAGGGTGCCTCTATCGCACCCCCAGCTGCCCCTCCCTCAGGAGGCGGTGGTGGCCCACCCCAAACTTCCCCAGGCGGTGGTGGTGGAACACCTGCAGGACCCTCCTGCCCCGGCGGCAGGCATCCACTAGTCATCGCGGCGAGCACAACTGCTCATCGCACTATACCCCGCCATGGTGGCGGTAACCCTATGCACTGCTCCAGGAACCCTTCATCCTGGATGCGGATCCACATGCCCTCAAGCACGTCCTGTAACACCGTCTCAAGTCGATGGCGTATATCATCCAAATCTACTCCGGCTGCCGCTGGAGGAGCATGTGACGGCCCTGCACCAGGATCGTCGAATCGACGTCTCCTCGCTGCCCTCTCGGGCTCTGCAGGTCACCCAGCGGCCTCATCCCATCGCCGCCTCTCTCCACATGGAGGTCTCTCCGGCTATCACTGAACCGACGCTCTATACAACTCCACCTCACGCCCGCGAGGTGCCAAATCTGCACATGCACAAAGCAACAAACAACAGATCGTATCAATGTCTATACATCATACATATGAACTGATATATCAAAAGCTAACATAAATCAAAACATACAAATACACAACATACCTCGATGGTCAAAAACCTCCCCAGGAGGCAACACCATGTCCGGGTCCCCCCGGAAGTCAACCCCAGCATAGGGGTATTGAAGTATGACCTGCGGCATCTGCCGCCATACCTGCGCAGCCTGCGCCGTAAAATAATGACCACCTTCGCCACCACCGTGGTGAACCAAAACTGATGACCACCGCCTCAAACGTGGCTCTTGTACCCCTGGTGCCTCTAGTAGCACCCTTGGGCGCAGCATCGGCACCCTCTCCAAGAAATAGGCTACCAGGATCGAGCCGAACGCGAACTCTCCGGTACCTATGGATCGACATCGATCCAACTACGCGATCATCCGCGCATGTAGAGTCAACCCCCATGCAAAGCGCTCCCGGCCCACCACCACCCTCTCCATCACCAGCAGCTGGCCTCCACTGATCCGTTGGGTCGCCAGTGACCCATACACACGAACAATCATCACCGCTATGCAACGATGCAACAGGGAATCAAGCCCACTCACACTCACTACAGTCCCAGACATGTAGTTCTCACCCGAGCAATATCGTCAGGCGACATTAGCCATGTGTGTATCCCTCGGCAGCACAGTCTCTGCCGGCAATGGTGTTCCCCGGAAGGGGAGCCCAGTCAAGAAATATATATCCTCCACCACAGTGAAGGGGATCTGCTCTTCTCACATGAGGAAGCAGTGCATATCTGGGCTCCACATCCGGAGCAGGAACTGGAGTAAGTACTCCTGTTCCCGTATCAACGGGCACTCAAAAAACTTTAGCAACCCACTGGTTGCTAAAGCCGCTCGAACCACAGGCCCTGCATTGGCCACAACATCTTGCAACTGTGACCAGTCTTGCTCACGCCACCGCACATCCATGGTCACTGCTCGCCACCTGCACACAACACAGAGTCCTATATCAGCTTATGCAACCATCCCATGCATCAAAAAGACTCATTTTTTACCCTTCAACCTTGGCTCAAAGGCGCGGTTTTACCACCCACAGGCGCGAACACATGCACACCTGTTCACTATACAGGCGTGCACATATGCGCGCATGTTTTTCTCACAGGTGCGCTCATGAGCGCGCCTATTCACAATACAGGCGCGTTCTAGGGCGCGCCTATCAAACCCACAAGAGTGCTCGGAAGCGCACCTGTTCACCCCACAGGCGCGTACTAATGCGCGCCTGTTCACCTCACAGGCGCGCCCCTAGGGCGCGCCTTAAATTCTCACCCACGCGCACCCACGCGTGTCTATTCTATGGACAGGCGCACATGTATGTGTGCCTTACACTGAATCGCCCATGCATGTGGGCCCACATCCTATGAAAATCCCCCCTAAAACCCCTGTACGGCCCCCCGTACCTACCTTGCCCAAAAATTGGAAACCTATTTCTATGCAGGACGATCAGACCACTAACCTGAAACTCGTGCACCGTCGATCGGATACCTCGTACTCCCTGAATCACCCAATCTCCTCTAAATCTGTTAGGAGAGTCACTATAGCAGCAGGTACAAATGAGGTGGCAATATGGGCCCTACAGCTATATATAAGCCTTTTGCCAAACTTCCACTTACCATTCCAGGAGCCCACGGCGTCCATTTTTTGAACCGTCTTCAGCCACGGGATCAACATCCCGCCGCCTACATCACAGTTGTCCCTGGGCCACTTTTCATCCTGAGCCCCCGGGGTGCCTTTTTTTTCATATTATGGTCAAGTACGCATGCGCATTGTCACATTTATCTAATACACGCTCATATCTTGGATTCTCTTCAAATATTGTTCACTTTGGGTATTTGGTTGTTCTGTGTGCAGGTACTTGATCGTCATCTCTCAACATCATTCCTTCAGGTATATACTCAGCACTGGCATGTAGTCTCTCCCACTGACTTTCATTTACACCTCCAGTCACACCCTCTGATATTGGCCTTTAGGATACCCATTCCCGTCTCTGCAGTACTCACACCTCCATTCCCATTTTCGGTACTGTAACCTGGTAGCATTCTCACCTACATGAGTTGTCCCATTCATAGCACCTTTTGGCACTTTTGACACTCATGTTGTTCTTCATTACCCTTTAGGGATGGGAGTCCCGATAGTCTTTCATCATGTTGCAGATTAACCACATACTCCTTCTCCTCATTTTGCTAGCTTTCCCATATGGACTCCCAGATCATCGCTTTATGGTTATGTTCTTTTTACCTGCACCTCCGCAGGATCACAAACCCACCATTTCATCCACCGTCTGTTTGCCCATATGTGAACCTATCTTCATTTCACCTACCTCATACAGAAACTCACCAAAGGGGCCCCCACTCTCCATCAGTTTTCCAAGAAATTTCTTCCCTCCCTGGGGCACTCATTTTACACTGGGGCACCCATTTCTGTATTTGTACATTTTTCCCAAAATATTCATTATTTATTGTACAAACGCCTTTATTTCCAGTCATTACATTTTCTTTTGTCGTCACCGTTGGCGACTGGATTTATTTTGGCCACACGCAACCCATATCACCCTTGGTTGGAGCATTACTTATCATCTACCCTTTCCGGCATCGTCCATATCTTCAGAGTATTCCACCGGTCACTTACCTCTACCCTCTGAATTTGTTCACTTTGTCCCGCCTCTGGCACAACTTATCCTCGGTCCTGGCATCCCCCTGACACTCGACCTTGCCACACAGTTGCGGCCACTGTTTATCTCATACATCCTCCAGCCAAGGGCAGTCTTGAGTCTTCCTACTTCTTGACTTCGTCCATGTACCTCTGCCACTTTCTCACCTCAGTAGATTCCACGGATCCCTTTGCTTCTGGGAGTTGCATCCCCCTTTTGTCAACATAAGCACAATTTTCCAGAAGGGCGACAGTATCTTGATTCTCATTTTCTATGCAATGAGATATCTCGGACGGCACAGGGGGAAACACCATTGCTCCCTGCTGTCGTTGGCCCCCGTAACATTCGACGCCAACACTTTCTCATGTTACGGTGGGTCTTACTTTGCGACTATTGCAGTTATTATTATCCTCATTTTCTAAAGACCTCTGAACTTGGTAGGGCCATCAATGCCCACATCATCGTCGCTGCTTATTACCGCGATCATTGCCTATTGTTCAAAGTATGTTCTGTTGTAGAATTGTCTTTTGCCTTTGTCATTACCGCCCCCGAGGGCGCTGCAGTTGTCTACACCAACACTCCAGTTATCTTTTTTCAGAGTTACATAACACGAGAATGGGGCATGCCCACCTCGTTTGTACACAGTTGTATATTATTACACACCTTCTGGAAGGTCGGGTTCTACCAGTTCCTTTCTTCTCCAAAGGATTGCTCTACATGGTCCCACTCTTGCTCTCTCTTACCACAACATTCTCAGTAAAATAAACATTGATGGATTTCGGCTATACGTTTTCTCCTAACCTCATCCATCAGGGGGCATCTGTTATCACTGAAATTTCGTCCGCACATGGCGACAAGAACTCCGCATAATCAAAACAGGAATGAAGTCATTCATGGCACAGGATTAATTCCACAGCATGGCAAAAGGGTCAAAAACTATACAAAATAACCAAAAATTGAAGGGCGCTTTACAGAATCTGGGTGCGCGCACACATGCGCGGAACATAAACGTACCATGCGTGCATGCATGCACGATGCGCGGCTATGGGCACAAACACTCGTGCACCTGCTAAACAACGCATTTATTGAAATTGGTCGACCTCCCAACCACTAATGGATCAGCTCCCAAGCCGATTTGACATCAAATCTGAGCTGAATCCAAATGGTAGGCTGGTCAAAGACCTAATTGAGCCCTAAAGAGCCCCTTTTCACACCTCAAAAGAGTTACATAATCACCCCATGCCATGCTATAAAAAGCCATGAAGAACCATCATTTTCTCAAGGAATTTCATGTATTGTTATGCTACTAAGATTGTTAAGGACTCACTCTTTGACAATACCACATTGGCACCATTTCATAGAGCCATTCACCTATCCATTGAGGGAATGTGCATGGAGTTCCTTCACCATCATTCTCATTTTATTTATTGTAAGGAGAGCAAGTTTATGAGGGCCTCAAGAGCCTTCCTTTGGAGGAAGAAGGAACCACAGTTCCCTTTCTTCATTGTGCTTTGGATTTCATCAATAGACCAGCTCAAAACATTGGTGATATTGGTCTTTTGTGTTTGTTATTTCTTTTTCCATAGGCCCATAGTTTTAGTTTGTTTTAGTTTAATTCTTGTTTATTGTTTTGTTTTTGTTTTCCCTAACCCTTTCCACTACAGTTGTCATGCTCTGCAAGACCCAACAGGGCATGTAAGCACCCTTTATTTGCTCACAAGGTGACGAATTGGGTGCAAACAACCTCCTTGAAGAACAGATTTGCGATGTGAGTCGCATCGCTGGTTTTCTAGCATGGGATAAAATGTGCCATCTTGGAAAACCTGTCCACTACTACAAAGACGGAATCAAATCCTCTTTGCGTCCTTAGCAATCCCAATATGAAATCCATGCTTATTGCCTCCCACGGCCTCTCTGGTATGGGCAATGGCTGATAAAAACATGCATTCTGTTTTCTCCCCTTTGAATGCTGGCAAATTCTGCATCTGTCTACAAACCTTTTGACATCTGCTTGCATTCCCAACCAAAAATACGACTCATTCATCTTCGCGAATGTTTTGTCATGGCCAAAGTGTCCTGCCAATCCTCCGCTGTGTTTCTCCTTCAACAGATTCTCCCTCATGGAGCAATATGGAATACACAGTTGATTTCCTTTGAACAATAATCCTTCCTGGATCATATAATCCATCCACGGGCTTCTATCTCTGAGAACTAGATTCTCAGTTTCTTCATACGCCTCTCCAAAATCAGCATCTCCTGCGTACATGTCCCTGAGATTATTGAAACCCAATGTTTTGACTCGGAACTCCTGCAACAGTAAACATTTCCTGCTCAAAGCATCAACCACTTTGTTAGCAGTACCCGAAATATGTTTAATCACAAATGTGAAATTCTGCATATACTCTAGAAATTATGCATATACTCTACCCATTTTTCATGTTTCTGATTCAACTTCTCTTGTCGAGTCACAAACTGTAATGCATGGTTATCACTATACAAAAAAAATTCTTTCGGGATCAAGTAATGCCTCCACTTCTTCAATGCCTGTATGATAGCATAGAATTCCTTATCGTACGTGGAATACTTTAGTTTCGACTCATCCATTTTCTCGCTAAAATATGCAACTGGTCTGTCTTCCTGACTCAAGACCGCTCCTATGGCAAATCCTCTTGCATCACATTTCACCTGAAATGTTTTCTAGAAACCCAGCAACACCAACATTGGTTTCTCCATGATCTTCCGCTTCAACAGATTGAAAATCTTCTCAGCCTCTGTTGTCCAGTGAAAAGACTTATGCTGCTTCTTCACTGTATCCATAATCGTTGCGCTAATCCCACTGAAATTCCTGATGAACTTCCGGTAGAAACTAGCCAAACCATGAAAACTCCTCACCTCGCAAATATTTCTCGGTGATGGCCAATTCTTTATTACCTCCACCTTATCCGGATCCATCCTCAACTCATTAGATGAAATAACAAAACCCAAGTAGATGAGCTCTGTCTTCATAAATGAGGACTTCTTCATATTAATCAACAACTTCTCCTGCTGTAGCTTCTTCATCACTATAGCCAAATGTTTCAAGTGTTCTGCCACTGATTTACTGTAAATCAGTATGTCGTCCAAATACACAATGAATAACTTCCCGATGAACTCCCTCAGGACTTCATTCATCAACCTCATAAAGGTACTTGGTGCATTCATCAAGCCAAATGGCATGACTAGACATTCATACAAACCTTCGTTAGTCTTGAAGGTTGTCTTCCACTCATCGCCTTCTCTCATGCGAATCTGGTGATATCTTCTTTTCAAATCAACTTTTGAAAAAACATTTGCTCCGCTCAAGCAATCCATTAAATCATCCATCCGTGGCAATGGAAACATGTACCTGATGGTTATCTTGTTGATGGCCCTTGAGTCGGTACACATCCTCCAACTTCCATCTTTTTTTGGACTGAGTACGGTGGGAACAACACATGGACTCAAGCTTTCCCTGACCAAACCTTTGTCCAATAGCTCCTGGACCTTCCTTTTAACCTCTTCATTCTCTTGCGATGTCAATCTGTACACGGATTTGTTTGGAAAACTGGCTCCTAGTATGAGGTCTATATGATGAATCACACTCCTCATCGGTGGCAACGAACGAGGTAATTCGTCCACTATGATGTCAGCGAACTCTTTCAGCAGTTCCTGAATCTCATCTGGTAAATCATCCACTCTTGTGCTAGTCAAAATAATCCTCGGCTTTCTGACCACAAAGAATTGTGGATCTTCCTTCTTCTTAACCTCCGTAAGAAGCTCCTTCCCACTCATAAGGAGTACTGTGTTGCTTACTTCCGGCTTCACCTCCTTATCCTTTATCGAAAGCAACATATGGGTTCTCCCATTCTTCTCCAGGGTATATGTGTTCATTCTCCCATCATGAATCACATTTCTGTCATATTTCCATGGTCTACCCAGCAATAGATGGCATACATCCATGGGAATGACATCACAGAGTACTTTATCATTATATCCACCTATATTGAATTCAACTAAACATTGTTTAGTGACACTTACCTGATGTCCCTTCTGTAGCCATGAAACCTTGTATGGACTCGGGTGATCAGTTGTCTCCAGCTCCAGCTTTTCCACCATCTCGGTTGAAACGAGATTATCTGTGCTACTGCTATCCACGATAACCTTGCACACCCTATCCTTGGTCTTGCAAGCTGTTCTGAAAAGTCTGTTCCTTTGGGTTGAGTCCTCCACCTCCTTCCCTGGTGTTAAGAGAGTTTTACGCATCATCAGTGACCTTCTGCCTTCTATACCTTCGACTTCAACATCCCGCTTCTGCGCTTCGGTGATGTGAGCTTCCCCAATGTCCTTCTTTTTCTCTGGACACTCGTAAGACTTATGCCCATTCTTTCCACATGTGAAGCATGTGATTACTCCACCTCTTCCTCTTCCTCTACCTCTGGTACGAGGAAATTTGTTGCCATCAGCATAATCTCCTTTCTTCTCTGTATGTTGCCCTCTCTGTTCAACGTATGGCCCTCTCTGTGAGGTTCCACCTCTCTCAATCTTACCCTGAGGTTTCTTCCATTCCTCCTTGGGCTTCTGGTATTTTTCCCGGGCAACTGCCTTGCCTCTGGGCTGACTTCTGCCTCACCCTCGCTGACCTTTCTTACGGCTCAGATTTTCCTCGGCTTTCAGAGCCATCTGATAAGCATCCTCTACCGTTCGGATGGTTACCATGCTCAATTCATCCTGAATGTCGTATCTCAGACCATTCAGATATCTAGCAACATTCTCATCATCGCTCTCCCGATGATCTTCCCTGGTGTTCAGTCTATAGAATTCCTCAGTGTATTCTTTCACTATCATCAACTTCTATCTCAGGTTTTGCATCCTCCTGAACAGAGTAATTTGGTAGTCTCTAGGGATGAATTTTGCCTTCATCTTCACAATCATTCGATCCCAACTCTTGATCTTCTGCTTTCCCTTGCAACGTCTATCTGCTTGTAGCTCATCCCACCACAATGTTGCATGTCCCTTCAAGCATGTAACAACATGATTGACTTTCTTATCTTCTTCGACATCTTTGTAGTCGAAGTAAGTATCAAGAGCTCTAATCCAATCCAGAAGCTCTTCTGCATCCAGATTTCCCTCGTAAACTGGAATGTCCATATTTGCCTTTGCGCCCATCCTGGCAATAGCTTTGATTAGGTGTTCACTCGATGCATCCTCGGCTACAACTTATTCTTCACATTCAGCCTCAATTTCACTCTCAGAATCACTGAGGTCCCCTGCACTAGCTGTGCATCTCTGCGTTGTCTCCATGTCCTAGAGTCTTGCTCGGAGATCACACATTTGTCTCTCCATTTCTAGATTAGTTACCTGCCTGCCTCTTCTTCGCACCTCCGTATCCTCTGGATCGGGTGATTTCCTTTCTCTCCTCGACGGCATGGCGAATCTTCTTCCCTCTTGCTACAGAAAGCAAAGAGTCTTCCTCAGCTCTGATACCACACTGGCACAGCCGCACTCCTCGGAGCACGCGGGCTCACATAGGATCTTCCTCCACTCACGGCCCGAAGAACTCAAAGGTTCCTCTAATTCCCTATCAGGAATTTTCTTTACCCACAAAAAATCTTCAAATGATCTCCCTTAATGATCGCGAAATCGAACTTCGTGATTTCAAGAATCCTATGGTCGCGTGTTTGTTGCCTCACGATTCCCTGAACTCTGATGTGAGTCAACGTTGACCTTTTCCCTGGCTATCAGGTTTCCTTCTATCACGATTTCGCCACTCGCGATGTTAACAACTAGAATTTCCAAACTTCGAACCTCGATGTGCCGATCCTCCGATGCACACGCGCGAATTTACTTTCCACCTCCCGTCGCTTCTATCGGGATTTTGGAATTCGCAGGATCGTGAATCCTGATGTCAAAGAATTCAGGACTTACATTTTCTCGATCCCCGATATGGTATGCCACCTGTACTCCACTAACCCTGTTGTGGCCCACACTATCTCGTAGCTTGTCGGGATATCGCGTATCACGATTTCGCAATGCAAGAATACCTTGTCCCTAAAATCTCCGATGCTCCAATCCCCGACTCTTTTTCATCTCCTGACACGCGTCCCAAACAATGGATGGTTCTGGGATCATCGGGATATCACGGATCGCGATATCGCAATTCTCGTTGCAATCTTTTGGAGCTTCAACTCGCGAATCCCCGATACACGATATCACGTGTAGATCTGACGACTCCTATGGCACAGATCGACGGCTATACCCCTCCTGAACTTCGAACCTCTTCCACATTTATACTATAACCTCCTTGCACCTCCGTGAGATCCAACGGTCCACGAAACTTCGTGAAATCTCCTCAAAGGATTTCTTTCGTTCGTTCTTCCTCTACAATCCACGAAATGAAGAAGTGTCTCCCTACGAGACTCGTTCACCTGCCCGCCAACCTGCGATGCCCTGCAACTTCAAGTCGCACTTGTCTACGTTTTTCTTCTACAACTCAGAGGCCTATCCTTCCTGAGCTTTCCACAGTTACTCGATCTCTTAGAAAGAGAGAACTCTTTGCATACACACCTTGCGGAAACCCTTCAACCTCGACTGAGAGTTGAAGTTTCTCGACTCTGCGCACTCCTGCAGCAACAGTCTTTCAGTTCCTTTCTCAGGTTCACAACCCTGAGACTTTCTTCAGCCTGTGCACTCTTTGCACGACTTTTGTGCCCCCAACTGCACCTTCGAGGAAATGAGAACCAAAAGTTATCTCTAATTGAACCCTTCTGTTGACGCACTCCTTGCGGAAAATTCTACTGCACTCCTTGCAGGAATCCTCTGGCTCAATTAGAGAAACAATTGAAACTCATTCACTCACCCTCACAGACTTCTATTCAACCATGAAATCACATACACAACATATAAAAGTAAATGTATGAAAGGAAGAAAACATTCATGAGCATGACATCAATACACAGAGAAACAACACAAACCATGAATTTGAATCAAAGCTTTCTTCTATTAATTCAAATGCCTGTACATGGGTGTTCTTCATACAACTCTTTGCTTGCTCTTCTTCCTGGTCCTGAATTCTTTCTCTGGCTAATGTTACAATGATACAATGAGGGTGTCTAAATCCGTTTTCCCTCTTCGACTCTAAATATATCAAATCTAAAATTAAATTCCTATCTACCAGCATTAACTATATTAAATGCTGACTATCTACCTAAGGAGAGAGCTTAAAGGATCAAAGTTCATTTACAATATACAAAGGCGCCTCTTCTTAAATGACTCATTTAATATTTGCGCAACAGTCCCAAAGCATTTTCAAAATTTATGCTGGCTTGTCCAGCTGTCCTTCGCTTCCGCGTCGGCTCACTTAATGTGCTGACAATGCTCTTGCATCATAGTCTCCTGAATCAAATGTCATTTTTCATGTCTTTAAATTGATTATGGCCTCGTTATCAAACGCCCAATCCAAGCCAAGCAATGTTGGTTATGGTGTTGTGTCATCCACTATTTCAATCACTTCAAAGTATTCTTTAGTGCGCAGTCCATCCAGATCTACTATTGTTCCATTCAGTCTACCAATTGGTAGAACTCTGTGTTGGTTTGCTAGTTTTAGTTGAATGGGTGAATATCCTGATGTGGGATCTCCCATACATTTCCATGTCTTCTTGGGTAATACATTGTCTTCAGATCCTAGATTCAGTATGATATCTCCCATGTTGAAATGTCTGATGTTGGCATTCAACCTGAACTCCCTACTTGTTCTTCTCCGTGTATGTAGGTGATTAACTATTTTTTGTTCTAGTTTTCCTTATGTTTCTATGCTACATATTTCTAATATATTTTGCAATATTTTGACAGAGGATGGATCATTCAATAGTTTTACTCATGATTGAAAAAATCCTTTGATTGTACTTACTTGTCCTAGTGGATGCATTTATTTGGTATGATCCAATGATGGAGGCATATCATACTCTGGTACTTCCTTTCTCTACCGTGCAGTTGAAGTCGACGTGGTGTCTTGCTTCATAAATTCTTTTCTGGCTTGCTTAAATGTTTCCTTCTCAGTTTGTGCATCAAACTATTCCTTGGTTCAACATTCTTCTTTACCCACTGGTGTTGTACTGGCTCTTGTCGAACTGCGTCATTTCATGTTTTAGCTCCTTCATATGTAACCATGTTGATGTTTCTTCCATCATCCCTTGCTTCTGCTAAAATCCATTGAACATTCTGGTTGTTTTTATTCCTCTTTTCCTATATCTCCCCTAGTAACATAGGATATTCCTCCGCGTCGTGATCAGATGCGTGACAATATATACAAGTCACTGGTGGAAGTGGACATTCTCTTACATAGTGTCATGGTTGTTGACAATTGTGACATACCACTAGTCCTCTGCCTCTTCCAAAGCCTCCTCTTTCTCGTCCTCCACCTCTGTAGCCATCTTGATCTCCTATCGGCATGGTATACTTAGGTGCTTGATTGTACTGCGTGGTATTGTACTGAGGCTGCACTGGGTTGTACAGTGGTTGAGCAGTATTGTATTGAGGCTACACCGTGATGTATTGTGCCTGCGCGATATCATATGGTTGTTGCGTAGTATTATACTGTTGTTGCGCAGTGTTGTATGGGGATGGAACTCAGTTAAATTGAGTTGTGGCTTGCTTGGTCATCATTTCTTCCTGCACCCTATATGAATCTAATTTACTCTCTCACATCAAGTCCATAGTTCTATAGTCTTTGTTGTCGTGGCCCACTGACTTGAAAAAGTTTCAATATGAACTCTTTGGGACTATCTAGTATTTCTACATCATGGGGCAGTGATATGGATCATGGCCTGGTTTCTTACATATTTCACACCATAGTTCTCCTATTGGTAATGTATTTGACATCCTTGTTTCCATATACTACACGAATGTTGGACATTCATTCTTGTGGTGTCCTTTCGTCCTGCATGTGGTACATGAAACGAATTCTCGTTTGTCCTTACTTTTGTTCTGGCTTAGTTGAACGTTAAGTTCTTCAAATCCTCCTTCAACTCTTCGATGGTTGGATTCGTCTACTGATATTGGTTTTCTTCCAGTTGCAGGATTATTTGCATAGCCTCTGCCTATGTCTAAAACTTATGTTTTCACAATGGATATTTTAAGTGTGGTAGTAGTGAATTGACGAACAGTTGCCTATGTTGCATATTGGTCATGAGATTTTTCAACTTCCCTTTCAGTCACTTGAATCTCTGGTCAATATACCATAAGGATTCTCATGGTTTTTGTCTAATTTGTATCATCTTGTTCATGTACTAATCCTCTGAACTTGGCTTTTGAAACTCATTTATCAGTAACTTCTTGATATCCGCAATTGTTGTGGCTGTCCCTGGTGTATTGTTTGTAGCTAAACTCATATACCAATCCAGTGCACTATCCCTTAGTGAAATCGATAATTGTGCAAGTCTAGTATATTCGTTTATGATCTATTTTGCTTCCCAGATATTATCACAGATAAACAAGTGTTTTTTCGGGTCCTCTAACGTTTCTCCTTTGAATTATGGTAACCTGATAGTGGGATCATGTTCGACCCTTATGAATGTTGAAATACTACCTCTTTATGGTGTAGATACTTGACTAGTGCTTCCTGAACTGGATCTTCCAGTTGTTGTTCCTTGTGTATATGTACTTCGTGTTTTCTTCCTTCTCCCGAAATTCAGTTGTCTAAATGGTGGTGTTATTTTTAGTGTGTTAATCGTACATGATTTTATGGGTTCCACACTGACATTAATATGGATAGGATTGTTTCCTTCTCTTCCCACTCTTGGACCTCTCGTCTTCCTCTTGTATGTTGCGCGCAATATTTCCTCAATCTTCTCCACCGACCGAAGATCCTCTACCTCTTCTTCATCACTTTCCAAGCCTTCCCTTGTGGCTACGACTCTCTTCTTGGTGTCCACCTTGTATTGGTAGGGTACTCCACTACGCGTCTTTCCAGATGTTACCATGATCTTCTTTATCTGGTCATCATTCATCATGATTTGGTCCAAGGGTTCCTCCTTCTTTCCTTTATCCACTTCTCCTTCCATTTCTCCTCTTTCTGTCAGTGCTTCCCCCCTTGCCCCATGCACATAGGGAAGTTTAGTTGTCTGACTCCATTGTCATTAAAACTTTTTAATATAGAAGTATCTTAATAGAAGTATAAAATGATCTAATATACCTTCCACAATGTTAGCATAGAAACACTTGCTCCCCTGCGCTATACGACTTCACGGTATATACTGCAAATTCTGTTATAAAGCCTACTACAATACTATCGAGCCAAAAATATACAACGGGTGAATTTGTTATTTACTTGTTCTAACTACTCAATAATAACTGAGGTCCACTATAACTGTCGGATCCTATTTTTTGTGTGGTTATCCTTCAACATCAATATCCACTCTTGCAATAAGTGTGGAAAATCACAGAAAAATACTTCATGCAAATCAATAAACACGTACTTCTCAAGATATTTTTGCGGTGTTATTCTAGGGTTTCTGTTATCTTTCTGATTAAACTCCAACTCGTTTGTCTTGAACCAGCTTTTGATCTCTAGTTTCGTGGGATTCTACGGTCTCAACATCCCCTTATAGCGGTGCATTCTCACCTCCTTGTTGACTGATTCGGTATTCTCATGTCCTGCCTTTCACAAATATTATGTATCTTTTAACACATTTTCAGCATGTCCCATCTACTCAATCCTATACTGTTCCAACTAGCAAAAGAACCATTTGTTGGTTTAGATATTTGAGTTTATATTTTTAACACGATTGACCCATGGTTCAGGTCTACTGAGGTTCCAACAAAGCCTCTAAAACTATCGACCCTCCTGGTAAACCAAAAGTCAACACAACACATAGAGTGCACTGTGTAGTCTCACCCAAGATAACATTAATGAGTGACTGCAATACTCAGGTTTTTGCAGTCCAGGATTGAGTGGATATCTGAGAAGTGTGCACTGAGAGTTCTATTTAACTTATTAAATCAATATATTTCCATTCATGATTATCATGGAATATAATCAACTCATTCATTCATCATGTTAATATCTACTTAGAAATAGTAAAGAAGCATGTGCATTCAATCACATAACACAATTTTTACCCTGGTTCACCCCCTCTTAGGATACGTCCACAAAGATCTAGCTCTTAAGATCTTCTATTATACAACTCCTCTTAATCAGGTCGAGATCTATTATTATGTGGACTAGACCACACCAGGATCCTCAGCCTGTGATCTAACCCTCAATATCTACCCTTTTGACTCTCTACATATCAACAACTTACAAAAAGGTATCAGATTACAACATTGGTTCTCCAAAACTCCCTAACAAGGTTTCTCTATCTCCGCTTCCTTGACTCCCTAAACCGGACTCTCTATCTCCCTATGAGACCTAGGTATCTATATTTATATGTTCCTGGATCATCAACCATTACAATGTATTACAAAAACCCTAACCCTAACATCATTAGGTATTCCCTGCATGAGTGCATGCTTCTCTTCCTTCCAACTTTTTCTTTCCTCGTACATGCCTTTCTTTCCCAAAATAGCCTTTCCTTCCGCTTTGGCCTACTTCCAACACAGACCATTAATTTGGTTGATAGCCTTACTGTTGGTTCACTGATCCTGTTGACGATGATCCCTCTAAATCCTATCTTTGTCCCATAGGTCTTCTTCATCTCTTCTTCCAAGGATTTCTCCTTGGTCTTGTTGTCTAGTTACTGCGCAGGTTGCTCACCATTGGTGGGAAGACCTGTTATTCTTGATATCAAATCAATGTCTATGGAAATTTTTGTGTCCAACCACAAAATATCTCCATGCATGATTGCTAGTAACTGCTTGACATAGTTATTTACATTCTTGTCCCTGCAAAAGTGAGGGATCTCCAATAGGTTCATGATACATGTGTTGTATAACCCTTGTATCCAATGTTTAGTTTCCTTTATAGGTACTCCTGTCGTGTTGACCCCTCTACTTTCTAAGTATACATTTTGTGTGAACTCTGGGAATTTGTCTGTGTCCCTGACATCATGGTATGAATAATGTAGTTTGTCTATGCATCCAAGTAAGTATGCGACAATATTTACACCTACTGGTTTGAAAGGTAACACAATGGTTACTTCTTACTGCTTGCATGAGGATCTCTGGACCGGTTTTTTCCCTTTCCCTTTTATCAGTGCACTTGAGGACCTTGGTTCCTAATATGTGTGCTCTTCCTCCTCTTTCTCTCTTCTAGACTCTTGCTATGACATGTTCTTTGCTTCTAGTGTTTGTTCCTTCTGTGCTAGTTCTGTGTGAGCTTGAGTCATTGGCTCGTTGGAATCAGTCCTTTCCTTATTCGCTTCCTCTATGGGAAGAATTGTTTCCTGTGTCGGGTTTGGCTCTTGTAATATCCCTAGGCCGAACCCAATTGTAATGTAAATGAAAATGTACTTAAGCTGGTGAGTTGTTTGATATCATTTTGTATGCACATTTCATGGCATAGTGCACGCTTGTACTGCACAGTAAAATGATGAAGTGTGCACATTCATGGATACTGCGCGCAACAACTTGAGTGCGCACGATATTGGGGCCAGGGATCCTTTTGTATATATGATGTGTTTTATAGGCTGGTGAGCCAGTTAGCTAGGATTCTTATGTTTTGATTAGGCTGGAGAGCCTAGATGTTAAAGGCCAATGTGCCTATTTTTATATATGTCTCATCATTAATATAAAATACATTGTTGCGCGCAGACCGACCATGATAAAAGAGTATGGGGAACTAAACTCCACTAGTTAGGGAAAGGGAGGGGTCTAAAAGTTAAGGAAAATGGGCTAATCTAGGGAGCTTAAGCCAAAAAGGAATATTATATTAATATTTCTTAAATCATAAAGTATGGATAATTATTTTATCCTAAGTTCTAAAGTTGGGGACAAGTAGGCCAAAATAGCTCCCAACATGACAAGTGTCAAGTTGGGGACATGCATACATATTGTTGGGACTTAGTTCATTTTCCCATATTTTCCATCATTCTTCCCATCACTCCTTCCATCATTCAATCATCCAGTTAATCATCCATGAGCATGCACACACCCATTGAGTTATCTTTCGTATCTTCACGAATGTACCTAAAATTGTATCCATAGCCATTTTTTGTTGGTGTATCTAGTTAGCTTGGGAGATGGAATGAAGAAGCAGGTTTTCAAGCCCATGGGATATTGAAGAGGCGGGTTGTCAGGCCCGTGAGAAATTCTCTGGGTGTGAGAATTGTTGGGAATTGATTTTCTGAAGGTGCTAAACTGCAACTACATTTCTCTAAGACTTCTTGTCCAGCATGTTGCTGAAGCCCAGAAAGGAAGTGGGGAAGCCGAAGGACTGTTGAGAAGAGAAGGGGAACACTTCCCGGGTGGGACAGGCATGTGGGGAATGAGGGACTGTAGGTTGTTAGTTTGATTTGGCACCTGAGATGGAGTCTTTCCTATTGTCTATGAGCCTTTAGCCTGGTTAGGAATTCCTTTACTCAGGTGGATTTTAGTCCTAGCTTGGGGGTGACTCACTGTTGAGAGTGATGAACAATGTGGTCTAAGGATGGGAGGTTCGTGGAAGGTCTTCACACAGTTGGCGACATTCTTACCAATATAAGTTCCAATTGTGTGATAAATTTACATGCTACATTGTTATTTACGTGCTTATTTTTATGGGTTATCGTATGTGCGGTTATAACTATGTCTATTTTTATGGGTATTTCATGTATATGATACATGTATATGTTTACTATTATTTCGGTGTGAATCCATGTATTTACAGATGTATTTGTATGTTTACTTTATATATATATATATATATATATATAT